>CM032411.1:5086328-5686328 GCA_019049475.1 Eueides isabella | reverse complement strand
GGGACAGAAAACTTTGTTACCACGGAAAGGAAATAATTTGTTCCACCGAGTGGGACAATGATCGTGGTCCTCGAAGCTTGATCGAGAAGAAGAGTTTGTTAGAGGAAACGAAGTAGATAAGACACTCTGTTCCTTACTTTCCATTAAAATTTACTAAATATTGGGTGCTCAGTTTAGGAACTCACTTTTTCTTCCTAACAGAACGAGAAAATATGACTGGTACCCCTGAATAGGAAAATCATAATCGCATTTATATTCAGACGCTGTGCTGAGCCAAGACCTCAATTATTATAATAAATGTGCTATATAATAATTAAATCTTCAAAGAAAATGCTGCTAATTAACCATCAGTGAAATTTTAAAGGTCTTCTGACAAGAAACGGCTCTCTCGACTTAGAACCGCCAAGTGATAAAGCCGGTAGAAAAAAGGCCTTCGACATACTGGCAGCTGCTGCATTACCAGGTAAGGAATAACTATTTTCCTCAGAAAATAAGAAAAGTATAATATATATAGATCACTTTAAACATTTTAAGGTAGCAAGATTTGAATCAACGCTTCGTAAAAACCGTTTAAAAGTTTGTTCAATTAACTTATTGAGACTATCTACAAAAAGAGCTTCAAAGTTGCTTATATCTAATAATTCATATTTTTTTGTTTTCCAAAGAATTGTATATTATAATTTTTCATATGAATATCAACTTGATACCTCCACGCGATCTCAGATTGGTCTGAACAGACTGTGAGATGTAGAGTCCTAAAAAAAAGTCTCAGTTCTCAGTGGAATCCTAAAAAGATTACAATATAGTAAATTTTAAGGCGCAAGTCCAGACGTCAGTGGCAGAGTACTGTCATTGCCTACACTTGGGAAATTCTGCGAAACAAGACAAAACGAACCGAAGACTGAGCAACAGTTAAAAGATATTATACAGGTGAATTTAAGAATATGTTTTGGCTTCTCGCTGTATCCCGAATATGCGTAGGTAGAAGATACTCAGTGCTAAAACACTTTGTTCTTCACTTTCTGACAAATCCTTGAGATATTGAATTTGTGAGTGGCGGAATTCAACGCTGCGCTTTATGTTGTTACCAAAAAGGGATATAATAAGCCGGTAGTGAGTTTGATTCCCACTCAGGAGAAATAGATTATTATCAATTTATCACTTTGTATATATATATATATATATATATATATATATATATATATATATATATATATATATATATATATATATATATATATATATATATATATATATATATATAAGCATTTTGGCAGACTCGTCCGGATTATTACCACCCCCGGCATTTAAAACCGGCGTTAAGTAGTGGCTTTGGCCACTGCATTTCATATTGGGTACTGACGGCCCCCGGTACCCATCCAACTTTTAGACCGGTAACGCGCCTGTAGCTCCTCTGGAGTTATACGGGGCCGTGGGCGACGGTGATCACTTACCATCAGGTGACCCGTACGCTCGTTTGCCGTGTCATTTCCATAAAAAAAAAAGATTACTTTTTAAGATAGACCACGGCGTTAAGCTCCGTCATAATATTCTTCTGCTAACGTTGTTTTATCCAAGAATTAAATTAAGGGTCTCATAGCTCAGTTGGGCACCGACGCAAGTTCATATGCCCGCCTTATTTTTGGAACTATCTTATATTCACACCAAGACCATGAGACCATGGCAGACATAGTGCAGCGTTAAGCGCTGTCATTATACGCTAATATCTACATACACGCTATATAGAGTGCACTTTTACATACATATCTAACTTTCAGAGGCACGAACCAGACCCAATACTGAGAGCAGAGAACTGTTTATCATTCGAAGGATTCGTCAGATTTCTGACAGACAAGGACAATTACGCGTTCGTTCCGGAACAACGAAGGGCTACAAATTTCTTGGGGTAAGCTTTTCACCTGCTACCTGTTAAGTTTTTGGCTAGTCACGCTATATACATAAAGCAGGTTCTCATGAGGTAATATATATATATATATATATATATATATATATATATATATATATATATATATATATATATATATATATATATATATATATATATATATATATATATATATATATATATATATATATATATATATATCATACTCAGCTTCACACTGTATCCGGCACACGGCAAGGTAAGCAGAGGGAACTTGGGAACCTAGTGTTAAGACACTCCGTTCCACTTCCGTTTCCCACTCAATAGTGCGCTTCGTCTTCTAACCGGAGCGAAGAAATGAAAATATTAAATATTTAATTTGAAAATATAAATTATTTAATTTCCTCAATTGGGGATCGAACCCATAACCTGTTGTTTACAGTCACAATTTTATGCCGCCTCGACGGACTTTACAGTTCGATTTCAATTCGTCCCCACATGAGAAAATTGAATATTTAACGTTTTCATTTCTTCGTTCTGGTAAAATTTTTCCAGGGAAAATTTGGCGTCGACTTCCGAAGGCAACTCCTTAAACTCAGCAGAAAGTGGGGAGCTGAACGGGGCATCTTAACACTAGGTGCCCAAATTTGCTTCATCTACCCTGCCATGTGCGGGATACAGCGTGAAACTACAAAATAAAACTAAACTTTACTCAATTCTCATCAGGAAACCCACCCATCCAGAAGAGGAGGATCTCCCGAAGGAGCTTTCCCGAGAAATGACTGGACCACTCAGTCAGTACTACATAGCTAGCAGCCACAACACATATCTAACTGGTCATCAGCTGAAAGGAGAGTCATCAGTGGAATTGTATAGCCAGGTAAGTGCAGGTTCGATTCGGCATCATATAATTTCAAGTACCTGTTCCGATTAATAAATATTTAAAATTATTTTCATTTCCTCGCTCCGGTAGTTTTTATCTCGAGATATTTTGAATCTTTTTTGAAAAGATAAATTCACGCTGTAACACGCTATATCCCGCATATAGCAGGGTACCGTCTAAATATCGTTGTATTGCGTGTTGATAGTGAAACGTGTTAACGTGATATTGGTACAGATCTTACGGTGAGCGACACGAATCAGATTATTTCTCGTTTTAGATTTACGAATACTTTGTATTTCTTTTAATATTTTTTATAAGATTCAATGGACGTATTTTATTCACATTTACCAGCTCGAGTTGCATACAACATTTAATATATTTAATATATTATACCTAAATGAGTATGTCAAAACAAATACAGTACTTATTATTCAAGAGACTTGCGATCCGCGCGCGGCTTCGCCCGCTTGTATTAGGTACATTATTTTACTAAATTTAAAAACGTATAAAAATTTCAACGAAGCAATATTTGAACCCGCGTGTTATTCCACACTCAGAAAAGAAAAAATAAATAAATTTAGTATTTTTCTTTCCTAAGTGTGGAGTAACACTTTAAAAATAGTAAAAATATATTCTTTTTTTTTAGCTTCACGCTGTATCCCGCACGAGGCAGAGTAGGCAGAGGGAATCCGGGAACCTAGTGTTAGTGTGACACTCCGTTCCCCACTTTCCGCCGAATTTGAGGCATTGCGTGTTGAGTGGCGGAACTCAACGCCGCGCTTTTTGCCTTATTAGCAGAGCGAAGAAATGAAAACTTTAAATATTTCAATTAATAATATTAAATATTTCATTTCCTCGAGTGGATATCGAACATACAACCCGTCGGTTACAGCCATACGCTTGTGCCGCTGCGCCACGACAGGCCTCAAAAAAAAAGTAATTTAATCCATTTTTTATACATAAAAAAAAACATTTTTTAATCACAAAAATGAAACAAAAAAAATGTAGAAATCTTATTTATTAAACATTAATATTATTACAATACAAAAAAAAAATTCAATGCGTATTCCTCCGATACCAGAACCTAGCCCTATAATCATCACTGCACGTCAGGAACGCTGGCGCTGTGCCAGAGTGGACAATGTACCTGTAAATATTATAAAAAAAAAATTAGCTTCACTTTACAGTGTAGGTTAAAGGAACTGGGGAACCTAGTGTTGAGATATTAAGATTTTAGGTTCCCAAGTTCCCAGTGCCTACCCTGCTATGTACAAGAATTAATTCCATTCATTTACAAGCATTTATGGATATCGACACTTAACAATATCGTTCTTCACTTTCCGCCCATTTCTTGTGGCATTGTGTATTTACTATCGGAACTCAACACCACGCTTAATGGGAACCTTAACTGAAGGTTACCAAGTTCCCTCTGCCGCCCCAGCTGGCAGCTGAAAAAAAATACTTACCTTACTGCCCCATTGTGCCCCAAAGACATCAACTGACACCTGCTGGCGCTCCTCGAGTGCCAGGTACAAAGGGAAGTAGTGGCCTCATCGGGGAACATAACGTAATCTTCTGTATGATTGAAAACGGCTTGGGCGAGATGGTCTTGTTTACCTGAATAGTAAAAAAAAAATGTGTTAAAAAAAATGTTTATTAAAGATTAAAAGATTAAATTAGCATTGAAGTTTAAAAGATTAAATTAATATTTAAGTTTAAAGGATGTTTATAAACATCTCAAAATCACACGATACTCTAAACAATACCAAAAAATAAATAAAAAAAAACATCATCTTCCATTTTTCACTTCACTGACGCAACTTAACGCCGTTCTCACACGAACACACAAAAACACAATCTACCTAATAATAAAACCAAAAACCCAAAAATAACAATGAAAAAGGCCGTATCCCCACTTACCTGTAGTACCAGCACCAGTGTACTGTATGAGACAGCGGCTGCTCGCCAGTTCCCATAACTTTATAGACGAATCCATACCGGATGTTAATAAATACTGAAGAGAAAACACAAAATAAATAAAAATAGACTGAAAATTGTTCATTGAGGCCTGTCGTGGCGCAGCGGCACGAGCGTGTGACTGTAAACGACAGGTTGTGGGTTCGATCACCACTCGAGGAAATGATATATTAAATATTTTCAAAATAAATATTTCATAGTTTTTATTTCTTCGCTCTGGTAACAAGGCAAGGCGCGGCGTTGAATTCCGACATTCAAAACGCAATGTTTCAATTTCGGCGGAAAGTGGGGAACGGAAGTGGAACGGAGTGTCTTGACACTAGGCAGAGTAGAGTAGAGTAGTAATTCTTCATATTCATCTTCACACTATTTTTTCAACACGTTTTCATTAAGGCACTTCCGTTCCCAACTATCCGCTGAGCTAAAAACATTGCGTCTTTAATTATTGGTGGAGTTCAACGCTGCTCTTTCTCACGTTACCGCTTAAGTTTGTAAATTTCCTCGAGTGAAAATCGAACTGACAACCTCGTGTTTACGCCACAACTAACCTCTGTACTTACATATTATACATAGAAAATTAAACTAAAAAAATATATCTTCTTTTTGATATTTCAAAAATACCTCCAGTTTTAAATACAAAATAAAAAAAAATTATATTTAAATAATAATTTTTAACATAAATAATACTGCAATATGTCATTTTATTCTTATGAATATTCGAAAAAATCATTAACAAAAATCATTAACAATAAAACAATTGAATCATAAAAGTACACAAATTATAAAATTACCAAAATCAAAAATATATTAAAATAAAAAAAAAACACCCTGTACATTAAAATTTACCTTACTATTTCTGGTAAAAGCCACGGAACACACTTCGGCGCCCTCGTGAGCATTGAACGTGTTGAAACATCTGTTGGACACCGTATCCCAGAGTTTCACTGTACCATCGGCGCTCCCGCTCGCGAAATACTTACCGTTTGGAGAGAATCTGGTAAAAATGAAACGGTAAAAGTTCATATTCGTTCAAATTTACCGTTGCGTAAAAATAAAATAGTAAATTTGTAGGTAAATGGTAAAAAAAATCTAATAGTGAGTACTTTAGTACAACTTAAAAAAAATCGGGCCTAAATTTTCATTTGAACGATTATAATAAATTAATGACATAATTAACTTATACGAAAAAAATATTAAAACATCTGTTGGAAACGGTATCCCACAAAACCACTGTACCATCGGCGCCACTTGCGAAATATTTCTATATATTTAGTTAAAATCTGGTAAAAATATTGTAAAGGCGGTTTTTTTAAAGAATGATCTAGCATAAACAAAATGGTAAAAAATAATAAAGTTACCAGGCAAATAACCAAATACAACAAAAAAAAGTTTAGACTTTTAAAAAAAACATATCTTAAGCAAAACAACCAAAGTGTTACCAGTAAGAAAAAACTTCTATACAAAAAAAATTACCAACTTTTATATTTTTTTATACAAAAAAATAAAAAAAATAGGCACTCACTTGATACTATTAACCTGTTTCTTGTGGTGGTGTGACGGTATGGGGCACACGAAACACTGGCTGGTGGTCACATCGTACAGCCTTATAACCGGATGGGTGGTCGACGCTATGATATGATCACCAAGGGGATGGAAAGCTACACAGAGTACAGGTTCCGCGTCCTGGTAACAGATAATATATATATTAAATAAAAAAACAAAAAAATATATCTTATATTATAAAAATTGATAAAAAAAACACCCCGTATATGTAATTTTAGTAACGAAAACCAAACTTTTACATAGATTAAAAATTATACAGCTGTTAAATGCTGAACTTCCTCGTTTTTTTGGAAATCGGTTAAAATATGGCAGTAATTTAACAATAAACAAAAAAATTGTCTGTTTTTTTTTTTTTTTTTTTCATTTATATACATTTTTGAAATAATTATTTTCAATACGTTCAAACCAAACATTTGTTAAATAAAATGATAAACCTACTATATAAAATGATTGCTTAAAAAAATCTATGCCAACGGCGTTGACCTCCGCCACTCAACACGCCACTAAATTTGGCGGAAAGTGAAAAAACACAAGTGGTTTAATTTGAACAGAGTATTGAGACTCCTCGGGGAAAACTCCGCAAGGGTAAATTAGGTTCCCAAGTTCCCTCTTCTAGCGTAAAACTGAAATAGGACAAGAAATACATAAAAAAAAAAATACTTACAGTAATAGACTTATAAGCTTTCTTTGCCGATGCTTTTGTTATATCAAACAACTTGATACAACAATCTCTGGACGCCGATACTAAAATTTGCTCGCGGGGATGAAAATCAAGCGCCGTTATTTCATCTGTATGATCGTATCTAGGAAACAAGTGATTAATAAATTAGGGCACATGGGAACCTAACGTTCCCACTACAACACTTCCGTTTCCCACTTTTTGGTACCATTGCGTGTTGTATGGTGAAAGAGAGGTCTGTTATGGCGCAGTGGTACAAGCATTCGAATTTCAACTTGACAGGTTGTGGGTTCGATCCTTACTTGAGGAAAAATAATATTTAATATTCTCTTTTATTTCGTCGGTCTGGTAGCAAAGCAACGCGCAGCGTTGAATTCCGCACGTTTGTTAAAACGAAAATCGGATTGAAATCCGATTTTCGTTTTTTTTTTCGCTCAATTTAGGCGGAAAGTGGGAAAATTGATCGGAGTATCGTAACAAAAGGTTCCCATGTTCCCTTCTACCTACCCTGCCATCTGCGATATAGAACGTAGGCCTAAAAAACACTGTTTTTTTAAAAAAAATCAACTTACAAAGTCCTTATAACGGGATGCCCTTGTTGTTCCCTCCCAGGATCGACTTCTTCAGGGGCAGATTTAGCCAACATACGCTCTACGTCGAGAATCTATTAACATAAACAAAATGAACACTAACAAAGATCCATGTTAATATTTACTCCACCGTTAGGAAACACATAAAAATAAATAAACAAATAAATAATAAATTAATTAATTAATTAATTAAAATAACAACAATAATAACATAAATTTATAGTCTTACTTTCCGGAAAACAGACGGTTTCCAAGAGGTCAAAGGTTCATTCATAAATAAATATAAATATAAATAGTTTATAGTGGGGAACGAAAGTAGAACGGAGTGTTTTGACACTAGGTTCCCAAGTTCCCTCTGCCTACCCTGCCAGGTGCGGGATATAGCGTAAATAGTTTTCATATGTTTTTTTTATTTATATATGCAAAATCTTACATATTTAACGAAAAATAACACCTCAAATTACTTATTTTTTAATTTATACTTCATTTATATATTTTTTTTAGCTTCACGCTGTATCCCGCACGAGGCAGGGTAGGCAGAAGGAACCCGGGAACCTAATGTTAAGACACTCCGTTCCACTTCCGTTCCCCACTTTCCGCCGAATTTGAGGCATTGCGTATTGAGTGGCGGAACACAACGCCGCGCTTTGCCTTATTACCAGAACGAAGGAATGAAACATTTAAATATTTTAAATTGAAAATATTAAATATTTCATTTCCTCGACTGGGGCTCGAACCCAGAACCTGTCGGTTACAGTCACACGCTTGTGCCGCTGCTCCAGGACAGGCTTTATTTATGTAAACCTTCATAAGAAAAAATATATATACAAACATAAATATTACCTCAAATTATATATATATAAATCCTCTATTTACCTTCACACCATATACTATATATAGGAGACAGGCAAAAGGAACATGGGAACCTAGTGTCAAGACACTCCATTCCCCACTTTTTGTATAAACACCCATAAATACCTATATACAGTCTCAATTTCACGCTGCATCCTGCACATGGCAGCACAGGCAGAGGGAACTTGGGAACCTAGTGTTAAAACACTCCATTCCGTTCCCCACTTACCATTAAAATTGATTGGCGGAACTCAGTGACGCGCTTTGCTTTGTTACCAGAGCAAAGCAATGAAAATATTAAATATTTCTTTGAAAAATATTAAAGTTTTCACTTGTCCGAGTGGACATCGAACCAACACCTACCTTTATACTAGCATCCACACTGCCAGTAGCAACAAGCTGCCCACAAGCACTAAAAGCGCCAGCGCGGCACGCCATCTTGTGTGACGTGACATACGCGGTCTCGTAGGTCGCAGGTTCGGGGGCCAGGGAGGACGCGTCCATTTCAAATTCCAAATCTTTTTGAACAGCCCATATAAAATAAAATAATTAAATCTTTTTGAACACCCCATATAAAACAAGATAATTATTATCTATACTTATAATAAATCTGTAATTGTTCTTTGTTTTGTCTGTTCATGAAAGATATATTAAATAACATCTTGTAGGGGATGGTTATTAATGTAATAAGAGGTCCAAAATAGTATTTTTAAATTTTTTGACTGTGCATTTGTACGCACTGTACAGTCTCAGAAATGGCAAGAAAGCAATAGAGTAAATAAAAAGTGGAATTCAAGAGGGTGAAAATGAAATGGTTATAATTAAATTCTCTTTCCTAACAACCTAACCTAAGTAACCTAAGGAGTTCTACCTACAAAATAGCATCTGTTCATCAAAATATGTATAAAAATTATAAAATAATAAAATTTTTCATTACCAAATCCTGTAGTTCCAAGTAAATGCTCAGCTCCACTAGATGCAGCGAGCCTGTCCTTTCGGTCTGGCTCATGTTGAAGACCCACCATCATTAGATTTAGTAATCTAAAAACAAATTACTATATATATTTCGGCTTTAATTCTAAGTTGAGAAAAAATATTTTTTTTTTAATTATTCAGTCATATAATGTTCTGGAACTTTCAATGTCATGGATTTATGAAGAATTAAGTGTCATTGACGCTACAAGATTAAAACAAAACAAAACAATAATCATAAAAGATTAAAAGTCATAGTTACAAGAATTAAATAGTACTTTTATTTAACATTTTGTTTCTCAAGGGAACCTAGGGAACCTGGTATTAAGAAACTCTATTTTTCACTTCCCACTTTAAGCTTTAAGTGAGGATTTAGAGGACAACCTGTTGTGTTTACAGTCATATGCTTATTTATGCAGGGGCATACTACAAAAGTCCTTAATATAATTAATTTATTTATTGTACCGGTCACTGGGTGGACAGGGTGGATCGGCATGAACAGTAGCAGACAAAGTAGCTGCTATAGGTTGAAATCCATCATAATGCAGTTGGCTGAAACATTACATTAATAATTATTTATTTAAAAATGTTTTCTTTAAACAAAATTAAAAATCTATAGTTTTTTGTAATAATAGCAATATTTCACATCCAATATTATAATCAAAAAAATTACTTTTCATATAATATTATAAAATAAAGGAAATAACATATCTATTTCAAAAATCTTCATACAATTTGTGTATGTAAACATAACCTTAAAACATTTAATTTATCATGTAAAATTTAAAATTATTCACTAAAAATTACTAAAATAATAAAGTTAAAATAAAATTAATTAAGAATCATACTAAAAGAGATATATAACTAGAAAGTAACAAGTAATTTAATAACAAATACCTAATAATCATACGGTATAGTAGCTCTCTGTTTTTCACAACATTTCTCGTATCTATATCGCCGGTAGCAGTTATAGCGGGAGCTGGAGCAATATCTTTCATGGTGTCTTCTTTTTCGGACGTAATTTTGACTATTTATGAGAAAACCGGTGAAAATTAACCTTTTTGTTATGTTGATTGTTTTACGTTTCAAGCTTCAAGCTTGCCACTTCTGCACTAATCAGTATAACTTGTAGATAAAATGCACAAAGAAGGTTGTACGATCGAAATATTTATATAATATTATACAAAAAGAGAGTGTATGTTTATTTATAATGCAGTTAAAATTTATACAAAATTGTTAGCGATGCGAAATGCTAAACACAATTGTCAATGTCAAATTGGAAACCGTCAAATGTTTAATATGACGTTTATTAATAATCTGTGAGTAGATTAATAATAGTTGCGTTTTAAAAGTTTTAATATTTTTAATTTTTAATAATAATACAATTCTTCACTTAAAACAATTTTTACGTTATGATCACTCTAAGTGTGACCTTTTTATGAATTTTCCTAAGCTTAGATAAAATCAATAAATTTGCACATGCGTCCAACGAGCTCCATTCTGTTGGAAGTGGCGTAAAATATTTATAGTAATAATCTAATAAAATTACTTAGGGAATTGTTTATCAAGCCAAGGGTTTGAAAATATTTATTTTCTATTCAATTTTCAATTTAGTTATTTCTTTAGATATCTTAAGTTAAGATATAAACAGTTATTAATAAAATCATTGCGAAATTAAACCGTTTAAAAGTGTAGGTTTACAATTTTTATTTAAAATATTTTCATAATTATGACTAAGCATGATATATTATGACTTTTGAAATTTATTATATTACTAAATAAATCATACAAATATCTTTATTAAATTTCTATAGTTAGGTATCTTTTATACTAAGCCCTTACATGCGTTAAAAGTTATTCATATAGAAGCGTTAAGTGAAACGCAACCATCGGTTCATTGAACAGGCCCAGCTAATTATATACAATAAATGCTCATATTAATACAGCGTGAAAATCGATTAATCCCCTTAGAGTTTACACGCTACATTAACTACATAATACTTGCAGACTTGCACGTATTAATTTTTTGTATTATCCCACATATGATAGGATAGTTGCTGTATCCCGCATATGATAGGGTAGGCAGAGGGATCTTAGGAACCTAGGGTTAAGGTAGGTAAAACACTGCGTTCGTCCATTCTGTTTCCCACTTTCCGCTTCAATTGAGGCAGTGCGTGTTAAGTGTCTGTAGGTACTTTCGTTATAAGCTATACTAGTTTTTGCTTTCGGCCCCACTTGTTTGGTCAAATGAAAATAAATAAAAGTATATATGAAACACGACATATTTGAAGAGCTCCAGAGCTCCTGAGCTGACTCCGGTGCTAACGCGTCTCTTTCGGTACTCTTACTCAGTCGGCGTAGTCCCAGATTCGTGGAAGAGCGCTCTTATACACCCGATCCCGAAAAAAGGCGATGGCTCCGATCCAACTAACTACAGGCATATTGCTATCACCTCCCTGCTCTCCAAAGTTATGGAGAGCTTAATCAATAGCCAGCTCTTGGTTTATCTAGAGGATCATCGATTGATTAACGACCGCCAATATGGCTTTCGTCAGGGTCGCTCAACCGGTGATCTTCTGGTTTACCTAACCCACCGCTGGGCTGCAGCTATTGATAGTAAGGGAGAGGGCCTGGCAGTTAGTCTGGACATGGCGAAGGCCTTCGATCGTGTGTGACATGGGGCGCTCCTTGCGAAACTTCCATCTTACGGGCTTCCCGAGAATTTATGCAAGTGGATCGCTAGCTTTCTCACTGGGCGCAGCATCAAGGTCGCTGTCGACGGTTTTTGCTCTGAATTCATGCCCGTGAACGCTGGCGTCCCCCAAGGCTGCGTGCTGTCCCCTACGCTATTTCTTCTGCATATCAATGATATGTTGGAGGACTCTAACATACATTGTTATGCGGATCATAGTACTGTGGACGCTGTATACTCCGGCCGCGCAAGTCTTTCTCGGGAAAACGTCGACCAGTGCCGAAATCAACTTGTGTCTTCCGTTGAGGCATCCTTCAACAATGTCTCCGTATGGGGTGAAAAGAACCTAGTTCAATTCAACCCCCGGAAGACACAAGTCTGCGCGTTAACCACTAAAAAACCCCATTTGTCGTATCACCAGTTTTCGAGAACACTCCCCTTAAAGCCGCGCCCTGTATCAGTATATTGGGCCTCAGTTTTTCGAACGACTGCCAGTATCGCGATCATCTGGAAAGCAAGGCCAAGTTGGCCTCGAAGAAACTGGGGGTCATCAGCAGAGCGAGACAGTATTTCACGCCAAAACACCGTCTGGCCCTGTATAGGGCCCAGGTTCGGCCTCATATGGAATACTGTTCTCACCTCTGGGCTGATGCACCCCAGTATCAGCTTGAACCATTTGATCGCGTACAACGTAGAGCCGTTCGAATCGTTGGGGACCCAATGATCTGTAAGGGGCTTGACACTTTGGCTTTGCGTAGAGACGTATCTTCACTGTGCGTTCTCTACCGCATTTATCACGGGGAGTGTTCTGGAGAACTGTTTGACTGCGGTTGTTGGTTGCGGTTTCGTAGGAATTTCCTTCCACGCACCATACATCTCTGGAACGGCCTACCCGCGGCAGTATTTCCAGGTCGATACGACATGGCTACCTTCAAAAAGCGCGTCTACGTACACCTCAAAGGCCGGCAACGCACCTGTAGCTCCCCTGGTGTTACACGGGGCCGTGGGCGACGGTGATCACTTACCATCAGGTGACCCGTACGCTCGTTTGCCTTGAAAAAAAAAAACAAAAGAGGTAACTAATATAGACACATAGACAATATGTCATATGATAAAATTTTATGTACAAATGTTACAGTGTTATCTTCTGATTATTGATGAATAGGTATAAGTAATTTGTTACGAACTGGTTTTCCTACTGGAAATAAACAACTTTTTTCCAGGTCAGTCGCGGCGCACAGGTACAAACGTGTGACTGTAAGCACGACAGATTGAGGGTTCGATTCCCAGCCGAGGTGATGAAATATTTAATGTTTTCAAATTTAATATTTAATGTTTTCATTTCATCGCTCTGGTAACAAGGAAAAGCGCGATGTTAAGGTCCGGCATTCGACACGCAATGTATCAAATTCGGCTGAAAGTGGGGAACGGAAGAGGAACGGAGTGACTTAACACTAGGTTCCCAAGTTCCCTCTGCCTACCTTGCCGTGTGCAGGATACAGCGTGAAGCTGAGTGAGTGAGTGAATTGTAAATGCTTATAATAGATTTGGGTTTGACACTCATTAATATTAAACCATAAATAGATTTATTACGGCAAAGTGAGTGGTATGAGAGGTAGGGTGAGAATTCGTTTGAGAAAGAGCATGTAAAAATCATGAGGATCTCCCGGATGGATGTCGTGTATGAAGAGGTTGATGACAGTGGACAAGGTGAAAGAGGTATGCAGAGACCGTAGCGTTTGATACTGTATCCTCTCCGGCTACCCCGCTAGTGACACAGCGCGAAGCTCAGTAATTTATATCTAAAATCGTAAATTGTGACAGACTGTTTCGATAACAGTAATATATTCAGACTTTAAAATAAAAAAAAATATTTCGTTATCAGTACAGATAAGATAAATATTTTACTTAACGACGGCTCTGAGTCTTATCACAACTAGAAAGAATTACTAAGCATTAATTATTTTCATTTTTATCTTCTAATAAGAAATAGTACAGCGTTGGGTTCCGCCACTCCACATTCAATGTCTTATAAATTAAACGGAAAATATTGAACGGAGTATTTTGACACTATGCTCGGAAGTTTTCGACACTCCGTTCCTCTTTTGCCTTTTGGTATCTAACGCAACCTAAATTATAAACACCACTTTATAAATAACATTATTTCTTCAGCTTGTCGCTGTATACCGCACATGGTAGGGTAGGCAGAGGGAACTTGGCAACCTCTTGTTAAGACATTCCATTCAGCTCCCCACTTTCCGCCGATTTGTCACCTTCGTTTTGAGTGTAGTAAAGAAATAAAAATATTAAATTATTTATCCCTGACGGCCTGTCGTGGCGCAGCGGCACAAGAGTGTGACTGTAACCGACAGGTTACACTGGGTTCGATCCCCAGTCGAGGAAATGAAATATTTAATATTTTCAATTTAAATATTTAATGTTTCATTTCTTCGCTATAGTAATAAGGCAAAGCGCGGCGTTGAATTCCGCCACTCAACACGGAGTGCCTCAAATTCGGCGGAAAGTGGGGAGCTGAACGGAATGTCTTAACAAGAGGTTGCCAAGTTCCCTCTGCCTACCCTAGGTTCCCGGGTTCCCTCTGCCTACCCTGCCTCGTGCAGGATACAGCGTGAAGCTAAATAAAAATATATTTATTTCAGTTCGAGCGGAATATTTTTTAACATTTAAAGCAGATGCAAGATTAAATAGACGAACTGCACTTCAATAACCAGTCATTTATATTTTATGTCATTTACAGGTCTTGTTGACGGGCTGTAGGTGCGTCGAACTGGACTGCTGGGATGGGGACGATGGGAACCCTGTCATCTACCACGGCCACACGTTCACCACGAAGATACCGTTTAGACGTGTGGTGGAGACTATTGCTAGGTTTGTTCAGCTTTTTTTTTATGCAACAGACGGCAAACGAGCGTACGGGTCACCTGGTGGTAAGTGATAGTAACCCACGGCCCCGAGTAACTCCAGAGGAGCAACAGGAGCGTTGCCGTCTTTTAAGGTGAATGGGCACCGGGGCCCGGCATTACCTAATGCGAAACGCAGTGGCCAAAGCCACTTAACGCCGGTCTTAAATGCCGGGTGTGGTAATAATCCGGTCAGTACCAGGGTGATCCTATTCTAAGCCGGAATCACTCGGCAAAAAGCTATGTATTTTGTAACGAATTCAAGCATAGATAGTTTCAAATTCACATTTGTGGCAATTAATTATTTTTTAAATTATTCTCATGTCGAGAACATGAGAATAATTCTGTGGTAACAAAATAAATAACGGCGTTGAGCCACACCACTTGATACGAAAAACGAAATGTCAAGGTCCTTTGCCTGAAGAAACTGACTTCCCTTTCCCATCTTAATTCGATCATAGTAATATCAGTTCACATCTAGCAAATGTATTACCTACCGATTTCTAAGGATATCTCCGGCAAGAAAGAAAAGCGTGAAGGTAAAAAAAAATCTGTATATTTTTTTTACCTTCACGCTGTACCCCGCACATAGCAATACATGCACAGGGAACTTGGGAACCTGGTGTTAAGACACTTACGCCACTAAATTACCACCGAATTCTTGATGTTTGAACCTATAATCAGTCATATTTACAGTCATATTTACAGTCGCACAAGCGTCCCTGTGTTACGACGGCCACACTTTACCTATTTTTTTTTTCAGGAGTGCCTTTGTTGCTTCACCGTACCCGCTAGTACTGAGTATAGAAAACCATTGCAGCTTACCACAGCAGCAAGTAATGGCCAGTACTTTTGAGGTCAGTATTATAAATTAATTTGGTTTTTTTTGTCTGATGATAAAAATAATATTAAAAATAATATGTGAGACTTATTGTGTGTTTTTTTTTGTTTGTAAAAAAAATACTTAGATACTCGTGTCATCCAAAAAAAAATTCAATATTATCATTATTAAATGGCCATTGTAATAATATTAAGATAATATTTTTTTACTGTTTGTGCAAACACTTTGTAAGCAAAGCGCTTAAAAAGATATTTTAAAAAATACTTAATACTTAGCAATAAATACAAATTTAGCCCAACTTTAGCCCAATTTTAGCCCAACTTTAGCCCAACTTTAGCCCAACTTTAACCCAACAAGAAAACTATTTTTTTTTACTTGGAATAACTTCTCAGCAAAAAAGTAACTACCTCATGTTTGCAAATTACTTATAGTTCTAAAACTGTTTATCTCATTTTCGTTAAACATAATTCATAACCTCCGCGCTGAACATGACTTGGAACTAAAAATCTTTTGAATCACTTCGTTAAACATAATTCATAAGTTGCGGTGCTACAGATAAATAAGTCTAACTTGTGACACCCATCTCTGTGTGTCAGTGCCTTAAAATTGTATCTATGTCATCCAGATAATTCACTATATAACCCATTACACACGCTTTACTAGCTCTGTCTTCATCCAGGCAGTGTTTGGAGAGCAACTGGTGACGTCATTTCTGTTCGAAGTCGACTATACCGATGAACCAAAGCTGCCAAGTCCTGAACAGCTTAAATATAAGGTACATAATTATAATTACATATTAGCATCCTAGCACAAACGCAGCAAATAGTTCATTTTCTATCAGCTTCATGCTTTATCCCACGCAAGACATGGCAGGCAGAGGGAAACCCAGTGTTAAGACACTCCGTTCCGTTCCCCACACTCTGCCGATATGGAGTGTCTTAACACTAGGCTCTCAAGATTCCTCTTTCTACTCTGCAATGAGAAATAAGATCAGCCATTTATAATTTACATTATTATTTCAGGTCTTAATCAAGAACAAAAAGTTATTACCCGTAGAATCGAGTCCTACTATAGGGTTGACTGGCACGAGCTCTGCCCAGGGCTACGGTGGGGCTTTGGCAACCGCTTTCAGGTAAATTGTGTATTTTGTTAATTTCCTCTAGAGTGGAAATAGAGAATTATTTCTCACTCTCCTCCTAAATACCGACATTGATTGCTGATCTACTTAACTTACGTTATTTATTCATGCAAGAGAACAACCAAAACTATATGAAAAAGCTGGCATGGTCTAATAACAAATAGTTATTCAGTTGGAAGCGAAGTTTGAGAGATTAGTGTGCTTAATCAAACAAACGTTTCGGCTTTTTTTTCTTTAATGTACATTTTGGATTCCGCAAGACAGGCAGAGGGAACTTGGGAACCTAGTGTTAAGATACTCCATTCTGTTCCCCTCAACGCTGCGCTTTACCTTGTTACCCGAGCAAAAAAATTAAATAATTATTTTGATAATATTAAATATTTCATTTTCTCGAGTTATCTTTTGTTGATGGTCATTCACCAGGACAGACCACATTTTTTTTTGGTTCATTTTTCAGGTCAAATGGCATTCGTCACACAACTTCGTCGCTTCCCGACGCCAGCAACAGAACGAGCTCGATCATGTCCAACCAGTCCGCTGGTTCGTCGCTCACCGAGTACTTCTCTGATGAGGATTACGACGAAGACGATGAAATTGATGGTGAGCGAATGTTTTAAAGCATCTATGTAAATATTGATTTTAATATATATTGTTTGAAATATTTATAGATGTTTTGTTGTTAAATTAGTAATGGTGTAGTTACTTTTATGCAAGTTTTAAATGATAGTTAGTAGACAATTGTTAAAAATTGGAAATGAAAATGTATTTATTATTATTAGAGTGGATTTTTTTATTTATGAAAAAGTTAAATTCTATAGCAAGGTAATATTTCAAATTTAGGGATAGTGGGGATTGCCTGTGCCAGGCATTCTCCACTATCCCTAAATTTGAAATATTACGTGTTCTGTGATAAAACTTAATGCCTTGCAATATCTTGCCAAATGAAGTAAACCAATTCATACTCATACTCATACTCAGTATGGCAGGGCCATATGCGGAATACAGCTTGAAGCTAAGCAGAGGGAACTTGGGAACCTATTGTAAACCAATTCAATTCCAAGAATGGGGTCGAAACCCATAACTATCGCGTCCAGACATACGTGTCTTTACCTGAGCCTTTATGTCCGTATCTTTAATCGTGATTTACATTAACAGTAGTCTCTTTTTTTACCATTTCTGCTCACCGTTTAATAAACATGTATTTTTTGTAAATTCCAGAGAAAGAGTTACACAAAATCCTTAATTCCATGGAAGAGAAGGTGGGTCGTACTTCCTTCTCACTCTACCAGAGTTTCCGCAGGAGTGAGGGAGAGGAAGTCACCGCCATGAAACATACGAACAGGAAACGTAGTAATCAAATTGCGAGGGAACTAAGCGATATGGTTACGTATGTACAGGTTAGTTAGGTTATTTTATAACTTTTTGTAGCCTAATGTAATAAAGACTTTGTTGGGAAATCAATTCATCAAAATCAGTACTTAGAAAAAGCCTGTAGTGGCGCAGCGGCACAAGCGTGTGACTGTAACCGTCAGGTTGTGTGATCGATCCCCACTCGAGGAAATGAAATATTTAATATTTTCAATTTATAATGTTTTATTTCTTCGCTCCGGTACAAGGCAAAACGCGGCGTTGAGTTCCGCCACTCAACATGTAATGTCTCAAATTCGGCCAAAAGTGAGAAACGGAAGTGGAAAGTAGTGTCTTAACACTAGGTTCCCAAGTTCCCTCTGCCTACCCTGCCATGTGCGGGATACAGCGTGAAGCTGAGTATGAGTATGAGAAAAAGATCACCGTTGGATTCCATATCTACATGTAATAATACATAAGTATGCAGAATACTGTATCATTATTTTATACGTATAATAAATGGAAAAGTCAATATAACAAAAAAATATATTAATGCGGAAGTGAAGCGTTGCGTATTGAGTGGCGGAACTCAACGCCGCACTTCCCAGGAAATTAATAATTAATTAAAGTATTGAATATTTCTTTTAGGAATTGAACCCATAACCTCCTTGATTACAGTTGTACGCTTGTGCATTTGCACCGTGTTCTCTAGTTATTTTAATTATTACAAATTTATTATGTCTTATCGCAAAGGCACTTACGTGACTTACTCATATTTGACATTTTCTTGATAATAATATTATTTTTAAGGCAATAAAATTCCGCGGATTGAACCCCATATCACCGAGGAGTTCCATCAAGCAGCCAAGCAACGTGAAAGACAATACAAGTGGAGCTACATGCAGCTTTGAATCTTCTGAAAGCAGCGACAGTGCTGGGACGGTAAGTTGAAACATTTATTTATTCAACTTCCGCCATTTTAAGAATTGAAAAGTTGTGTGGTGTAACTTAACTCCGCATTGGGATAACCAAACAAAAGATATTATAATTGAAATTTCACGATAAAGCGTGAAGCTTTATGAAAAATTTATTTTTTCATGATTTTCTTTAGTAACTTGAACTTGAGTAGATGGCCTAGTGCCTGACTGAGACACTCCATTCCGTTCCCCACTTTCCACTGAATTTGAGGCGTTACTCGTTAAGTGGTAGAGCTTTACGTTGTAACCAGACCGCTTTACGGCATATCCAAAACTTACTCACTCAGCCTCACGCTGTATCCCGCACACAGCAGGGTAGGCAGTGGTAACTTGGGAACCTAAAGTTAAGACACTCCATTCCACTTGCGTTGCCTACTTTCTGCCGAATTTGAGACATTGTGTGTCAAGTGGCGGAACTCAACGCCGCGCTTTGCCTTGTTACCAGAGCGAAGAAATGAATGATAAATATTTAATTTGAAAATATTAACAATTTCATTTTCTCGAGTAGGGATCGAACCCACACCTGTCGTTTACAGTCACACGCTTGGACCGCTGCGTCACGCCTCAGGCCTGCCACAGGTCTCGTAACCAAAACGAAGGAACTAAATTATTAAACAGTTAATTTCCTCGAGTACGTTCGTAAGACCGGACGCAATACCAGTCACACTCTTGTATCCTGCGCTACGACATGCCTTAAATATAACAAATTCACTTTGGGTTTTCCCTACCAATCCTGCCATGCGGGATAAAGCGTGAAGTTTGAAGAAGACTTATTTTTGTTTTATTTTCTAATCTAATATTACTTTATTGTAGCAACTAGCGATCACGCAACACTCTCGAGGTAGATGCCTCAACGCGCCCGCCGCCCACCATCCCTGCTATCGATGCTCGTCTGTCAACGAAGCGATTGCCAAGAAAATTTGTAGAAAACACCCGCTCGCTCTGATCGCTCATACTGAAACACAACTTGTTAGGACTTATCCCGCCGGGTAAGTCTTTTTACATGATTAGCTTTTAGCCACGGATTCGAACCGGTGACTCGTTAGGAGTCGTCCATTAATCACGTGAGGTTCGAACAGGGGGTTCGGCGAAATACCACAAGGGGTAGGGGGGTGCAGTAAGACATCACGTGTACAAATGCTACATAATATCCTTATATAATAACTCAGCTATAATAACTCAGCTTCACGCTTCTTCCTGCACATGCCAGGGTAGATAGAGGGAACTTGGGAACCTAGTGTTAAGACACTATGTTCCCATTAAGACATAACAGTCCCCATTTTCCATTGAATTCCGTGTATCAGAATTGACTAGATTACGAAAATATTTAATATTTCATATCCTATAGTAGGTATCGTATATCCAGAGGGTGTCTTTGACATATGTCTGTCCGATATGTGTTCTTTGGCATACGGGTACGCGACCCCGGATCCTCGAGCCACCACTATTATACCTCCATCAAGTCCATAAAAGTGGTGTCCCTCCTAATTATCCTTCCCCCACTTCCACCAATCCCATCCCTCTTTCCCGCGGTTTTTCCCTGTGAAGGGGTTTTGGAGGTCAGATGGCAGTCGCTCCATTTTAAAAACCGCCAACCGCCACATTTATGGCAAAGAAAATGAAAAGAATGGGTACGGCTAGGGCGTCGCCGCTAAACGACGCGCAGGCACATCGCCCTACACCTGCGACAAGTGGGCCAGGGCTACCGTGTCAAGTACGGGCACGGCTAAAGACGCGAGTACCCAGACGAAAACTCCGCTTTGCAACGTGGAATATTGGCTCTCTTACCGGACGATGCAGAGAACTCGCAGATGTACTCACGAGACGTCGGGTCCAGTGCGCTTTCCTCCAGGAAACTCGCTGGAAGGGCAATAAGTCCCGTAACATCGGACAGGGTTACCGGCTTATATACACTGGGTCACCTTCTGGTAAAAACGGTGTGGCGGTAGTGATTTCTGAAGAGCTTCAGAATGGACTCCTCGAAGTTGACCGTCGCTGCGATCGCTTGATGCGGGTAAAGGTACTGATTGAGGGAGTTACCACAAACTTAATCAGTGCCTACGCCCCCCAGGCGGGCTGTAGCACGGCCGATAAGGAGTCATTTTGGGAGCAGTATGAAGAGGTTCTACTTGCTATACCGTCTACCGAAGTAATTCTAGTTGGAGGAGACTTAAACGGCCACGTCGGTAAGGCTGCAGACACGTATGAACGTGTTCACGGTGGTTTTGGACACGGTCTTCGCAATACAGAGGGCGAAAATATTCTAAGAACCTGTATTGCGTCTGATCTGGCCGTTGTGAACACATTCTTCCAAAAGAATCCTCACCACCTTATCACGTATAAAAGTGGGTCCCACTCAACGCAAATTGATTACTTGTTGACCAGACGGTGTCATATGGGCAGGGTTACTAACTGTAAGGTCATTCCAGGTGAAAGCTTGACGGCCCAACATCGTCTTCTTGTCATGGACTTTAACGTCACTCCAAAGAAGAAAGTAGCCGAGAAACGTAGGCCTCGGATCAAGTGGTGGTTGCTGAATGGACCGATGCAGACCGACTTCCTAGCAGAGGTAAAAAGTCGAAATCTTACGACTAACACCGAGACTGCTCAGGATGCTTGGGATCGAGCTCAGTTAGCAATCATTGCGGCAGTCAGACGAGTTCTTGGCGTTTCTAAGGGAGGACGTGTCATCGACAGGGAGACATGGTGGTGGAATGACAAGGTGCAGGAGGTGATTCGTGAAAAGAAGGCTGCCTTTAAGAAGTGGCAGAAATCCAACTCTCCTGAAGACAGACTGGAGTACATAGTAGCAAAACGTGTCAGCAAAAAAAGCTGTAGCCAGAGCCCGCAGTGAGAGTTTATCACCATTATATGATAACCTTGAAACTGCGGAGGGGCAGAAGCTCATATACAAACTGGCCCGTGGCCGGGATAAAGCGACGCAAGATATCGCAAAATGTCTTTGCGTCAAAGATTCCCAGGGCACGTTGCTCTGTAATCCCGCTTCTGTGAAGGAGAGATGGAGAAGCTATTTCCAAGAGCTGCTGAACACTCAGCATCTGTGCAGTCTTCATCACGACCCACCGCCTAACCTCGGACTTGTTGCCCCAATAACCTTTGACGAAACTCGGAATTGCCTTCGACGCATGAAGAACGGAAAAAGCGGTGGGGCCTGACGAAATTCCGATCGAAGCGTGGAAATCATTGGGCCCTCTTGGTGTGCTCATACTTACTGACCTTTTTAACCATATCTTGAACACTGGAAAGATGCCACACCAGTGGCGGCTTAGCTTTATTACCCCTATTTACAAGGGAAGGGGCAGTGTCCAAGATTGTGGTAGTTATAGGGGCATTAAGCTTATGAGTCACACCATGAAGCTCTTCGAGCGCATTATCGATATCAGGCTCCGCCGAGAGTGTACTGTCTCTGAGTCTCAATATGGATTTCAGCCTGGATCGTGTACTATGGACGCCATTTTTGCCCTCAGAACTTTGATGGAGGCATACAGGGAAAAGAGGAGAGCTCTGCATGTGGCATTTTTAGATCTGCAGAAGGCCTTTGACTGTGTGCCTCGTCAGTGTATCTGATGGGCATTGCGTTTGAAAGGGATCCCTGAGGCCTATATTGAGATTATCAAAGATATGTATCACAATTCCGCTTCCATGGTTAGGACTGCTGTTGGCGACACCATACCTTTCCAGATTACAGTAGGGGTTCACCAGGGCTCAGCTCTTAGCCCATTCTTATTCAACGTAGTGCTAGATACCGTCTCGGCTCACATCCAAGACCAGCCTCCGTGGCTAATGATGTATGCCGATGACATAGCACTCGTTGAAGAGAACCGGCTGATGCTAGAGCGTAAAGTGAACCTCTGGAATGGTACGCTTGAGAACGGCGGTCTTAAACTAAATGTGTCGAAGACCGAGTACATGGCTTGCGGGAGACCGGACTCGAGCACTATCCATATGGGTACTGAACCAGCCGTTAAGTCGGAAAAGTTCAGGTACCTCGGATCCGTTATGCATGAGTCTGGAGGCATCGATCACGACGTTCACGGTCGGATAAGCGCTGCCTGGGCCAAATGGCGGGAGGTCACTGGTGTGGTCTGCGATCGCAGAATACCAACCAAACTCAAGGGGCTGATATATAAGAGCATCGTTCGACCGGTTCTTTTATACGGCAGCGAATGCTGGCCAGTACTATCTCGGCACACTCAGGAGCTTCATGTCACGGAAATGAAGATGCTGAGATGGATGTGCGGCGTAAAGCGGTCTGACCGCATACGTAACACATTCATTCGAGGTAGTCTTGGAGTCCGTGACATAGCGGATAAGCTCCAAGAGCGTCGCCTGAGGTGGTATGGTCACGTTGCGCGCCGGCCTAGGAACTATGTCGGACGCAAGTGCCTTGATATGTCTGTCCCTGGAGTGAGACCTCCCGGACGCCAAAGGAAGCGCTGGTTGGATGTCGTGATGCAGGACATGAGAGCCAATGGTCTAACCACTGAGGACGTACAAGATCGTGCAAAGTGGAGTAGGCTCAGTAAGAAGGCAGACCCTGGCACAGCAAGCCGGGATTAATGCCAGGAAGAAGAAGAAGAAGAGTAGGTATCGAACCTAGAACCTGTTGTGTTTACAGTCGCCCGTATGTGCCCATGGGCCATAGGTCTCAATAATAAAATAGTGCCAAGAATCATCATCACTAAAGCAATGCTTCTTTGTTTTCAGCCTAAGAAT
Organism: Eueides isabella; assembly: GCA_019049475.1. Taxonomy (NCBI): domain Eukaryota; kingdom Metazoa; phylum Arthropoda; class Insecta; order Lepidoptera; family Nymphalidae; genus Eueides; species Eueides isabella. The sequence goes on along the minus strand of CM032411.1, from coordinate 5,662,274 downwards.
AGATTCATCTAACTTCGACCCCGTGACCTTCTGGTCTTGCGGCGTTCAGCTCGTCGCACTGAACTATCAGACTGAAGACGCGGCGATGGCGGTTAACGCCGCAATGTACGAGAGCAATGGTTGTGTTGGATACGTTAGGAAACCAAGAGTTATGTGGGATTGTAGCCATATTGCTTATAGACGGTAAGTATATATTATATATATATATATATATATATATATATATATATATATATATATATATATATATATATATATATATATATATATATATATATATATATATATCTGTCATTCTAATTGTTTGAGTTTATCTCGAAACATCCGAAACTATCTTTATGGAATTAACACTGAAAGATGAAATATTAATTACGCTTAATTAAGTACTATAGAAAACCGTACTAAAATAATTTATTCATTTTCTCTCAATAAACTTTAATAATACCAAATAAATACACTTTGGGTACGCTAGTAAATAACATAATAGACATATTAGAGTATAAACAAAAATATATAATATATGTTGAGACATTACGCTTTTTACTTTCCAACCAAATATCCGATATTGAGTGAGTGGCCACGACGTGCTTTGTCTATCATAATTAATTCCTCTGCTCGGTATCGACTCTGCCTTTACGTTAACAATCCACCCCTTCAGTGGAATAGATATTATCCATTTTTTCGCTCGCCAAATGAGAAGAAAAAACGTAGCGTTGAGTCCTGTGTATGAATACGCAATGAAAGATTTGGACCGTACGTAGAGAACTGAGTGTTTTAACACTAGCCTTTCTGCCTACCCTGATATTCTTACCAGATATGTATTTTTTTTAAATATTCTCATTTTTCGAGGTCATTTAAATTGTTTATTTCCCCAATTGGTAATCAAACCTCTACCTGAAATTATCTATTTATTATTGTCATTATCAATTCAGATTTAACCCGATGGATAAAGAGTTCGATGGTATCCACGCGGCCCATCTCACTCTCGCCGTCATATCCGGCCAATATGTCGCTGAAAACGTCTACTCCTTCTACAACGCCTACGTGGAAGTTGAAATATTGGGAGTTCCGGCTGACTGTAAGAAAATAAAAACCAGGGTAGCTAGAAGAAATGCTTTGAACCCCATTTGGAATGAAACTTTTAATTTTAAGGTAAGTTTGGGTAAACTTAGGTAATTTTGGGTAAGTTATGGGTAAAATAAAAGTAGGTAAGGATAAATTTGAATTGATTAGGTAATTAGGTAATTTTATGGACGACGGATAGACTCTTATTTAATGATGTATTTTCAGCTTCAGTTGGTTAATATTTGAGATTATTGAAATAAATTAAATATTACAGCCAGTTGTGGCACAGTGGCACAAACGTGGGCCTGTAAGCGCAACAGGTTGTAGATTTGATTTCCACTCAAAAAAATGAAATATATAATTAAATAAAATATATTTCCATTCAACACGCAATACCTTAATTAGACAGAAAGTAGGAAACGGAAAACGAAAACGGAACTTAATGAAAACAGAGAGTCTTGATATTTTGGTAAAAGGTAAAACGTGGCTTTGAGCACGCAATGCCTCAAATTAGGCGGAAAGTGGGGAACGGAGTGTCTTAGCACAAGTTCCCTCCGCCTACCCCGCGAAGTGCGAGATATAGCTTGAAACTGAGAAGTCTTAATATTAGGTTCCAGGTTCGATTTAATAAAACATTTATTTTTACTCAATGAATTTTATTATTTCGATATTAATATATACGTGTGATTCCGGCTTAGAATAGGGCGAGTCACGTTGTCAGCAATGACAACACGCATGAGCAGACTCGTCCGGCAATTATTACCACCCCCGGCATTTAAAACCGGCGTTAAGTAGTGGCTTCGACCACTGCGTATCGTATTGAATAATGCCGGGCCCCGGTGCTCTTTCATCTTAAAGGCCGGCATCGCTCCTGTAGCTCCTCTGGAGTTATTTGGGGCCGTGAGCGGCGGTGATCACTTAGCATCAGGTGACCCGTACGCTCGTTTGCCGTCTCTTATTCATAAAAAAAAACGTACTGATATTCATAGATAGCTTTAATCTTGACAGTTATTAGGTACTTTACAAATTGTATCAGATAAAAATAAAACAGTATAAAACATAATCTCTTCCTAATGAAGTACGCTTAAATCACGAAATTACGATTCAATATAGTTTATTCGAATTTTATTGTGCTTTAGAGTTATAGACGAAGTAATTTAGGACAAGAATTTATATTTATCTTATAACACATTAAACGTAAAAACATTAAAAATGTTAATTCCATGTCCCAAGGAGTATCTTAATACTCGATTCCCAAGTTCTCTTTGCCTACCCTGGAGTGAACCCCCTAAAAACACCCCCTTCATAAACACACTAAACCTTCATAAACACACTAAAACTTCATAAACACACTAAAACTTCATAAACACACTAAAACTTCATAAACACACTAAAAACTCGAAAAATTAAACATAAAAGTAAAACTCAAGAATATTTTTTTCTTTTTGTTAGCTTCTTCACGTTGTATCTGAAATATCTTTTATATTTGAGAGAGAGGGGCAACTGAGGTACCTAATAATAAGACACTGAGTTCCCATTGATACACTCCTGTACCCCACTTTCCTTGCAATTCGAGGCATTTTAGTGGCGGAACTCAAAACTTCATTAAATGATTTAACTATTATTTAACCATATTAAACATTGTAGGCTAGCCTCCCCCTGGAAAATATTTCTGGTTACGCCAATGAGTTCAGCCACGAGCACCATTCCAGTTGTATTGACTAATTTTAGATTGTTCATCCATAATTAGGAAAAACAATACTTATTTAGAAAATAAATATTTGAGGCCTGTCGTGGCGCAGCGGCACAAGCGTGTGACTGTAACCGACAGGTTGTGGGTTTGATCCTCACACGAAGAAATGAAATATTTAATATTTTCAATTTAAATATTTAATGTTTTCATTTCTTCGCTGTTGTACAAGGCAAAAACATGGCGTTGAGTTCCGCCACTTAACACGCAATGACTCAAATTCGGCGGAAAGTGAGGAACGACAGTGGAACGGAGTGTCTTAACACTAGGTTCCCAAGTACCCTCTTCCTACCCTGCCATGTGCGGAATGCAGCGTGAAGCTGAGTTATTTTAAAGTGGTCATCCATAATTAGGAAAAACAATACTTATAAATAAAAAAATCAATGTAACGGAACTTTATTTAACCCGCGCCTCCTGAAAACAGTCCACGTTTTTGGACGGTGCGGATTCAAATCCCACTGCCGTTTTCTAAATAAGATTTTTAAATATATGTATAATGATGAAATTATTTATATTTAATTTATCTTACAGGTAAACTTTCCTGAACTCGCATTTGTAAGATTCGAGGTATACGACGCTGATACAAACTACATGCTGTCCCAACGAGTCATTCCTTTGCAATGTCTTAGACCTGGATACAGACATGTTAGATTGAGGTATTTTTTTTTATTTTTTAAATGTTTTTAAGGTTCCAGGTTAAAAAATATGATAATATTGAGTTTTCTATAAAAAATATACATATCTAACCGTGACCAAGGACTGCAAAGTGTTGAAAGAGTTCGGTTTCCAAAAACAATACAATTCAATATACGCTTCATTGGATTAAATCTGTTTCATTTTAAATGAATAATAATACCGAATATCAAAGATAATAGGTAATAAGGCAAAGCGCGGCGTTGAATTCCGCCACTCAACACGCAATGCCTCAAATTCAGCGGAAAGTGGGAAACGGAAGTGGAACGGAGTGTCTTAACACTAGGTTCCCGGGTTCCCTCTGCCTACCCTGCCCCATGCGGGATACAGCGTGAAGCTATAAAAAAAAAGAATATCAAAGATCTTATTAACATTTAGTTGCTTTGGTGGTGAAGGAAATTACTTACTACATATTATTGTTAATATTGAGACCATGAACAACTAAGTGGGACGTTCGGTTACAACACTAAACTCGCAATAACGCGCTCAATATATGTATGTAATTATTAAAAAAATAAAAACGTATCAGGATGTCTATCAGAAAAAAATCTTACATAATTTTGGGGAAGAGGAATGAGCTGAATATCAGCTCAGCAAGCTTCCGAGTGGATTTCTACCAAACAGTTAAAAACCACCGAAAAAAAATAGTTTTTTAAAGAAAAAAACTGCATCGAAATCAGTTTATCCTTTTGAGAACTATTAGGTTACCAAGTTCACACAGTGTAGCGACAAAATCTCTCTTTTAACAGTCATTTTTTTACGATATCAATCTTCAAGTCTAGTGAACAGCTACTTTATTTACTCTACAGATCACCAACAAACCAACCGTTGAATATGGCATCCCTACTCATTTTCTCCCGCTGTACTGAGGAACAGGCTGGTGAAAGCTGCAGAGGAGATCCAGATCCTGGATCTCCCACGCAAAGGAGGAAAATTCACTTTCTAGTGGTACACGCAGTTGTACTACATGAACCTTATTCGATATTGAAGGTTACTCATGATACTACTACTAATGAGGTAAGCCTTTTCTTTAGCGCCTTCTAAATTACTAACTTAGAAAAGTTAATCTGTAAGAAGAAATCAATATAAGTACATTGTTGAAAAGGACCACTTTCTCGCATTTCCGCAGGCACAACGTACAACTGTAAACACGACAGGCTGTAGGTTCGAACCCCACACAAGGAAATGGAATATTTAATATTTTTATAGCTTCGCACAATTTTATAACAAGACACAATTCCACAAGACGTGAGGAACGGAAATCTCTTGGGGGGCACAAAGTATCTTAACACTACCTGGTATCCCAGGTTCCCCATACAGATGATAGTATAAATCCTACCATATTCGAGATACAGTGTGAAACTAAAAAATATATAAATACATAGTTAAAAACGTCCGGCAGAAAAAGAACAACAAAGTATTCTAACATAAGGTTCAATTTGGTTTTTATTAGGTGTTACCATATCATTTGCCCACCCTGAAACGTGTAAAGTTGGTAGGTATAGTAAGTACCAATATTACTGTCCTTGCAGGCGATAGCCCAATGCCTGACAAAAGCTGGAGTCTGCCGATCATCGCGAGGCAGCTACGTCTTGGTAGAGGAAGTTCCCTCCAGAGCACCGACTCAGAGGGTCCTGGCTCCTCACGAGAGGGTCCTGAAGGCAGCTACCAGTAGACCCGGAGCCAGGCTGTTGCTGAAGAGAGTTGGAGATGATCCTAGTAGTCGAGCTTGGTTGACTAGCATCAGGTAGTGTTGAGATTTTTTTGAACCACCTTTGTCAATCATATATCTTGGATCTAAGATTTTTATACAAAAACCTGTGTATGTGATTTTTTTATGGCTTCAAACAGTCTAAGTAACTCAAAAGTTTAAGTTTATTATTTACAAATTGTATCTTGTAATTTCGTTTACATGGATTATAAAACATAATATTCCAACTTTTCCTTTTTTCTTACAATTTTGGGAAATCCTGTCTTAATTCTCTTTTTATATTCAAAAAATATGGCAAATTTCAGATTTCTACACCGAGTAGTTCTATCTTTGCTTATAATAAATCTGTAACCCATGACTGTCTGTACATGGAAGATATTTAAAAAAAAAAAACAAAGAAGGGAAACGTTAATAACCTTTATTACTGGAATAGGGCCCAAAATAGGATTTTTAAAATTACTGCTAATCTTAGAAACGAATTTAAAATAAAATCGCTTAAAACAAAAGTTACATTAAATTAAAATATTAAGAAGTTCGACAAAATTATTAATTACATTCTTATTGATCTAACAGAAATTTTAGTATTCAATGTATAGATATTGTCTTAAAAGTGTAAGTAACGTTATTGGACCAAAAAAAGTACTTGAAATTAGTACTTGAAAAAAAGTACTTGTAATTAAAATAAAATAGTGTAATTGAGCTGGCGAAGCTGCAAACTGGTCGCTACTGAATATATAAATTACTTATTCTACATAAGAATTTAACACAGAGGCCTGTCGTGGCGCAACGGCACAAGCGTGTGACTGTAACCGACAGGTTCTGGGTTCGATCCCCACTCGAGGAAATGAAATATTTAATATTTTCAATTTAAATTTTTAATGTTTCATTTCTTCGCTCTGGTAATAAGGCAAAGCGCGGCGTTGAGTTCCGCCACTCAACACGCAACGCCTCGGCGGAAAGTGGGGAACGGAAGTGGAACGGAGTGTCTTAACAGTAGGTTCCCGGGTTCCCTCTGCCTACCTTGCCTCGTGCGGGATACAGCGTGAAGCTAAGAAAGAATGAAAGAGTTTAACACATTTATAGATTCCTTTGTCATATTTAATCGTACACGATCATTATCGTACGAACTGATATTGTATACATCATGTTATCGTATATTACGTTATTATTGCCTTATAGATAATATTCATATAGTGGCTTAAATCAGTATATATTTAAAAGACAATACATATATATATATATATATATATATATATATATATATATATATATATATATATATATATATATATATATATATATATATATATATATATATATATATATATATATATATATATATAAAAATGATTAAAACTTACTACAATGATTATAAAATGAATAAGCAGTGGTGGTGCAGCGGCACAAGCGTGTGGCTGTAAACGTGACTGGTTGTGAGTTCGATCCCCACTCACTTTTCAAATTAAATATTGGATGTTTTCATTTCTTTGCTCTGGTAGCAAGGCAATGTGCGGCGTAGAGTTTCGTCACTTAAACGAAACGGAGTGTCTTAACACTAGGTTCCCAAGTTCCTTCTACCTACCTTGCCTTGTGTGATACAGCGTGAAACTAAAAAAGAAGTAGAAGAAGAATATGAAATTTTGTAGTTTATCCAGAAGCCCCGAAATGGGGGATAAATTAATAAATTGACCTGTTTTTAACGCCACGCTGAATCTCGCACATTGTATGATAGGTAGAAAAAACTTTAAATATTTAAAAAAAAAAAATTTATGTTCATTTCCTCAACTAAGGATCGAACCCACAACTTGTTGTCGCCTGCGCCACGACAGGCACTACTTTACGAAACCCTTTACACTTCATATTGAAATATAACTCCAATTAAATACAGAGATGTAATATTTCAAATTCGACGAAAAATGGGGAACGGAAATGGAACGGAGCGTCTTAACACTAGGTTCCCAAGTTCCTTCTACCTACCCTGCCTTGTGTGATACAGCGTGAAGCTGAGTAGAGTAGATGAAGAGGGGGTAACCATTCGTAAAGGTAATACCATCAGTATTAAAACTCACAACTTTTAATCTCTTATCCTAATAGATCAGCGTCAACGGATAGATCAAAAGATCGCTCGGTGCCCTCCGATGAAGACTCCAGCACTCACGAGGAGCCCAGGAAGCCACCTGACAGCTTCTTAGTCTGCGTTCATAATGTGTGCCATGAAATACCGTATGCTATTTTAAAGGTAAATACAGCTTTATTATTAGTTTTTATTTAGCTTCACACTGTATCCCGCACGAGGTAGGATAGGCAGAGGGAACCCGGGAACCTAGCGTTAAGACACTCCGTTCCACTTCCGTTGCCCACTTTCCGCCGAATTTGAGGCATTGCGTGTTGAGTGGCGGAACTCAACGGCGCACTTAATATTTATTAGTTAATTATCAATTATCATTTATCATGATTGAGGCCGAGAAACAAATCGTATCGTAAAAGCAACAGACTGTGGTGTTCGATTCCTACTCGTGGAAATGAAATATTTTTATTTTTTTTTGTGGTAACGAGGTAAAACATGGCATTCCGCCACGCAATGCCTCTAGAAATCGGCGAAAGTCTTTTGTATTCGGAAAATTTTAGCAGAACGTCGGGTTCCCAAGGTTCCTTCTATGGGTGAGATACAATTAAAAAAAGCTAAAAGACAAGTGTGACACAAGACACTAAGTGCTGGACTTTTTTGGACTAATTATAGCCCATTTTGTCAATCCTGCACAAATTTTGTACCCGCACCAGTAGCTCCTGAGTATTCTACGTTAACCAAATATTTTTTAAATATTATTTAATTTTAAATTTTCAGGTACCATTAAGTGCTACAGCTTCATACGTCATTTATCAAGCGTTGACGAAAGCAAGATGTCACGATGATCCTAAAAGGTATTTTTTTTTATGTTTTCACGCTGTATCCCGCTTAAAGCAGGGTGTACATACAATATAGGAAATAAATAGTGGTAAGACACTCCGTTCCTCAAGCACTACCAATTTTTAATTGGACTAGACTACTTTTCGTTTTCTTAAAGAGCGCAGAAATGAAAAAAAAAATACGGCCAAGTAGGAGTCGGTTTCGCGCGCTTAAGTTTCCGTAATGCTATGCATAAAAGGGCAAAAAAAATCAATAAATAAACATGTATATATTCGATTAATTATACATAGATATTCAACTGACAAACTATCACGGTTCATGAGATACAGCCTGGTGTCAGATGGACAGACAGACAGAGGGAAGGATGGATGGATGAAATAATTGAGTCTTAGTAATAAGGTTCCGTTTTACACTTTGAGTGCTAATCCTAAAATTCATTCACGAAAGTGGAAATTCAACCAAAAACCATTTGCATATCATGAGTGAAATGTTGACTGCCACGCCACATAGGCCTTCTTTAATTCTTATCTTAGGAAATATCATAAATATGTAAGCAAGCGGCGTTGAGTACCGCCACTCAACACGCAATGCCTCAAATTCGGCGGAAAAAGGGAAACAGAGTGTCTTAACACTAGTTTACATTCCCTCTCCCAAACCTGCTACGTGCAGGATTCAGCCTTAACAAGTAATTAATCAATCATTATTTACTTTAATTATTATTAATTTGTTGTCTTATTTTTGGTTTTACCAGGTTTGTGTTGGTAGAAGAGCTTGAATGGGGAGGCAGAGCGGGCGCTGGTCCTCATCAGCGGCCACTGGCTGATGATGAAGTAGTTTATGGTGCACAGGTGAGAAAATAGCTAATGTTATTACGTATAGAACTATCTATCTGTTAAGTGGGTGTCGATGAAACTGCCAAAAAAGGGACTAAATTAGATTTAAATATTCTTTTAAAATATAATTCCATTCTTACCAAACAAAATTTTTTTTTGAAAAGAAATATACAAATTAATAAAGAGAAGGCAGAAATATACAAATTAAATATTTAATGTTTTCATTTCTTCACTGGTAATTCAGGCAAGTGGGGAACAAAGTGAAGTGCCTTAACACTAGGTTCCCAAGTTCCCTCTGATACACTGCCGTGTGCGGGAAATGACAATTAAAACAATGCTAATTTCTTAACAACTTTTCTAGGCGAGTTGGAAAACGTTAGGCCGATTCGTACTTCAAGAGAAGGGGAGCACAGTGCCTCTACCAAGACATCGCGCATGCATCGCGCGGATACAAAGAGGATTGAGCATGACGAGAGGAGCTATTACTGGTAATTTACAGCATTTCAAAATATTAAAATATATAATAAAATATTATGTCAAAAGCCCGCCCGCGACTTCGCCCGCTTGAATTTCACTTTTTTATTTACTTATCTCACTTACTGTCGTGTTCTTATAACATTATTACTTTAAAACAATGTTTATACGTTGAAAATTCAACTAAATGAATCAAGATTTTGTAGCAATTTTGTCAAACTAACATTTGAAATTGACGTAACTTTCAATTTCAAACAAACATTTGAAATTGACGTAACTTTTTAAAACATACTCTATGTATATATGTCAAATGAAGCTTGCCAAAATAGAATAGTGAAAACTGCATTTAAATCGGTTTAACCGTTTTTAAGCTTAGCGCGTAAAAACGCACTGACTAACAGACAAACAGACAAAAAATAAATAAAATTACAATTTTGGGTTCTATGAAACTAATAAAGGTCCCCTATAAGATGTTTATTTAATATATCTTCCATGTTCACACTGTGATCAGTTACAGATTTATTATAAGTATAGATTGAAATTGACATTTCTATAAAAGCTTTTTTGGCCGCAGCTTTAGTCATAGCTGTACAGCATATTACAGCTTGTGAAAGCTATAATATGCTATAAAGCTATGATCTAATTATAAAACGATCGCGGGTGCGATTCCTGATTGGGGATTGAATTATTTTTTCCTTGCTGTCCCTCCCTGCTAAAAAAGATTAACTCACTTACTCTCTTAGCTTCACGCTGTATCCCGCAGATGGCAGGGTAGGCAGAGAGAACTTCGGAACCTGGTGTTAAGACATTCTGTTCCACTTCCGTTTCTCGCTTTCCGCCGAAATTGAGGCATTGCGTGTTGAGTGGCGGAACTCAACGCCGCGCTTTGCCTTGTAACCAGAGCGAAGAAATGAAATCATTAAATTATTAAATATGAAAATATTAAATAATTCATTTCCTCGAGTGAGGATAGAACCCACAACCTGTCGTTTACAGCCACGTCAGACCTCAAAAGATTAACGTATACACATTTTAACTAATAACCTATTAAAAAATATATTTTTTTAAATGTTTCCTCCATAGGCAGTGGCGGTTTCCCGCTCGGTAATATTATATCGAACGACAATGTATGTGAAGGGAAGACTCCAGTGCAAGCAGCGTACAGCGATCCAACACATTGCAGGTATTTAAGATTAATTGTTATTTCTTTTTTTCTATTTCACGCTGTTCCCCGCATATGGCAGGGAAGATAAGGGGACCTGGGAACCTAGTGTTGAAACACTACGTTCCCATTAAGACACTCCATGTTTCTCACTTGTCGCCGCATTCTGGAGCCATTAAATATCTAATGTTTTATTTCTTTGCTCTGATAAGAAGGCAAAGCGCGGCTTTGAATTTCTACACTAAACGCGCAATGCCTCAGATTGGCGGAAAGTGGGGAACGGAAGTGGAACGGAATGTCTTAACAGTTGCTTCCCAAGCTCCTTCTGCCGAAAGCGTGAAGCTGAGTAGAAGAGTAATATTTCGTCGCCTCAAGTGGAGATCAAACCTAATACGTTTTCAATTTATATTTTTTTTTTTAAATTAAAATATAATAGAATAGGTATTATTACTGATTAAAATCTGGTAGATTCTGTTTTAATATATTTTTTTCTTACAGAAGAGTCTCATCATCACCTCTAGGGAAAGGGATAGGGCGGGCAAAAGGGCATTCTGACAAAGATATCCATTCTTACACACAAAGACGATCAGCTTCAAGAGAGGTGAGATCTAAAACATGAAGATTACAGGATAGGCAGAGGGAACTTGGGAACCTAGTGTTAAGACACTCCGTTCCCCACTTTTATCTTGATAGTCATATAAAGCTAACGAAATTACCTATAAGTGTAAAATACAAATGTTCCGAGACATTCCATGAGAATTCTTACACTTAATACCCTATGCCAACTGTCATATGCCAAACATAACAAAAAGCTACATGTTTTGATAGCTTCACGCTTTATCCCGCACATAGTAGGAAAGGCAAAGGAAACTTAGGAACCTAGTCTTCCGAAACTTCATTCCTATAAGACCTTCCGTTTACTACTTACCGTCGATTTGTCTAGGCGTTGCATGAGGGTCGGAACTTAACGCCACGGTTTGTCTCCTTACCAGAGCGAAGAAATGGTAATTTTAAATTAATTCATTTTCTCCAAATGGGAATCGCACACAAAACTGTCCTGTTAACAGTAGTTTAGTTTCAGTATAGTGATCTCTCTCCACGACGGCCTTATAGTTCAAAACTCTAAGGCCGTCGTGGTGAGAGATCACTGTACTTATATACCCCACTCGAGGAAAAACGCGGTGTTGAGTTCCGCCACTCAACACGCGACCCCTCAAATTCAACAGAAAGTGGGGAACGGATGTGGAACCTAGTGCCTTAACACTAGGTTCCCAAGTTCTCCCCATTCTGCCATTTGCGGGATACAGCGTGAAGCTGAGTGAGTGAGTGAATATTTTTTAAGAAACATACAATAACAAAGATTAATTATTAATTGGTTTCTGATTTATTGTTTTTTGTTCACACCAAAAAGTTATTATATCAGGTACATTCAGAAGGAGAGACTGGGGGTAGTTCTTTAGGTGCTGAAGCTCTTGCAGCTCAAATGGCACGCTTCAAGAGAGTATCTTTACGGAAACTGAGGGCTTGGCGATCCTGAGTGTGGCAGGTAAGCAGGCTACAGGAAAAACTTGAAAACTTAATCTTAAGACATGGATTTCTATTCAAATTCGAGATATTATCTGTTCAGTGGCAAAATCTAGTGAAAATTTAAGTCAGCCTTGTATCGTTTACACATACACTGTCCTATTGCCATACAATGGCATTAATATTTCTTTATATGGTAAAATGTGTTTTCTATCTTACATTGAAGATCATATAAAGCCTTAATTTGCTTTAAACTTTAATAATTTACTGTTAAATAATAAGATGATTAGCTGTAACATTTTCAAAATTGCAAATGAAAAAGGTTCACACTTACCTTAGTATGTCGTCGCCTTGTTTTTCTTTTATATATTAAATTGGATTGGATAAGTAGAGTAGGCAGAAGGAACTTGAGAACCTAGTGTTAAGAAACTCCATTCTGTCCCCCACGGTCCGCCAATTTTAAGATATTGTGTGTTGATTGGCAGAATTTAATGCTGCGCTTTGTTTCATATGAGGCAAAGACAATATTAAGCATTTCATTTCCTCGAGTGGGGATCGAAGCCATAACTTGTCACGTTTACAGTCACACACTTGTGCCCTTATACCACTACAGACCTCAATTAATAGACTAGTCATATTATTTTTATGATTTTAGGTGTTCCGCAGACTCGGAACAAGTCTGGCGAACCATCGAGCATCACTTTCATCAGAACTTGGCTCCCTATGGGATTTCTTTAAAATCGATAGAGAAAGAAGGCGTTCAGCTCCACCTGGCACTTACGAACCCATCGAAACTAAATCACCTGCAAAACTAGCCAGAGATCTATTTCAAGTAGTTCAAGAAACAGTATTCGCAAAGAAATTTGAAGAAAAACGTTGTCCATTAGTAAAAGAAGAATCAGATTTGAGCTCTGATGATGAAGATGGAACTGAACGTCGCATCGCCAATCTTATCGACTTTTTTTTCACAATTGTAAAAAGCCAAAAAGATGAAAGAAAAAGTAGCGGCGGAAGTTGCTTTAGAAGTGAAGATACTCCAGAAGAGAAATATATCCCAACTAAAGTTAATACGGAGTTAGAACAAAAAATGGAAACGCTCTTGGAATTTCTAGCGACAAGTGGTTGCGTAGAAAAAGATGATAAAGATGAAAAAAAGATAACTCTAATGGAATTTTTACTGACTGAAGATAAGAAGTTTGATAAGCCCATTATAGAAATTAACACTAGAGGCATTAGTTTGTCGGAATCTAATGTTAATGTTAAAAACTTGTCGTATATAGACGAAACCCCTGGTGATGATAGCAATGAAACACTAGTTGAAATGCTTCTAAAATATATGGAAGATTACACAGGGAAAGAGAAAGATACATCAAAATCTCTATCAGTGACACCATCTTTGTCAGAAAAATCTAAATCTGATATGACTATAAGCAAATTTGAAACATTCAGTGATATTAGCAAGACTAAATCAGATTCAACACTAACACAAACTCAAGACACCGTTATAGATAGAGGATATGACGACAGAAGACGTATATCTGAAACAGTAATCGATTTGAGTGGAGTAAAAACCGATTTAGAATCGATATTCGAAGAAGCAGTTTTACGAGTGTGTGAATTGAAAATGATCTTTGAAGATGATACAATGAGTGAACAGGAGGATATAGAAAATTTTAACATGTATACGAAACCGCCTCAATTGCAGTACGGCCAAATGCCATATAGTGTTGAATTATCTGATATCATAGAGGAAGACGAACCAGAATTATCGTCACGAACAATGGAGAAGGATTGGATGATGCAAATTAGAGAAGTTGCAGAGGACTTGATAAGACATATAGAGGAAAGAATTCAAGATTATCCATTCGACGATAGTTCTGGTCCATCTACTGAGGAATATAGCCGAGAATTCGATTTGAGCCCGAGTCAAAAATCGATAAGTCTAGTCGATTTGCGAAACATCCCAGATTTGCCGCCCAGCATGATAATTAAGCCTAATGTTCTCAGAGTGGATAAATCAACATCCACAACTGAGATATCGGATTTAATCTCCGAATATTCCAGACGAATCGATTCTGCGTGTATGACTGAAGATACAACACTAACATCAAGTTCAGAGAGAAACGAGAGAGCTTTAGACAAATTGGAATCCCTGCATAGATTTTTCTCCAAATCTCGATTGGAAATTATCGACGAGAGCTTGGAGGAAGAAAAAAACAAAAGTCCTAGCGGAAAAGAAAATTTAAAAGGAGATGTAACAGATTACAAAGTCGGTCAAGCTAGTTTGGATGACGTTGAAGACTTGTTAGATGATAACGAAAGAGAGAAAGAATTAAAGATGGATGACATGAATAATGAGTAAATAAATGATTTTAAAAAATATTTCTATACAAAACTATACAACAAACTTATATTTCCGGTTTTCGACTTATAGTCAAATTGAATACTTAATAATAGGGGAGAAACGTAACGGGGGAATCACAGATAATATTTTTTATCGCCCAACCCAATATTTTTACACTATAGCTAAAAATATTAAAATAAATTACAACATATCTAGAAATTCGGGAAAAATATTCTAAAATTAAATTTATTGTCCCGTAGCTAAGATCGGACCAGTCTTTCTTTAAATAAAAATCTGTGTCAATAAAACTACATATAAAATTAAAATCCTAAATTTGTTATACTTTTAATTTGTAATATATGGTTTATATATTTATATCATCTTGTTTTCGCTTAAATATTATATTTATATCAGTTATAAAATAAAGTTATTGTTTTCTATATATTCTATGTATCTATGTTGAACGAATTACAAAAAAAAAATAGAAAAAGCCAAATTTAATATCTATTTTAATTTAAAAATTAACTAAATTAAATATAAGGATATAAAATAAAACTCTACTAAGGCATAATATAATACGCAAATTCTCGAAATTTCGAGGTCGAATAGTGAGATTTTTTAATAAATAGTTCGTATATTCTTAGATTATAGAATATTTAATTATACTTGTACGTTGGAAATTTTTAATTGACCGTCTTTTTTTTTCTTGTTATTATAAATATTTTTTATCTATGGCAATTGCAACTATAGATATAACAAAACAAAACCAAAAACAAAGGTTATTTTTAATTTTATTTATGAAAAGCCTTTTTTTATACAACAAAAACAACTTCCACTGTAATCATTTATAAAATTATAATTATTTTCTAATATTATTTCTTCATAATTATTTCTAATGTTAATTTTATGAAAAACTTAACTTTACATTTTGATAATTAAGCTGTTTTGAATAAGTTTTTTCCTGTATCGAGTTTTATTTGCAATAACAAAAAAAATAATTACGGTGCAAATAGAAATTTTCAATGTACAAGCGAATGTTAGAATTAAATAAAAACAAATATTTATGTCAAGTTGAATTTATATTAAATAATATAAAATAACAATTATGTACACATTTTATACTATCCTTGTAATGTTTAACGTAGGGCTAAATTATTATTTATTCCATGAGTGTAATGGATCTTGAATAAATGTTGGATTTGACATCCAATTCGACTGTCACTTGAGTACTGCCAAATTGCTTTTTTTATAAAAAAATATTTATAATTTGAGCGTACGAACATTTGAGCCTTAAAACTTGCTAAAAACTACTTATTTTTTACTTAATGTCAATATCTATATATTTATTTTTTTCCTAGCTTTTATCTGTAATTTCACCGCGTGGCATATAACTCTGTGTGTATTGTTCAAGCTCCACAGGGGGCGAAGATGTCACCATCGATACCTTCTTCCTTCGCTGTAAACCGCTTAACAAAAGACTTTTAAGTCTGATGTTAAAAAAAATACATATTTGAATTGCTTGCCTTTGCCTTGTGATTCCGGCTTAGAATAGGATCACCCTGGTACTGATGGTGTCGTAAGAGGCGACTTAAGTGCGTGTGGTAGAGTCACGTTACCAGTAATGGTAACACACATGGGCAGACTCGACCGGATTATAACCACCCCTGGCATTTAAGACCGGCGTTAAGTAGTGGCTTTGGCCACTGCATTTCGCATTAGGTAATGCCGGGCCCCGGTGCCCATACACCTTAAAGGACGGCAACGCTCCTGTAGCTCCTCTGAAGTTACTCGGGGTCGTGGGCGACGGTGATCACTTACCGTCAGGTGACCCGTACGCTCGTTTGCCGCCTTTTCCATACAAATACATATTGGAATTGCGGGAACGTTTGCCGAGTCCTGGCCGCCCTATAGTTAAGCTTTCTGAACTTTTGCGCATTATTTTATTAAAGAAAATAATTAGGAACGAGAAGAAAAATAAAGAAAACCTTACAATCAATTTACGCAGTTATCTACAGATAACTTCGAAGCGGCCACGACTTGTCGACTGTACTGTAACTCAGACTGCCTTCTTCTTTATTCAAATATTGCAACTAAAAAAAACGGAGCAACATATAATAGCACATTCAAGCAAATTCTTCAGTTTTAAAATATTAATAGATATACGATTTTAATAAATTATAATTTTTATTTTAACAAATGATTGTACCTGACAGTTGAATTAGATGACAACGGAAAGTGTTGAGAATAATGATATATGTATAGGCTTTTGAGGAAATCTATAAGTTGTTGACTCCAATTTAGGTCTAGTGTAGCTTTTTATAGGACTCGATACGATTGTATAACCTTACCTTTATTTTCTTGTAGTTTAACTTTTCTATTAGTTTTTCTTTTATTGTGATGGTAGAAGATATTTTTTTTGTTGTAACATCACTTTATACTCTGTAAGAAAATGTACCTGCTATTTTAAAGTGTGATCTTGTTTTTTATTTCAATTTTTTTATTTCAAATTTAAACTTTAAGTGCACTGCCTTAGACAGTGGATGCCAACATCCTAGCTAACCTTTTAGGAAGAATATTTGAATTATTTAATTAATCCATCAAAATTAATTATTTTGTTTTGTTGCTTTACTAGCTTATCGTCACCCACAATATTATTTGCGTCAGTTTTAGGAAATAAAATGGAAAATTCTGAAAATTCAGAATTTTCCCAATTCCGTAGATATTTCGAAAACTTCTTATTGTTTATAGGCATAAAAAATCATGTGGGAGCCGGGTAGCTCGTGTCAATCCTAGGCTATACTGTGCCCACTCTCAAAATTCTATTTAGAAGGTAGGTAGGTAAGGTATCCTAAATAAAGAGAAAGATTTAAGAAAAACTTTTTTTTTCTAATTAAAAAAAGAGTAATCACCGGTTTTCCTTCAACACGCATAATTTTTTCGTCTTAAACAAGCAGATCCTTAGATTCAAAGTTACAGTCTAGGCTCCCCGTAGAAAAAATATGTAGATACCCCCATGCCTAACTCCCTAATCTGTACATGTCAAATTTCAACTTTCTGAAGCCTTCTAACATCACCTTTTAGTTGTTTTTCTCTCAGTATACAGAAGAATAATTGTTGTATTTTTACTTAAAATCTATCATATATTTTTTCTATACATCATGTAACCAAAGTGGAAACAGCTTCAATTCCCGCTGTGGCAATTTTGAAACACAAAGCACGCTGTGTCTAATCGTTTAAGCTAAACTAAATATCTTTTTATGGTCTAAACTAAACTACGTAATATAAGAATGTTTTCTTTGTATTTAATATGTTGTAAATCAGAAAGAGTATATTTATTTGTATGTATCACAGAATCAGTGGAGTTTATATTTTAATAAATAATCATTTTATTTCAACTGTGACTATTGTTTTATTGGATACCTAAGAAATAACTAATAAATTAGTCTCTTCTCATTTCCTGAGAAGGCCGTTGCGTCACGATAGACCTATTGTGACGCAACGGCCAAGCGTGACTGTAAACGATAGGTTGTGAGTTCAATTCACACTCGAGGAAATGAAATATTTAATATGTTCAAATTCAATATTTAATATTCTCATTTCTTTGCTGTGGTAACAAGGCAAAGAGCGGCGTTGAGTTCCGCCACTCAACATGCAATGCCCCAAATTTTGTCAAAAATGCCGAACGGTAGTAGAACGGAGTGTATTAACAGGTTCCCAGGTTCCCTCTGCCTATACTGTCATGTGCGTGATACAACGAAAAGCTGAGTGAGTGAGACACAGCCTGTTAAGTAACGCAAATCAATACGGCACTCTGTCTTAGCCAATCGGATTGAAGAAAATAAATAAAATTACTAAATTTGGGAATCGAACCCGCAACTGTTGAGTTTTCAGTGAGACACCTCAGAATATTTAACTTTAAATAACTTTTGTTCATATAGGACACTATTATATATTTAATGCCTTTGTGAAAGAGGTAACGTTCTTCATATTTTTCTTATTGTGTTTTTTAGAATAAAAAGACTTTTTTAAATATTTTTTAAGAATTTTGCCGTAGGTAACGTAGTGGCACATTATTTCTTCACTTGCATTGAATAATGAATTACAGAATTTTTTTCCATGAATTAGAATTGAACCCACACCTATCGGGTCCATTTAAATGATTATTAAGTGAAAATTAGAGAAGAAAAAAAAAACTTTATTAAAAATCAATCTTTAATATACTACAAAAACGAGAGGAACAGTCATCCTTATCATTATTATTAATATATAAGTATATATAATCATTATTTATTATAATCATTATTCACTATTCCATATAAAAAATATAAATCAACAGCTATCATTAATCAGTTCTTTCATTAAAACAGTTCATTAAATACAACCCCGTTTTCATTAAAGATATTAAATAAAATACATATTTCAATTAATAAATAACTATAATCTAACTTTTAATTATTTAATGAAACTATTTTTATGGATTCAGATTTAATTTTCATTATAATATTTAAAATATAGATGGCAATTGCACCACACTACTTCTAGTGCACTAAGTTAGGTCAGTACAAATAGGATATTTACATCCCTATATGTCCTTTCATTCAATACCCTGTATCTAGTACCCTATATAATGTAGTGCACTAGAAGTTATGTAGTAAAATTACCGATATACATATATTTTTTACAACAATAATATATTGATTTTAAAATAATTTAGCACAATTTAATTATTTTAAATGTGATAAAAGTATTTTAAAAAAAAATAGAGATCTTAAAACAGAAATTAAGAAAAAACACTTTTAAACATAACATTTGTATAAAAATAAGGCATTTTGACATCAGTTACATTAGATTTCAATAATGAGATCAAAATCATAACAAAATCGCACCCAAATTATAATAATATAATGATAAATCCCTAAAAAATAACTTCATTAACCTAAAAAATATATAAAAATAATGATCATTACTAAACAATTTTAATACAAAATTGATGTAAGATTCAAAACATTCATTTCACAATTGTTTTATTTTAATCGATTTAAAATAAACAAAATATAATTTGTTTTTACGGGAATATGTTTATAAATTAAATAATCTTATAAATAAAGAACTAAACCCATCATGCTAATTTTAAGTTGCCAAAACAAAAATGGTGTAACTCATTAGTACATATTTTCCATTTTTTTTTTAGTTTCTCGCAGTATCCTACCATATGACGAAAACACCAGAGGGAGAACCTAGTGTTAAGTCACTCTGTTCTCCATTTTTTTATTAATATAGTAGTATCTTTTCTGCATATCCGTCGGGATAAATAAGTAGTTAATTAAGCAATGTTGCCAGATTTTCACGTAATATTTATATTAAACATAACTTTAATAAAAACATTTTAATCTACACACAACATATAAAGTAGTCTCAAATTTTCACGTTCAACAAATGCCAGTATTATTAGTAGAAATAAAAGAAACTATACGAAAAATGTGACTTAGACCGCTTTTGCATTAGACAAGAATGGGTTTTAAAATAGTATCCTAAGTATAATTCGAACATATTCTCATAAAAACGTTATCATTATAATATAATATGTATTCTATTGTCAGATTTTTGCTTGTATACTTAAAAAATAAGATTTTAATCGGTTTTTTTAATTAAAAAATGACTATTCAAGCACTTTTTTGATATTTATTTCGATTTTTTACATTCAGCATTATTATTTTTATTGTTTCTGAGTTATTTTCAAACGAAATTTCTGTAATATATATAAACGTAAGTGTTCTATTGGAATGCTATAAGATCAAGACAATCATGGTCAAGATTTTTCTTAATTAATAATTTATTATTATGATTTCAGCACAAGCAAACCAGTGATTAAAATATTTAATTGTCACTTTAATTAAAATTGGACCAATTGTGACAAAAGTCAATTAGCGTCATCTAAATCTTTATTTTTATAAAGAAGAGTGGAATTGCTCTAAATAACTCTCTTCTTATCGTAAAGTATATAACATACGAGAATAATTAAGATTTAAATAATAATTAATAATTAACATATAAATTGATAAAATTAATAACAATTTGAACTTCAATGTCACGAGTACGGAAAGTGCCTTAGGACGACCATGATTTGACCTCTACTATAGATCACTTCCTATATGTATATGCTCAATAAGAAGACTGTCAAAGCTAATAAATATGCTTGTTATATGTTTCTATAATATATATAACTTGAATATTTAGTGAATTATTATTTTTCGGCGGAAGCTACGGAACGGAAGAGAGTGTCTTAACACTAGATTCCCATCTTCCTACTCTGCCATGTATGAGATACAGCTTGAAACTGATGAAGATGAAAAATATTCCATGAACCTGTGACCTTCGACGAAGTATTTACAGTTAATGAAATTCTACCTACACGATTCACTGTCGTGATTGAAATGGTATGTTACTTTCTTTTGTAATTGCGCAAGATTTATATATTTGGCAAATATACATAACGACATACAAACAAACATATGTTTTTTATATATACACACATACATATATGTAGATTACTATTAGATTTTATTTATTACAAGATATAAATAGGCGGCATGTTTTGTTGTCGTGGTTTGGAATCATGCCCCTATATAATAAACATATACCAATTTATAATGTTGTAAAAACTTTCAGAAAATGTAAAGCATTTTAATTTTTGCATTTCTCTGAAAATATCTCAGGAATCCAACAACTATAGATTTTGTAATGTAGTTCGAATAAACTCTCATTTAAGTATAAAAAAATATAGTCTTAACACTAGTTACCTATTGAGCTTCCAGAATTGAGCATCCATCCAAGTCCACTCAATATGTACAACAATCAATCTAGACTTCACTAACTTTCGAGCTCAAACTTTATGGCACAAAACACTGGCATTGCCAAACACTGTTCACCAATAGGGAGTGTTAAAACTGTTATTCTCTCTGTTCGTCCACGAATTTCCATTGTTGATCCTTGCGCACGAGATACCTGGGACTTTACGGACTGAGGACTTTTCTATAATATAATTATCTTCTTTATTATTGTCCCAATATTCGTTGCCTTGGCATCTAAAGCATACACAGAATTCCAACCTCCTGGAATGGATTGGAAGCTGTAAACGGAATCCAAATGTATCGTATACAGATACACCATTTTTGCTCAAAGGTCCTGTTTCAACAAAGGCACAGTAGGTGTCCTCATGCGTCCTCCAACCATCTGAGGACGCTCTGACGAATACTTCTTTATTGAAATCCAAGTTTTTCACTTTAACCGTACCGTCCACCGCGCATTCGTTTTGTTTAATTATCACGTTTTCTAATGAAACACATTTCTCTGTGATACGTCTTCGGAATTCTAAGTAATCGGAAGCTGGTTGAGGGAACCTCTGTTCCCATAAGTCTACCACACTGATCGGTGGTGGTTTTCTCTCGGGCGGTGGACTGGGAACTATCTTTAATGCCCAATATGGCGGTACATGGGACGGCTCGGTCATAAATTTCACTTGTTCTAGCGCATATCCTCTGTCATCTGCAAAGACGACGCGTTTTTTCGTCTTATCCGTGGAGATCTTGATACAAGACCTTGGTGCTGCTTTAAGGGTCAACTGTATAGGTTTGAGAAGTGACAGACATGGTGCTGAGTATCCTCTTGCTGTTAACTTGGTAGGTCTTCTAACTTGAGGAGTGTAGTCTGTGAGGAACCCCGCCGGTGGGCTGTGACCGTAGAAAATTTGCTCGGAGGCGAGCATATCTATTGCCGCACACATCGCGTTTCTGTGAACAGAAAACACGTATATATATAACGGCGGTCAGCGGTGAACTAAACGGATTCATACGTATCGCGGGCTTTTATAGACGTCGCAGCGCCGGCCACGCGTTTGTACAATTTTATGTATATTGACAATGTTTTAAGTGAAAAATTTCGGACAATTTTATTGACTTTGCGATTTGGGAAAATAGGTCAAGTACGAAAGTTTACTTTAGGTAGATCTTTAAATTTAACTTTAAGGACGTCTCCATTATAATATTTGTAACATTTTAAATAGAAAATTAAAAGAATGCACTATTGTAAAGTGGAGCGAGGACTTAAGATATTATCTTTTTACATTGAGATTAATTTATTTTGCTGTCACAAATATACAATAGATATATATGCTGTTATTGTCAATGATTTATAATTTACTGCAACAAAATATATCTTTTGTTTATTTTATATTTTTGTGCACCGTTTGTTTATCCCAATAAATTATCTACCACATCTTCCAAGCTACTCCCAATTTTGTTCTCAGTAAAAAGACGAAGAGGAACCATTTGTCAAATTTTAGTATTAAATTATTGTAATTCACAAATATATATAACTATATATGCAGGTTAACTAATTATCTAACTATAACAGAGGGCTTCCCCCTGACCTACAAAATAAACAAAAAAGACACAAACATTACTGATTTGACCAAGTGAATGGAAATTTTTACACATTATCTAATTAATTAATGATGTTAGTTATAATTAATATGTCGCCGGTTATTGACATGTTTATATAAATGATAATTATTAATTATCAGTGCAAAAATAAATTTTAAATATTATTTACTATACAAGATTATCTCCAGTATGGGAGTATAATTAAAGTAGATATTTTTATATATTGTTTCATTAACATAGACTTTAAAAAAATCAAATTACTGATTTTAGATTTTATTTTAAATATTACATTTTAATATTAAACATTTATTTTGTTAAAAACTGCAATACTATTTTATGATCTACAAATAATTACTTTACTTTAACATAATATTGACGGAACGTGACTTTAGATTCATAAAGAGCAAATAAAAGAAAAAACAAAGTAAGATTTCAACGGTTTGAAGACATAGTATTTATATTAGCTAAAACAATGTAACTAAGCACTAGAAAATTGAAATATCGTAATTACAGAAAATTGCGTCGAGAAATGCAGGAAGATAATTCTGACTGCCCATGTGATAGCCCCACCTGGTACAACCTTTAGGTTAGTACGGGGAGACAGTATAACATAAACGTATGGCCATATAACAGCAGTAGTTATAATATTACGGCAAAAATGCGGCGTCAGGTTACGCTGGTAAATATTAACTTGTTAGTAAATCTCCTGCGTGTCAATATTATAATTATTTTGACATTGGATTCTTCCAAAGAACGTACATACATAATTATTGTTAAGTGAAACATATAATTTTCTTCAAGAATACTATAATTATTGTAATATGTAGAATTAAATATTATTTTATAAGAAAAAGCTCTGCACCTTTTTATTTAGACGACAATAATGAAAATTTAAATTAATATATATCTTAAAATTCGACAGGGTGGGCAGAGGCATCTTGGAATCTTAGTGTTAAGACACTCCGTTCCGTTCCCCACTTTCCACCGAATTAGAGGAATTGCGTGTTAAATAGCGGAACTCAACGCCACTCTTTGCCTTAAATCCAAAACGAAGATGTGAAAATATTAAATATTTTATTTCTTCAAATGGGATTGACGATTCTCACGCCTGTCACATTTAGAGTTATACATATTGTGCCCCTGCAACTCGACTGACCTCTATAGAAACATGATCTTTATTTAATCTTTCAAATATCCTGTACTAGACGAAGCATAACAGTGTATGATTACAGAAAAATAAACCCGACAGATATTTCAGTAGAATTCGTACTCGAGGAACGATATTTCTTATTTTCCCGTGTTAAAAAAAATAAATTGCATACTTGATCCATCACTTAACACTCCGTTATACCAGTATCACTCTGCCTATCGCGCAATATGCGGGATACAGCGTGGTCGCCCTACAGTTCACGCCGCGGCCACAACGCTGCGCCTCATACGCGCGTGATAATATCAGCATATATTATGTATTTATTTATCGTTCGTTAAAGCTATTTGTTCTATTTATGGGAGACATTTTGAAAGTACTCGTGGATTTTAGATTTATATGTAAGGTTGATTTTGAACAACGCCGTGTCTTAAACAATGAATCCCAAATATATAAAAGGAGGGGGAAGGCATTCAATTAGCAATATAGCGTGTTGAGTGGCGCTAAACGCCGCGCTATGTCTTCTCGGCCAGAATCATATACTACTTAATATAAATATATCGATACGACGAGAGGAGAACAGAATGTCTTAACACCAGGCGCTTAGCGCCTACACTGCGATATGCGAGAAAAGTATTGAATATAAAAAGATAAATACAATCTATGATACCCATAGATTATTTATAAGTATATATAAACCTAGAACCATCGCGTTCAACCAGACACACCCACTGAGCCACGTCTGCGTTACATTTATAACAAGGCCGATAGGAAAATAGACCAGACCGGACTTCTACTACAAACAAATCAAAGAAACGACAAACTACACTATGTTTTTTTTTGCATTTGTTGAAATGAATGGTGATCTAAAATAAATGAAAAGTGGGGAACAGAGTGTTTAACATTAGGTTCCTTTTGCCCACCCTAAAATGCGAGATAAAGCGTGATAATATAAACAATGAAAATACAATTTGTCGGGCAGGGGCACAAGCGTGCGACTCTAAACACTGTTAGGTTAGGAAACGGAAATTATAATAATATTGAAATTTTCATCGCTCTGGTAACGTGGCGTTAAATTCAGCCACACTCAAATTTGGCGGAAAGTGAAGACCGAAGCGTTAATACTAGGTCTCCAAGCTGCCTCTGCCTACAGTATATATACTCGTACAATATAGTTCATAGCCTATATATACATATATCAAAGGAACTCTTCGGCTTTATAATATTAATCAACTTCAAGCTGTATCCCGCACATGGCAGGGTAGGCAGAGGGAACTTGGGAACCTAGTGTTAAAACGCTCCGTCCCACTTCCACATTTTCCGCCGAATTTGGGGCATTGCGTGTTGGGTGGCGGAACTCAACGCCTCGTACCAGAGCGAAGGAATGAAGACATTAAATATTTAAATTGAAAATATTAAATATTTCGTTTCCACGAGTGGGTTTGAACCAACAACCTGTCGATTACAGGCACACACTTGTGCCGCTGCGCAACGACAGTCCTCTATATACCTATTAATAGGTAAAGAGAATGCGCAATTCATGCATGGGCAATAAAAAAACACATAAAAACTGACGAATAGTACCTACCTAATCAATAAAATGTTATTTCAGTTTTCTATGACGTACTTTGAGTAGAAATAGTCATCTGTTACTTATGAAATGGGAAAAGCCATATATTTCCTTCCCATTTAACTTATAAAAACTTTTCAGCTTTCTAAGTCCAGTAGTTTCGTTGTCAGTTAACAATTCTTATTTTCATTCAACAAAAATCCTGAAATATTGCTAATTTATTTTTTAACTGACTTTATTGTTTCTTTTCTTTTTGTGAGCCATGTCGTGGCGCAGCGGCACAAGCGTGTGACTGTAAACGACAGGTTGTGGGTTCGATCCCCACTCGATGGAATGAAATATTTTCAAATTAAATATTTAATATTTTCGTTTCTTCGCTCTGGTAACAAGGCGAAGTGCAGCGTTGATTTCCACTACTCAACACACATTGCCTCATATTCGGCGGCAAGTGAAGAACGGAAGCGGAACCGAGTGTCTTAACACTAGGTTCCCAAGTTCCCTCTGCCTACCCTGCCAAGTGCAGGATACAGTGTGAAGCTGAGTGAGTTAGTATTTTTTCTTTTCAATTATTTAAAGTCATAATGTTATTAGAAAAGATAATAATTCAAATTAGATAATAATTCAAATTAAGTTTTGTTCGCTCTGGTAATAAGGCATAGCGCGGCGCTGAGTTCCACCACTCAACACGCAATGCCTCAATCTCGGCGGAAAGTGGGGAACAGAAGTGGAACTGTGTGTCTTAACACTAGGTTCCCGGTTGTCTCTGCCGACCCTGCCTCGTGCGGGATATAGCGTGAAGCTAAAAAAAAAAAAAAGAAAAGAAAAAATAAGTGGGCAAGCCTTGACAGGGATGCCATTAGTAAATATTTATAAACATAATAATCTATATTTAGTATTAACCAAACAAAACTATTGATATTTTTATGGTCTGACGCATGAGGTGACGCAGTTGCTTAGCGTTCTACTGTAAACGCGACAGTCCTCGGTTCAATTACCACTTGCAAGATTTAATTGTATTCAATCGTCCTGACAGCAAAGCGCGGAGTTTAGCTCCGTTAACACTGGTAACACTTGGTGAACTCGTAAAATTCAAATCTGTCAAAGGTAGTATTGCAGAAACGAAATACACAGAAATTTTACACTAATCGGTTTCTTTTTTAGATAATTGAATATTATGTTAGTGAATGTGGCTATATACATATATATAGTTTAAATATTTTAATCATAGTACAGAATTCTAACAATTTTCGGTTTATATGATGATAAGAAAGTATTAAGATACTTATTGTTGATACATTCCGTTCCCCACATACTAGCTATTTTCTCGAGACATTGTGTGTTGAGTGGCGGAACTCAACGCCGCCTTTTTCATACCGGAGGACTTAATGTTAAATATTTCTCTCTGGTAACGAAGCAAAACACACAATTCAGTTCTGCTTCAAAACAAAATTCGGAGGAAAGTAAAGAAAAGAAGACATTGAATGGAAACGGACTGTTTTACACTTAGCTTCCCCGGTTCCTTTCACTTAAAAACAACAGAGCTCTAAAAGATGCTTAAAAATACCCATAGTTAGTTCGTCGTCGTGGCGCAGCGGCACAAGCGTGTAATTGTAAACGAAAGATTGTGGATTCGATCACCACTCGAGTAAATGAAATATTTAATATTTTAAAATTGAATATTTATATTATATTTAATACGTTCGTTTCTTTGCTCTGGTGACATGGCAAAGCGCGGCGTTGAGTTTCGCCAACACAATGCCTCAATTTCATCTGAACACTAGGTTCCCAAGTTCCCTCTGTCTACCCTGCCAAGTGCGGGATGCAGCGTGAAGCTGAGTTTGAGTTTAAGTTCGTTCCCCCGAATGATATTACGTATGAACCCCACCTATTTTTTGTGACGCTCTTCGCTGAAATTTTGCATTATTGCCAAAGGCGTGTCTTGGCTGATTTATAATTAGTTCTTCTACATATTATATAAATAAAAAAAAACCACTATCTTGGCACAACTGTTTTGTAGTAATCACGTAATTTTTGGTTCAAATCCAACTTATTTAGATTTTTTGTAATTTATTACAATAGAGAGATGTAAGTTTTTTTTGTATTGTAAGTCTATGGCATCGTAGTTTCCAAATAGATTTTTGCCGTGTGATCCCGGCTTAGAATAGAATCACCCTGGTACTGATGGTGTCGTAAGAGGCGACTAAAGTACGTGTGGTAGAGTCACGTTGTCAGCAATGGCAACACGCATGGGCAAACTCGACCGGATCATCATCATCCCCGGCATTTAAAACCGGCGTTAAGAAGTGGATTTGGCCACTGCGCTGCCCCGATGCCCATTCACCATCAAGGCCTCCTGTAGCTCCTCTGGAGTTACACAGGGCAGTGGGCGACGGTGATCACTTACTATCAGGTGATCCGTACGCTAGTTTGCCGTGTTTTGTCCATAAAAAAAAAGACAAACCAATTTTGATATAACTTTTTTGTTTGCAAGGGTTCTTAATTCAGAGTCTTTGTTGCCTTCATTTACTAATGTTCCGCCGTTCGAAGATTATTAGTTATTTTCTGATTGTTTGTTTATGTTTAAGATACATCTGTGTAGGTAGTTGGAGTTTTCAATAATTAATTATGTGACTATAGTTTTCTGTTTATAACATTTATTTCAGCTTCACGCTTTATAACGCACAAGCAGAGTAAGCAAAGGGAATATTATTTATTAATTAATTTATTTATTTGCCACTTTAACACACCAAAAAAAGTATATACAGATAAAAGAAAAATATTTTGGTCTAAAGGCGGCCTTATCACCATAGGTGATCTCTTCCAGGCAACCTTTACCATGAAATCATCTGATAACATGATAATATTGACAGGCGTACAAATGTGTATGTTTATAAACTTTCTTAAAAATGTACATCCTATGATTTACATGTTATTTTACATAAACATCTATGAATATATAAATATTAAATTATGTTAGAACTTCTTAGCTTCACGCTGTATCCCGCACATGGCAGGGTAGGCAGAAGGGACATGGCAACCTGGTGTTAAGACACTTCGTTCCACTTCCGTTCCCCACTTTCCGCCGAACTTGAGGCATTGCGTATTAAGTGGCGAAACTCAACGCCGCGCTTAGCCTTAAATTGGTAGATAAAATCAGTATTTTGCCAAATAATTTAAAAAAATCTTGTATACGGCCGAAATATGCGGAATCCAGCATCAATTTATTTTAAATAATTCTAAAATTCTCAAAGTCAGTTCAAAATTATAACTTCCTATCTTTTATCTAAAACCTTATCAGTCACTTTGTAGATCTCCAACTGATAATGAAACTGCTTCATTAATATGGGACAACGTACACATAGATATTTGCGTGGTAATATATAAATATTATTCTTTACCCACTTAGGAGAGAAAAATACTAAATTTAAAACTTGAGGCGTTTTCAAGAGGCGCGGGTTCATATCCTGCTTCGTACAAATTTTTATACCTTTTTAAATTTAGTAATATTAAATATTTTCATTTCTTCGCTCTGGTATCGAGGCGAAGCGTGACATTGAGTTCCGATTATATTGATGATGAAACGATTGACGTGTCAAGTGCTTTTATCTTAACCTTGCGAGTTTCATTAAACACTTGAAAATAATAATATTTTACTTGGTACGTATAATAATCGGCGTTAAGTTACGCAACTCAGCACGCATTATTGGTAACGGAAATGTCTTTGTGGGAACGAAGTGTATTAACACTATCCCATGTTCCCATGTTGCCCTTTGTCCACTTTGCCATAAAACATACATACATATATATATATATATATATATATATATATATATATATATATATATATAATATATATATATATATATATATATATATATATATTATATATATATATATATATATTATATATATATATATATATATATCTATATATATTATATATATATATATATATATATATATATATATATATATCTATATATATATATATATATATATATATATATATATATATATATATATATATAGTATATATATATATATATATATATAGTATATATATATATATATATATATATATATATATTATATATATATATATATATATCTATATATATATATATATATATATATATATATATATATATATATATATATATATAATATATATATATATATGTATATATATATATATATTGATATATATATATATATAGTATATATATATATATAATATATATATATATATATATATATATATATATATATATATATATATATATATATATGTATATATATATATATATATATATATATATATATATATATATATATATATATATATATATATATATATATATATATATATATATATATATATATATATATATAATTTTTTTAATTTTAAAATGTTATTCAAAATAAATGTAAAAAAATATATATATTATTGCAAAAGTATAAAAAAATTAAATGTGGCAGAATTAAGAACAAACAGCCCAGGTTCGAGTCTTGCTAAGTCCAAATCATTATATACTTTCTATCTATAGTCACGCTGTATCCCTAATACATATCATTCTCCACTTTCTCCACAACTTCAAACACATTCTATGTAGCATTGCGTAATTTAACGCAGCAGTTTGTCTTAATGCCATCCATAGGAGAAGACATTTCATTCTCCCAAAGGGAATCGAATCGACAACCGTTGACAATGACATCTGTATATGAGGTAGTATTACAAGTGAGCTTGAATGTCTCATGTTTTTGTTATCAGTATCAGTCAAGCACGTGCTGACACCATGTACAGATATAGAATTCGTATGTTAAAACGGAAATATATTTGCTTTATCAAAATGAGTAATACTGTACTATTTTTACTAATTTTTAAATATAAAAATACTCAGTTTCACGCTGCATCCTGCTGCAGGGTAGGCATAGGGAACTTGGGAACCTATTGTTAAGACACTCCTTTCCACTTCCGTTTCCCACTTTCCGCTGAATTTGAGACATTGCGTGTTGAGTGGCGGTACTCAACGTCGCATTTTGTCTTGTATCCGATCGAAGAAATGAGATATTAAATATGTAAATTGAAAATATTAAATATTTAATTTCCTCGAATGGGGATAGAACCGACAACCTGTCGGTCACAATCACACGCTTGTACCGCTGCGTCACGACAGGCCTCTAAATATAAAAATATGTATTAAGAAAACGTATAACAGTTTGAAAGTAGCGTGATTTGAACTTGCGCCTCTTGGAGACCGTCCGTGTTCAGGAGACCAAAGGGTGTGATTTCAAACATTGTTTTGCTTATCGAGTTTCGGTATCTGGGTTCAATTCCAATAGTAAGTTCGTTAAATATAGCTACTACTATAGGACCGATTTTTGCTCCCCGTCACGTAAAAACTACTGAACTGATTTTGATTAAACTCTTCATTTATAACTTATACGCCAGAATAACATATGGGGCTCAATTTGTACAAAGATTTTGTATCATTTGGCTATAATATAAGAATATAAAGAAATTAACAAAATTTTTATCACACATTTAAAACGAGAAAAATCGTCACAAAATATATAAAAATAAAATTTCCATTCAAAACACGTGCTAAAAACAGAGATAAAAGTACATATCTCGAGGATTACGAAAAGCCTATAAGAACCACTTAATGTATACCTTTTTTTATAATAAAATACATAAGCTGATGTCTGACATTTAACAAAAAAAATAAATATCTGTGTGTAATCTGTATTACACGTTGTATCCTGCACTAGCTGGGTAGGCAGAGGGAACTTGGGAACCTAATGTTAAGTTACTCCTTCCCGGTCCCCTCTTTTCACCAAGTTCTGAAGCAGGTTCTTACAATATACAGATAAAAAAGGAAAACTGTCGACACAACCTTATTTACACATAAAATTTAACAAGTGGTTGTTTAACAAACAAAATTGTTCTAAATATTTATTGTTGAGGCCTGTCCTGGCGCAGCGGCACAAAAGTGTGACTGTAACCGACAGGTTCTGGGTTCGATCTCCAGTCGAGGAAATGAAATATTTAATATTTTCAATTTAAATATTTAATGTTTCATTTCTTAGCTCTGGTAATACGGCAAAGCGCGGCGGTGAGTTCCGCCACTCAACACGCAATGCCTCAAATTCGGCGGAAAGTGGGGAACGGAAGTGGAACGGAGTGTCATAACACTAGGTTTCACTTCCGTTCCCTCTGCCTACCCTGCCTAGTGCGGGATACAGCGTGAAGCTGAAAAAAAAAATAAAAATAAAATATTTATTGTTGAAAACGTTACGATGTCTTTTACGATGACTGTGGATTCAGTTCCTATCAAATGTTCCTTTCAGCGAAATAGACAGAACAAACTTAATGTTAAGTTTAAGACATTCCATTCCCCAAAAACACTTGATTTTCGAGACAATGCGAGCGGGAAACAACTCCGCACTTTGTCTACTTGGCAAAAGACAGACTTCCCGAGTAAGCGTTTACACACTCGTAAACACTTTCACTTACCTCCATGACAACTTCTATGAGACTTTAGATAATATTTTATTATATTTTAATAATATTTTCCAACTAAATCCAAGCATCAAACATAGTTCAGATAAGATAAGATTAGTGTGAATGAACTCGAGCTATCTGACATTCCAAATCCAAAGCAATGTCAAGGCCGCCATTTTGTTAACAATTTATACATTTGTTTTCGTTATTTCACGCCAAATGCGAGATTATTTGCATATTTTTAATTTGGAAAGAGTTTTAAAAGGTTTCATTAAATATAGTGATATATGGGCGTTTATGATGACTTTACACGGACGGTTGTCGTTTTGCCCATTTTTTTTTTTGTATATTCCGCTCCGACTTGATTATATCCAGCGCAGATGCCATATAAATAAATATCTTTAAAATTACTAGTAAATGAAGTCATAATAAATAAAAAACTGGTCAAGCGTGAGTCGACTTTCTCACCAAAGGTTCCGTACCAATTTCAAGATTGTAGGTCAATAAAAAAACCTCCCAACAACGTAGACAAGTATGAAGTTGGTGTGCGCTTGGACATATTTTGTATAAAATTACTGTTTCTATGTTATTTTTCTATGAAATACCAAGAAACAGTTCACTTTAAAGGCGTTACACCTAATTTTTTATTCTAAACTCCCATCCCAAATTAAATAAGTATAGCTCTTGATGTACCCTGTAGGTTGTACAATATATGGAAGAAATACAAAATTAAAAAAAAAATGTATTTTTAAATATGCCATAATATATATTTTTTTTATATTCTAAATAAAAAATACCAGAAAACGATAATTATATATTAATAGCGGCGTAACTGACTTGTAACATATGTCTATTTAACTACTCGATTTACATATAATTGTATGTATGCTTCACGCCTTATCGCAACGAAATCATGAATAAACATTTTTCAGTTGAATCAACTTTCTGTATTGTGTTTATAATTTTTTGTATCCATACTAACTAATGTTATAAAACTAGAGCGTTTGCTCGAAAGATCGTGCTTACTTAAGAAATTGTTAGTTTATATATATTTTTTTAAGTTGGACTTCCCGTACATCACAGGGAACTGGGTACCTAGTGTTAAGACACTCCGTTCCACTTCCGTTCTCCACTTTCCGCCAAATTTGAGGGATTGAGTGGTGAGTGGTGGAACTCAACGCCGCGCTCTGCTTTGTTACCAGAGCGAATTAAGCATTTAATATTTCATTTGATCATTTAGAACGTACGTGCAACAGTCACACGCTTGTGCACGAGTGGCACGTAAGGCCTTAATTTGTTTTCATTTTTTCGCTTTGACTAACTAAGCTCCAGACACAAGATTCTCTGAAGCTTGTAAAACAAAAACATATATAATATCATTAATGTAATGTGTATAAGATCTTGGATTATTAATATATGATATATATTTATATATTTTAAATGATACAAATATAACCGGATTAATCGCGTATATTGAGTTATAAACATTTTTTGGAAACGTAATACTCTTTGCGCGGCGTTGAGTTCCGCCACTCAACACGCAATGCCTCAAATTCGGCGGAAAGTGGGGAACGCAAGTGGAACGGAGTGTCTTAACACTAGGTTCCCGGGTTCCCTCTGCCTACCCTGCCTCGTGCGGGATACAGCGTGAAGCTAAGTAATACTCTTTGCATTATGCAGGTGTAATTTAACGACGACGACGTTGCATCCAAGTCAACAGTATGTGTACAGCGAAAATATCGAACCACTACATCAGGTTGGATAAACACCCTGACTAGGTTGAACAGATATATCTCTAGAATGATCAGTGAGGCGAGAGGCGATTGAAACATAAAAACATCCTAATTTCAATAAAGAAGATAGTTGAAATTTTTATGGCACCTGAGATCCATTCTTAAAAAAAAAATCTCAAGCACAACATCAAAGAGCAAGTTCAATACGCAAGAAACAACTCAGTACGTGAGGCAAGTAAAAATAATTGGCGGTAGTTTGATATAATAATTATGTCAACTAACAGACACATGCCACCTCATTATACCTTAGACCACGGACTACTGCGAAGTGCTCGAAACGTCGGGTTTCCAAAAATTCTAATTCAAATTCAAAATAATCTTTATTCAAATAAACTTTTGCAAGCACTTTTGAATCGTCAAACGAACATAAAATTACCACCGGCTCGGAATGCGGTTCTGTTGAGAAGAGCCGGCAGGAAACTCAACAGTTGCTCTTTTCAATATTGAATGTTAGGATTTCATTGTTTTATATAATGGTGATTATACTGCATGAAATTCAAATGATCTTAATTAAATACATTTTTATCGTTCTTATATTCTTGAACAGTGTAGTAAGCTTTCCTAGTAAGCATAACTTTAATTTGCGGCGTTGAGTTCCTCCACTAAACACGCAATGCCTCAAATTCGGCGGAAAGTGGGATACAGAAGTGGAACGGAGTGTCTTAACACTAGGTTCCCAAGTTCCCTCTGCCTACCCTGCCATGTGCGGGATACAGCGTGAAGCTGAATAACTTTGCTTTAAGATTGACTTTAAATTTCTCCCGTGGCAAATCAAAAGTGCATTGTGAAAATTTTAAAATATTTATAACTCTTTATACGCAATTAATCCGTTTAAATTTGTTTCACTTAAAATCACTAATGTATTTTTACTATGTTTTAAAGTGTTACTCCACACTTAGGACAGAAAATACTAAACTTAAATTTAAAAAGCGTATAAAAATTTTGAACGAAGCAGGATTTGAACCCGCGCCTCTGGAATACCGTTTCAGCGCTCTGACCACTAAGCCATTCGTTCACGTTGAACGAATTTTTATACGCTTTTTAAATTTAAGTTTAGTATCACTAATGTAGTTTTTTTTGCTAGGGATTTCCTTGCATATACATGCAGACGCAGTTATCACCAGGTTGAGGTTATCTTCAAGCTTATTAGCCACTGATAACGAGCATAAAAACAAGGTGCCTTATCAGTATATAATAAACTTAAAGGGGGTCAAAGTTGCTCATTCTATATTTTTTTTTGTATTGTAATTTTGGTTGAGATCGACATGGCGCAACGGTTCAGCGGCTTACAGTAAACGCGGTAATTGTAGGTTCAATTCCTACTTGGAAGTGAATTATTGTCATTTTCTTGTTTTAACATCAAGATAATCCGCGGCGTTAAGTTTCGCCACGTGACTCGCAAAATGTTCCGAAAATTCGGCGTTGCGTGAGGAACTAAGTGTCTAACTCCTACAAAAACTTGAAAAAATAGTTTAAGTAAATAATCCATATCCTGAAGGCATTGTGCATTATGTGGAGAAACGTTATGGCTTATTAATAGATCGAGAAAATATTAAATATTTCTTTTCCATGAGAAGAAATCAAACTCACGACCTGTCGCTTTTACAATCGCTCGCTTGCGCTCCTGCGCCACGATAGGCTTTTATATATAAGTGTTAGTTAGTAAAATTATGAATTCCT
Source organism: Eueides isabella (assembly GCA_019049475.1). Classification (NCBI taxonomy): domain Eukaryota; kingdom Metazoa; phylum Arthropoda; class Insecta; order Lepidoptera; family Nymphalidae; genus Eueides; species Eueides isabella. The sequence goes on along the minus strand of CM032411.1, from coordinate 5,626,674 downwards.
ACAGAAATATAAAGTAGCTGTGAAAACAATAGTAATTAGTAATGCCTATTAGACTGTTTAGGACCAACTATACAACGTATAGAAATTATGTAATTTTCTGAAATTAACATTGAAAATATCAACTATTGTTTATTGCATATATATTGTTTGAAATTAAATATATAATATAGATGCTGATATAGCCACAGAATGATAATATTTATATTATTTTTTTTCTCAGTTTCACGCTGTATCCCGCACTAGGCAGGCAGAGGGAACGGAAGTGAAACCTAGTGTTAAGACACTCCGTTCCACTTCCGTTCCCACTTTCCGCGGAATTTGAGGCATTGCGTGTTGAGTGGCGGAACTCAACGCCGCGCTTTGCTTTATTACCAGAGCGAAGAAATGAAATATTAAATATTTAAATTGAAAATATGAAATATTTAGTTTCGCCACTCAGCACTCCATGATTCAAATTCGAAAACGCGGAAAGTGAAACGGAACGCAGTGTCTAAACACTAGGTTTCCAAATTCTCTGTCTATCAATTCAATGTGCGGGATACAGCGTGAAACAAAAAAAAATATTTTGGATTTGAATTCCTGCAGCACGCAGGAAGGGCGTGAAACTTGACAATGTACTAAAACTGATGTAATGGACATCAGATGTTAGACGTATGCAATATTATCAAACAATTTTGACTGTTGGCATTGAAAATCATTTTTTTTTTTCTATTCACGCACTATTCACGTGGATGGGCGGATTTTATTTTACAATATTACTAACGAACAATAATTAACTTATTTTAAAATGGCTTTTTTTGGTTATTTATACTTATCAACGAGTTGTATGATATACCAAAGTCTATAGTAATTTTAATCTTTTTCATGATATTTATTATTTTAAGTGCAAAAAGAGCAAATGTAAAGGAATGAATGTTGTATCCCTTACATGCAATGGCGGGCCGAGGGAACCTGGGAACCTAGTGTAAAGACCGTCTGATTTGTTCCCCTCTTTATCCACCTATTGGGGAATTTAATTGTGTAATTATGTTTGTATTTATATAATATGTAGATATGTATGTATGTTTATTATGTATCTCTATCGCCTCTATAATATCTAAAAAAAAATTATATAAATATATACGGGACTCCCGATACAAGAGACATACAATTTAATTTAAAATGTAAAAGTCCTTTAATATTTGAACATTCGCTAATATTTATGCTATTATAAAGAAACTGCATTTGATTTTATAATAAAAAATCATTTACTTACAAAGGTTTCTACGCGTGAAGACTGTTATAAATGTTAGATCCTGTACAGTCGAGTAAGCACTAAATTATCTAAAGAGATAGCTCTCATATTTAGATAATTATGTCTAGAGCTAAGTAAATCTAGATATTAGGGTTGTCGCGATCTAATATTTCAATATATTTCGACATCCTGGCAATGGTAACACAACGCGGCGTTGAGTTCCGCTACTTAACACTCAATGTCTCGGACATTGAAGGGTACTTGAGATGGCTGTCTGCTTTGCGGGGATCAGCTTGAAATTTAAAAAATATGTTACTCTGTAAAGTCGATTTACTGATGATAATTTTACGAAATAACATGATACATTAATAAAAAATACAATTTATAAAAGAAATGCAATTTGTCATCAATTGAATTATCATTATTTTTAATGAACCATTGCATTTTTTCTGTAAATTCATCTTTACATGGCCTTTCTGAGGGAGTGGGAGATAGATGTGTCTATCTCTGGTTAGCCACTCTCCACTCGGCTCAGATATATATATATATATATATATATATATATATATATATATATATATATATATATATATATATATATATATATATTTGTTCCCTCTGCCTACCATGCTATGTGCGGGATACAGCGTGAAGCTGAGTGAGTAGTATTTTTTCACGCTATAACCCTCATGTAACCACATGTTATATTGTTACAGGAGGTTTGAAGTACCTTAGTGTTAAGACACTCCATTCTCCACACAATAATCTATTTTTTCAAATCATTTCGTGAACAGGATATAAATTCAGGTATAATTAAAATAATTACTTTTGCCACCCCTATTACAAATAATCTTTAACTTGGGGGCACAGCAATAAAATATGCTACACTATTTATGTATGTATTAATTAAGCTCACGATTATGCCTCGTTAGGTATACAAAATAATTATCGATATTGTTTATATAGATCTTGCCCTTATAAGGCAGGATCTATTGACCTAGCACGCCCATATTTGAAACGTAAATATCTCCTAGTAAACCAATTACCGGTCGGAGTTACTTGGAATGATCCAGACCTGGACGAAATCAAAAATCTTTTTCACTTGCATAGATAAAAAATATTTGCACAGACAAAAAATATTTCCCTAAAATAGTCCCCTAATGATGGTACGGGTCTCTAAAAATGAGAAAAAAAATACGCTTTTCTGTAGTTTCTGTCTGTAAATGCATTGTAGATTTGAATTCCATCCATTTTCAATGTAGAAATAGAGAGAAAACGTTCTCAGGAACGTTGTGTTCAAGACAAAATACAGTTGGAGTTTATATATGGTTTTTACCGTTTTTTGTATAAAATTCGAAACTTCAAATTTTTGAGTACATCACAGAAATAATTATTACGAACTTATCTTTCTTTCATTTCATACAAAATAAGCGCGTTCGCCAGCAAATTTAAGCTTTTCAACGATTATAAGTACATATAATTGTAGAATCATAATGATTAGCATGGAACTCTCAGCAGGTAAGACACACTTTACCTGTCTTCACGCTGTATCCCGCACAAGACAAGGCAATCTGTTCTGTCTCTCACTTTCCGCCGGATTGGAGGCATTGCGTGTTGAGTAGCGGAAATCAACGCCGCGCTTTGCTCTATAACCAAAGCGAAGAAGTGCAAACATTAAATATTTAATTTGAAAATATTTCATTTCCTCTAGTGGCTATCGAATCCACAACCTGCCGTGTTTACAGACACACCCTTGTGCCACTGCGCCATGACTGGCCTCACCTGTTTATCACATTTATTTAACATTTTCACAACTAAGAATCGAACCTATATCCATCGATTGCACACACATTAAGTATTTATATAACATAATGCATGTTCCTTACATCTTATCGCATGGAGATCGCGTGGCGGTGCCGTGGCTGTTTAGATGTAAATAGTAAACAAATTATGATATAACACATAATATTTACGCTTTAAGTTTAGTAAATCTATTTTTATATTAGATTAGTGTTTTAGGTTTTAGGTCTGTTGTAATATTTAATATTTTTGTTTTATTAGCTCTGATAAAAAGGCAAAGCGCGGTGTTGAGTTACGCTGCAAATTCAAATTGGGTGGAAAATGGGAAACGGAAGTGTCTTAACGTTCTCTTTGTCTACCCAGTCATGTACGGTATATAAGTTGTATCCCGTTCAATAAAACGTAAATTTGAAAAATATACTTATATATTATTATCAATATTCATAATAAGTACATAAGATATCAAAAGTGCCTTAATGCACGGCGTTGAATTCCGCCACTCAATACGCAATGCCTCGAATTCGGCTGACAGTGGGGAAGTGACGTTCTAATTAGAAAGGACTGTTAAAATTAGGTTAAAATTAGGTTCCCAAGTTCCCTTCGCCTACCCTGCCATGTGCAAGATACAGTGTGAAGCTGAAAGAAAATTTAAAAGTTCCTTAAATAAATAAGTTCCTTAAGAAAATTTAAAACCTTGATCTAAATTTATATTGTTTAAAATATTTTTCAGGGTTCCTTATCCGAATGGTAAAAAAATGGTACATTTTAATGACTTTACTCCATAACTTTTGGGCCAACGATCTACACACTTGTGACTTTATCGGCAGATGATTGACCTCTTCGCGATTTTCATACAAAAATACAACAAAAAGTACAAAGATATACTGTATTCCCACCGCTGGACAGTTTCCAAGACGACAAATCAAGTTTAAATTCTTATATATAAATCCATTTTATCTTCTTGTGTATCTCTACTTTATTTTTTAAGCTTCACGCAGTATCCCGCATATGGGTAGGCAGAGGGAAGTTCAAAACCTAGTAGTGTTACGACACTCCGTTAGGTTTCCCACTTTCCGCTGAATTTGAGGCATTACACGTTGAGTGGTGTCAACGCCGCGCTTTGCCTTGTTATTATTAAAATTTTAATATTTGACGCGATTTTTACAACTACAATTGATATTTAACCCCATATTAATAAGTTACCCAATTTATAGGTCAATAAGTATATGAATCATAAAAAAAATATAAATTGTAATAAGATTTTCTGTGGCGTAAATTATATATATATATATATATATATATATATATATATATATATATATATATATATATATATATATAAATATATATATATATATATATATATATATATATATATATATATATATATATATATATATATATATATATATATATATATATATATATATATTGTATTTTATATCTACACGCATATGGGTATTTAGTGAAGTAGGAACCTAGTGATAAAACCCTTTGTTCCGTTCCCGTAGTTTCCGCCGAATTTGAGACATTACGTGTTGAGTTACGAAGTTCAAGGCCGCACTGTGCCTTGTTACCAGAGCGAATAAATTAAAATATTAAATATTTCATTACCTCGAGTGGGGATCGAACCCACAATCTGTTGATTATAGTCACACGTTGGGCCGCTGCGCCACGACAGGCCTCTAATACAAAATCGAACTTTATTTTATGGAATTGATAATATATATATTTTTTTTTATTGAAAAGACGGCAAACGAGCGTACGGTACACCTGATGGTAAGTGATCACCGTCGCCCACGGCCCCGAGTAACTCCAGAGGAGCTACAGGAGCGTTGCCGTCCTTTAAGGTGGGAGGGCACCGGGGCCCGGCATTACCTAATGCGAAACGCAGTGGCCAATGCCACTACTTAACGCCGATCTTAAATGCCGGGGATGGTAATAATCCGGTCGAGTCTGCCCATGCGTGTTGCCATTGCTGGCAACGTGACTCTACCACGCGTACTTTAGTCGCCTCTTACGACATCATAAGTACCAGGGTGATCCTATTCTAAGCCGGAATCACACGGCCAAAAATTGATAATATAAATGTGTTTCTCAAATTGTAAGAACCTTCTGATAAAATACGTATACTAAATGCCAGTTTAAGTTACGGTTAACGTTTCGAAGGGACGTTTTTTAATAATAATATAAACAAGGCCAAAACAGTGTTTTTTTTTTTAATATTGTTTGTCTGTCTGTCTATACGTTTGACGTTAATCTTAGAAACTGCGCGCGAATTTTAACCTTTTTTTTTGTAATATTCAGTGTTTTATTTAATTCAATTGATAAATTAAAAAGGTACGTATTTTTTTAAAATTGATATATTTTTTTATTTATTAATTGCATTTAAATTATTATATTTTTTTATTAATTCAGGTGAAATTTCTGTTTTTAAGGTATAGATATTGTCTTCAAAGTGATAATGTTATAAGAACAAGAATGTATCTCTAATACTAACTTTATTGTTAATCTGTATTTCAAGCAGGCAAATCTGCAGGCGGGCCGCTATCTTTATTTTTTTTTATGGACGGCAAACGAGCGTAGGGGTCACCTGGTGATAAGTGATCATCGTTGCCCACGGCCCCGTGTAACTCCAAAGGAGGTACAGGAGCGTTGCCGGCCTTTATTGCCAAAGCCACTACTTAACGCCGGTTTTAAACGCCGGGGGTGGTAACAATCCGGTCGAGTCTGCCCATGCGTGTTGTCATTGCTGACAGTGCGACCCTCCCACACGTACTTTAGACGCCTCTTACGAGACCATCAGTACCAGGGTGATACTATTCTAAGCCGGAATCACACAGTTAAATATATTTTCATTACTTTACTTAAGTAAAAAGGCAAACCTTCACGTAACTAGCAGTTAAGTAACAAGAGAAACGAAACAGAGTGCCTAAACACTCCACCTTCACTCCATGTGCGGGATACAGCGTGAAGCCAAAAAAAAAGTGTTAACGATAAAGTATAAAAAATCTCGGTACCTTATTATTATAAATTATATATTTCACGCGATTTTTACGTGACAATTGACATTTAACCCCATATTAATAAAATTACCCAATATATAGGTCAATCAATACATATATCAATCATTTTGAAATAAAAAAAAACTAATAGCAGTCGTGGGACTGCCGATAGAAGTGAAAACGGAACTATTAAGTTGAGAGTAATTAAAACTATATATGCAAAAATTATATGATTTTTTTTATGTTTTATTTATTAGTTACATATGATGGGTTAAACAAATCATGAACAAAATATAAATACAAAGTGGTTGAAAAAATAATGAATATACAATTATCTTAATTATACATAGTATTTATATTTACACGAATTTCAATGAATTCAAGTTTGAACATTATTTTCATTATTACATCATTGTCGTGACTCACAAAATTATACTTATCCAAAAATCGTCCAACGCGCACATAATACAGTCAGAAATAGTCGATGTATTAGTGTATACGTGTTACGTGTACACAGGCTATATTAGTGTATACGTGTACTACTGCGCATGCGCTAGTCGCACGCCTGCTATTATCATTAGCATGTCGGTGACGCGAACCGAGGATTTTACCCTCTACCAAAACGCTCAACGCGCCTAAAGAAGTTTTCACTTCAAAAAATGTGTAGTATTCGCTAAATTTGGGGCGTTTCCTGTTGAGTGATGGAAATATTCAGCGGATCAAATTCAGCGGAAAGTGGAGAACGGGACGGCGTAACACTTGATCCCAAGTTATTTCTGCCTACCCACACATGAGCGGGATACAGCGTGAAGCTGAGTGAATGGTACCAAAAGTTGGTGATGATTGGTTTTTGAAACCTTAATCACAAAGTCTTGTTTCCCTTTCCGTACCTTTCTACATGCGAGAGATACAAGTTTCATCCAGTTATAACAAGATTTTTTTTTCTTCCAATTAAGACACAAAAAAAAAAAGGAATTACCTTTTTTTCTCGTCCACAGACTGATAAGCTAGAGACTACAGTCAGATGTCACGTACAAATTGATAAACTATATATTTAGTTATAATCAAACTTGAGTAACACTGCGTGCCATGAAAATGGCAGATTAGCGATTTTGTAAATATCTAGTATAATATATATAATATATATAATAAAAAAAAATCTACTATCTATTTTAACATTATATATTTTTTCTACTTCACGCTGTTTCCCGCTCATGATAGAGAAGGCAGAGGGAATTTGGGAGCTTAGTGTTAAGACACTCCGTTCCGATCCCTACTTTCCGCCGAAATTGAGTGTGGTAAAACGTGGTGACTGGGGTTCGAACCCACAACCTGTCGAGTTTACAGTCATACGGTTATGCACCTGCGCCACGTCAGGTCTCAAAATAATATATTGCTGAAAACAATTATTACTGGCTCGAAATTGAAAATTCTTTCATATTATTTATCAAGAAAGGCTTATATATTTGCTGTTAGTATTTTGAAATTAATTTTATTCCAAATTAAAGCACAAGCATATAACTGTAAACGTGAAACGATCGATCCCAAATCAAAAAAATAAAATGTTAAATATTTTTATTTCTTTGCTCTCAACATGCGATGCCTCAAATTCAGCAGAAAGTCGGGAAGATGTGTTAATGGGATCGGCACGTTCCCAAGTCCTCTCTGCCTAACCTGCACTGTGCGGGATACAGCGTGAAGCTGAGCATTACATAAAAGGTTAACTCTCATTTCTGAGCGTGGCTACGAGTTACAACAGCCAAGGTTTGACATTTCATATAGATACGTCTCGATACTTAAATATCTGTGGTCTGCGGCTGTCATATTGGATGACTTCTCAATGAAATAATATATTAGTATGTATGAATTATATATTACTAGCTGTTACCCGCGACTTCGTCTGCGTGAACCAAGGAACATCTTCATTGAGTTCCGACCAGCAGCTCTACCAAAGTGAAAATGGTTTAGACAAACATTTTAACACAAAGAAACAAATAAGGGTTGCACACTTGTACAGCAACAGTTTAATATTATGACTGAACGATTGCGAGTCAATTGTTTTTCCACATTTCTTGGACATACATTTTTAAAGTTAAAAAATACAATTAATTTAGTTAAAGATTTTTTTTTTATTGTTGGACTTACATCTTTGTGTTACTCCAACGATAAAAAAGTTTTTTTTTTTTTAATTAGTTTTCCCATCTTTGAGTAATCTGAGAAAAACACGTACTAAGAACCTCCTCCTTTTTGCAGTCGGTTAATAAAATGAGATGGTAGTCAGATATACTATTACTTCCAATTGTGTTATTATGCGAAAAAACCGCATCTGTGCTTTTCAAATTTGAGAGCTGCCCTTGATTTATCCAGTATTCCATGTGAAATATACCCTCTCGAGTAAAAAGAATTTGGAAAATCGAGGTAAGCGGGGAACAAACATAAAAGAACCTCCTTTTTTATGTCGGTTAAAAATTCCTATAAATTTTAACTTATGTTATTCTGATATCAAAGCTATATTACTGCAAAGTTTCATGAACATCCGTTCAGTAGTTTTTGCGTGAAAGAGTAACAAAACATCCGTACAAACTTCGCATTTATAATATTAGTAAGATATGTAATGATAGTTAATGCTTGTCGTGGCGCAGCGGCACAAGCGTGTGACTGTCACCGACAGGTTGTGGGTTCGATCCCCACTCGAGGAAATGAAATATTTAATATTTTCAATTTAAATATTTAATGTTTTCGTTTCTTCGCTCTGTTACAAGGCAAAACGCGGCGTTGAGTTCCGCAACTCAACACGCAATTGGGGGGATGGAAAGTGGGGAACGGAAGTGGAACGGAGTATCTTACCACTAGGTTCCCATGTTCCCTCTGCCTACCCTGCCATGTGCGGGATACGGGGTGAAGCTGAGAAATAATTTCTTTAGAAACGAAAAAGAGTCAGTTTCACGTTTTATCCCGCACATGACAGGGTAGACAGAGTCAAGACACTCCGTTTTGTCTTCTACTTTCCGCCGAATGTAAGCCATTGCGTATTAAATGACGGAACTCAACGCCGCGATTTGCCTTGTTACCAGTGAAAAGAAAACATTAAATATTTAATTTTTAAATATAAAACATTTATATCATGTCTTCGACTGGGATCGAACCCAAAACCTGATCCTTACAGTCACACGCTTGTACCCCACTCAAATACGAAAGATTCGCGGGTTCAAATCTCGTTTACACACAAGAATAATCCCTACGAACTTTCTAGAAAGTCACATGTCAAAATGTACCTCATTGTTTGACTTCAAAACAGAACAATCTTACGTAAAATACACACGAAAATGAATCTTACACCCGAAAGATAGAGTTTAAAATCATATACCAGTTATTTATAAAAGATATCACGCCAATTTACATAACAATCATTACGATAATAATGGGCGTGTAAATAGCGAATTCTATTTGTGTACTTGCATTGTTTTTAAAATTTAACTTATTGTTTGTATAAACAAAATTGTTTGATTGTATATAATAGGGTCGCAAGCGTGCGACCTTAAGTGGCACGTTGTGGGTTCAATTCCCGCTGGAGGAAGTGAGATATTTAATATTCCTTTTACATTTCTTCGCTCTGGCGTTGAATTTTTTTTTTCACTATGTAATGGATAATGGATAATAATGGAGAATCGTTTTCTCCATATTTTTTTTTGTTTGGACAACGGAGTGTCTCAATTTTCTGCACTCTCTGCGTACCCAAGTATCTTGTCTTGTAATTCTAGGGGGTTCGCTGTTTAAAGAAATATGTTCTCTCTCTCTCGCAGCTTCACGCTGTATCCCACACACGGCAGGGTAAGCAGAAGGAACTCGGGGACCTAGTGTTAAGACACTCCGTTTAACTTTCACTCCCCATTTTTAGTGGCGGAACTCAACACAGCGTTTTGCCTTGTACCAGAGCGAAGAAATGAAAACATTATTTATTTTTTTTATAGCTTCACGCTGTATCCCGCACGAGGCAGGGTAGGCAGAGGGAACCCGGGAACCTAGTGTAAAGACACTCCGTTCCACTTCCGTTCCCCACTTTCCACCGAATTTGAGGCATTGCGTGTTGAGTGGCGGAACTCAACACCGCACTTTGCCTTATTACCAGAGCGAAGAAATGAAACATTAAATATTTAAATTGAAAATATGAAATATTTCATTTCCTCGACTGGGGATCGAACCCACAACTTGTCGGTCACACGCTTGTGCCGCTGCGCCACGACAGGTCTCACATATTACAGACAGAAAATATGTCTATACGACTGTATATATTATAACTGTATAGGGAGGATGTATGAGGCCTGGCGTGGCGCATTTCCCCGAGTGGGAAATGAACCCAGAACCTGTCGCTTTTACAGTCGAACGCTTCTTCCTTTGCACCGCGACAGGCCTCAATATATATATGTATATATAAATATATACGTACCTATATTATTATTATCGCAGTGGCGCGACAAAAGCCGCCAGATTTGTAAAGGGTCAAGTGATACGTGAGAACGTGTTAAGCGTATCCAACATTGTTTATGGATTGGATGGGTGACCGCGTGATAAGCAATTAGTGTTATTTTCGACAATTTTTGTTATGTTTACGATAGATTTATTGAGGCCTATCTGTGTGACTGTAAACAGCAGGTTGTGGGTTCGATCCCCACTCGAGGAAATGAAATAATTAGTATTTTCAAATAAAATATTTAATGTTTCCATTTCTTCGCTCTGGATACAAGGCACAACGCGGCGTTGAGTTTCGCCACTCAACACGTAATGTCTCAAATTCGGTTAATAGTGCTGAATGGCAGCGGGACGGAGTGTCTTAACACTAGGTGCTCGCGTTCTGTCGGCTGCGGGATGCAGCGTGAAGCTGAGTGAGTAAGTGAGTTTTTTTTTTTTTGCTCTTGACGAAACCCAGAGAAAACGAGACTGACAAATTTTATGATCTCTGGTCATACTTTTTACCTCTAAGTACTATTTATATTGTTTATAAAAGTCAAAAAGGACATATGAAGTTTATTAAAATAAATAATAATGTAAGGAAATCTTTATTTGAAAGAATTTGTGAAGTTAGTGTTACTGTGGCAGTGCTTAACGCTCTTCATTCCTTGTTCCCTCGCTCTGGTAACGTGACAAACTGCGGCGTTGTATTCCGGTACTTAACACGCAATAACTTAAGAAAAAACGAAGTATCGGAAATAGAGTGTCTTAAAACTTAGATGGGCAGGTTCCCTTTGGGTACCAAACTGTATAGTATACAACCTAAACGTAACAACTACATACATTAAAGAAAAAGAATGATGGTGGCGCACCGTCACAAGCGTGTGGTCGTGGGTTCGATCCCCACTCGAGGAAATGAAATATTTAATATTTTCAATTAAAAATATTTATTAATTTCATTTCTTCGCTCTGGTACAAGGCAAAACGCGGCATTGAGATCCACCGCCAATAGATTTTATTTAGGAGCTATTGTGGCACAAACAAAACTCAGACAAACATCTTAATTTATACTTTGCGCCGAAAAATATATTTTTTTATAGCTTCACGCCGTATCTAGTCGCCGTATCTAGGTAGCTCCCGAGATTAGCGCGCTCAACCAAACCAACTTCATAATATTAAGTATAGAAATAGAAATTAATTATCTTAACTAAGGGTCTCGTTGCCGTGATAAAGTGATTGACATATGTCAAATGATGACACAAAAGGGCGTGCGCTATCTGTGAAACGGTACGGATGTCAATGCTACCGCGACACTATCGTCGGATACGCGGTCATAAGTTCATTTATTGTATCATTATGCATTTTGAGGTCTCGGAAATTGGTCTGCCGTGGTATGCGTGAAAGAGCCTGCTAAATATAGATATTTATTTAAATATTTATATTTAGCAGGAAATATTTGCGTTGAGATGCGCCGCTCAATAGCAATGTCTCAAATTCGAGGGAAAGTGGGGAACGAAACGGAGTGTTCGTTCTCAAGTTCCCTATCTACCCTGCCATGTACGGAATACAGCGTGAAGCTGAGTAGAGTCAAATGACACTGATCCACAGGCCTCAGAAATTAGCTTATTATTATTTTTAAAATATAGTGTACAATTATACTTTTGTTATAAATATTTATTATATAAATAATATTATTATTGAACGAACTATCTTGTAACCGAGCAAATATTTTTTAATCTGTTGACAGGTCAGGTTTATTTGTTATCTATGTAGTCACATTAAAAAATATTCTTTAGCGCCTATGGCTTAATATTCCTTTATAATTTCATTGTTTTTTATTAAAGCTTGCACAATGCACAACTCTGGTACATGGCAAAACGCGGCGTTGAGTTCCGCTAATCAACACGTAATGTCTAAAGTACGTCGGAAAATGGGGAACGAAAATTGAATGGAGTGTCTTAACACTAGGTTCCCAAGTTCCGTTAAACAACACGCAGTATAGTTTTTTAAATTTTTAAAATATAATTTCAAGAAATCCTCTTTTAACACTCCATTTCACCCTATAGCCTAAGTACATGTTAGATTTTAACTTCAGTCCAGTAGTTCCGTCTGTCTGTCATCACACTAACATGTACGAGTACACAATGCCAAGAGATTATATGATATATAGATATTTTTAACTTTATGTTTAGGTTATGTAAAGGGAAATTGGGAACCTAATGAGATACTCTGTTCCCATGAAGACACTTCCATTCCCCAATTTGGATAGCGTGGCGTGTTAAGTGGCGGAACTCAACGCCATGCTTCATCTCATTGCCAGAGCGATTAAAGAAAATAATAAACATTCTATTTTCCAACTTGAATGAGAATAAAAGTCACAATCGTCATATTTCCATTATGTTCAAGATAGCTAATGATAATAACCTAGCTTTACGCTGTATCTCGTACATGGCAGGGTAGGCAGAGGGAACCCGGGAACCTAGTGTTAAGACACTCCGTTCCACTGCCGTTCCTCACTTTCTGCCGAATTTGAGGCATTGCGTGTCGAGTGGCGGAACTCAACGCCGCGTTTTGCCTTGTACTAAAGCGAAGAAATGAAAACATAAAATATTTAAATTGAAAATATTACATATTAAATATTTTATTTCCTTGAGTGTCACACGCGTGTGCCGCTGCGCCTCGACAGACAAATGATAATTATATATATTTTTTTCTTTATTCACATCTTTTACTGATACTAGTCAAAGAAATTCCGACTTTCTTGGTTCATCTTGCTTGATTTTATTCGGAGTTTAACGCCAAATCTTGTCTTAGTCTATTTGTTGTATACATTAAGATGCGATCTTTTTAATCTTATATAATCTGTAGCTATTTTCGTTGAGGAAACTTTCGTTGTAACATCACAGTCGCCATTGGCTCTTGGTACTTAAAATATATTGGCATTGGCCGTTTCTTAAGCGGATTAATGAATTAATTAAATTTGTTGCCAAGTATTTTGTATGTATTTTTTTTTATGTAAATGGAGAAAGTAAAGATATTTCGCTGAGAGAAGAGAGATTTGGACTATGCATTTATTCACATAGTAGCGTCCCACCCACGGCTTCGTATTACTCTCAGCTTCACGCTGTATCCCGCACATGGCAGGGTAAGCACAGGGAACTTGGGAAACTAGTGTTAGGACACTCCGATCCACTTCCATTCCCCACTTTCCGCGGAATTTGCGGCATTGCGTGTCGAGTGGCGGAACTCAACGCCGCGTTTTGCCTTTTTACCAGAGCGAAGAAATAAAAACATTAAATATTTAAATTGAAAACATTAAATGTTAACTTCTTCGAGTTGGATTAGAACCCACAGCCTGTCGATTACAGTCACACCCTAATGCCGCTGCGCCACGACAGGCATCAATATATTTATTTTATTTTATTTACTAACCTCAATAATACTTTTGTTCTAATAAATTTATAACTTTTATTAGCATACTTATACATTAAAAATAAATTTCAGATAAATTAATAAATAAAATGTAACAATTTTCTATCTAAATGTTTTGTATGAATGTAACTTTTTGATTAATTCACTAATTTAAATGAAATAAACACAAAATGAGAAAGGAAATAATATAGTGAAAACTGCATATTAATCTGGTTAGCCGTTTCCGAGATTAGCTCAGCGCGAGTAGATGCAGAAACCAAACAGACAAAAAAAAAGAACACTACTTTGAGCCATATTGAATTACTAAAGGTTTTTTATAAATATTTTCCATGTACAAACATATATCAGTTATAGATTTATCATAAGTATAAATGATTTGCTATACGTCATAAAAAAACACCAATATAAAATATCTACCTACAAAACCATAGACCAGTTGTGGATCTGCCACTCTACACACAATTAAGACTAGTGACATATTTACAGAGTTTCTTAACACTAAGCTCCGAGTTCCCTCTGCCCATCCTATTATATTCAAGATAGTACAACGTGAACCTGAAGAAAAAGTAGTAAAAGACCTAATAAATGATTAAAGAGAAGGATAAAAGAAGTAAAATTGTGCCAAGAAAAAAATATGCACAAAGAAGACAATGCCCGGCGTTAAATTACGCCACTACACACAATGTCTCGAAAATTTGGCAAAATCCAAAGAAACTGTATTAACGAGACACAACATAATATATATAAAAAATAATACTCTTATTTATACTTAAAATTTTAAATTATCACTAAAGTAAAGGTTACGAGTATGTAAAAATAGCTTCTGGCAAATGAGTCAAGGTGGAATTAAAATGAAGACATCATCGCGTAATATATATATTATGACAATGATGAGCCTGTTGTGGCGCAAGGACACCAGCAAGTGTGACTGTCAAAGCGACAGGTCGTGGGTTTGATCTCCTTAAGAAATTAAATATTCATTACTTTGATTTCTTTGTTCTGGTGTGAGGGAAAGTGCGGCGTTGAGTTCCGCCTCTTAATACGCAATGTCTCCAAAATTCGGCAACAAGTGGGTAGCAGTGTCTTAACACTAGACTGCTTCTGCCTACCCTGTTACATGCGGGTGACAGCGTAAAGCAGAAAAAGAAAGGTATTTTTATAATGTTCAATAAAAAAACGTTAAATATTAAAGAAATAATTTAAATTTTGTACTTTTAATAAGTAAAATATATACTGACAAAACAATACAATCAATATGTAAAAGCCGGGCTGGTAACAGACGGATTTACTCTTTACGCCGTGAAAATTCCAATATCGTAGGTCAACGGGAACCAATATAAAAATGGAAAAAAATTAAGTAGGCCTTATATATGGCATAGTGAATACGCAAGTCAAGATATATGTATGTACATATAAACTGATAAAAAATCGAGGCCTGTCGTGGCGCAGCGGCACAAGAGTGTGACTGTAACCGACAGGTTCTGGGTTCGATCCCCAGTCGAGGAAATGAAATATTTAATATTTTCAATTTAAAATATTTAATGTTTCATTTCTTCGCTCTGGTAATAAGGCAAAGCGCGGCGTTGAGTTTCCGCCCCTCAACACGCAATGCCTCAAATTCGGCGGAAAGTGGGGAAAGGAAATAGAACGGAGTGTCATAACACTAGGTTCCACTTCCGTTCTCTCTGCCTACCCTGCCTAGTGCGGGATACAGCGTGAAGCTGAAAAAAAAACATATAAACGTTTAACAGTTTTATTTATTTTTTCCTATGTTTATCATAAAGGTCTATCGTAGCGTAGAAGCATGTAAACGGTATAGGTTGTGGATTCGATCCCCGCTCGAGGAAATGATAAATTTAAATATAGATTCTTTGCTCTAGTAACAAGGCGAGCTACAGCGTTTAGTTACGCTACTTAACGCTTAATGCCTCAAATTCACGGGAACAGAATGGAGTGTCTCAACACTAGGTTCCCAAGAAAAATACAATGCTTTTGATTGCGTTGTCTAAAAAAAATTTTTGATTGCTCCAAGAGACTACTAGTATGGGGGAGGAGGGTAGGGTCAGCTGCCCCACCTTCTACCTGGCCCCGCTACGCCCATGAAAGAAACTATCACTAAAGAAATATTTAAATTGCCTCACGTATGTTAAACGTATTTATATGAACTTATGAGGGCTTAAAGCTATCGTTAATAAAGATTAACATAAGAAGCTTCTTGCGATATAGCAGTGTTAAATTATATTTCTTTTAGTAGTGTGTAGTGTGGTGGAGTTTAACGCCGCGCTTGTTACGAAGGTGTAGAAATTATAAATATTAATATTATATTTAATTTCTTCGAGTGGAGAAGGAACCCATAACCTGTCTATCGCGACGGGCCAGATGTGTCATATAAAATACAATTGGGGCAAGAGTTTTAGGGCAAAGTTTGACTTACAGCTTCACGATATATGCTATATATTATCGTGACTCTATCGTTTTGTACTTCCTGTCTGATTTAAGAGAAGTTGATTGGTATATTAACTTGCGGAATTCAACGCCGCGGTTTGTCTTGTTGAATAGTGCCTACAACTGTGCAGTCCACTACGCTACGACGGCCTCTAGCATTGATATAGGATCTGGTTATTCCATAATTATATACATATATATATATATATATATATATATATATATATATATATATATAATATATATATATATATATATATATACATATATATATATATATATATATATAATATATATATATATATATATATATATATATATATATATATATATATATATATATATATATATATATATATAAATATATATATATATATATATATATATATATATATATATATATATATATATATATATATATATATATATATATATATATATCTATATATATATATATTTACAAGCGACCCGCCGGCGGGTTTGTCCGCTTTTATTACAGTATTTTATTTATTAATTTCAACTACTTCTTGTTGTAATAACATTATCACTTTTAAGAAAATATCTTTACATAGAAGACAAAAATTTAGGCCTGTCGTGGCGCAGCGGCACAAGAGTGTTACTGTAATCGACAGGTTCTGGGTTCGATCTCCAGTCGAGGAAATGAAATATTTAATATTTTTAATTTAAATATTTAATGTTTATTTCTTCGCTCTGGTAATAAGGCAAAGCGCGGCGTTGAGTTCCGCCACTCAACAAACTTTTTTTTTCAGCTTCATGCTGTATCCCGCACGAGGCAGGGAAGGCAGAGGGAACCCGGGAACCTAGTGTTAAGACACTCCGTTCCACTTCCGTTCCCCACTTTCTGCCTCAAATTCGGCAGAATGTTGTAATTTTGTCAACATCAATTTTTTTTGACGTATTTTTAACAGATTTACAAAAAAATAACACTCAATGTTCGGGGAATATTGCGAAAATATAATAGTGAAAACCGAATTTAAATCTGTTTAGCTGTTGATTATCGCGTACAGATAAACAGACAAAAAATTTGCAAAAATCATTATTTTGTGCCCTATTCCATAAATGGACGTCCCCTATAAGACGTTATTAAATATATCTTCCACGTACAGACAGTGATCAGTTACAGATTTATTATAAGTATAGATTATTATTAAAATTAATATATTATAAAATTTAATTTTCTTATTAGTTCCAAATCACACGCCAAGAACGTGATGTCCGCGTGAATACGGCGTGATGCTATTTTTAAATTCATTATAATGCTGTGGACTGGTGTTACATTTCTTAAATGCCGTATTGCAGATTACAAAAATGTATATTAGATATTTATACGTTGAGAAGTTTCAACCAAATATAGTTATTATATATAGGTACCTAATATAACGCTGCTTCACGCTGTATCCCGCATTGATGAAATGGACAGAGGGAACCAGAGGGAACCCAGATACTATTTCTCGCGTTTCGCTGAACTATTTAGCCTCGAATGGGAATCGAACCTATAACCGTCTTCTTTACATACAGACGCTGTGTCGTTATGTATAGATTTCAGTTTATATCAGTATGCCGCACATAGCAAAGGTATAGGCAAAAAAGAGAGATGTAAGAAAAGGGAACTCTGGAACCTAATGTTAAGACACTTTTCTCTATTTTCGTCGAATATTTGAGGCATTGTTGAGTGGCGGAACTCAATGTCTCGCTTTGCCACGTTGGAAATGAACAAAGATATCAAAATATTAAATAAGTCATTGAATGGGAATTGAACACGCGGCCTTCGCTTCTCGGACGATCTCAAAATATATATTAAAAAATTATATACTAGCTTCTACCTGAGACTTTGCCAAAGTGAACAATTAACTAAAAATTTGTATGAAACATGACAAATTTTAAAAGTCAAAGTAACTCTGAGTGGTAAAAGTGGGTAAGTACAAAAGTATTGTCCAATTTAAAGCAGTTCACTCACTCACTCACTCAGCTTCACGTTGTATCCCGCAACATGAAGGGAAGGCCGAGGAAACTTGGGAACTTATCGAACCTTCGTTTCCATTCCGCACTTTACGCCATATTTGTGGCGTAAGTTCTGCCACTTGTTGAGAGGCAGGCAGCTCAACGCCGGAGTTCATGAGGTATTTTATTTTTCAATTTGAGCTAGTTATTAAAAAAAAAAAAAAAAAAAAAAAAAAAAAAAAAAAAAAAAAAAAAAAAAAAAAAAAAAAAAAAAAAAAAAAAAAAAAAAAAAAAAAAAAAAAAAAAAAAAATCTATTCTCTTCATGTTTTATTATCCTTATAGATATCAATTAGCGTTTTACAAAGTAAAAAGTAATAATATTTTTTTAATACTAATAATGATAAGTTGATATATATAAAATTTTTGCTTACCTTCAACTTTTTTTGACGCCGCCGCGCCGGTCTTTCTAGGCAAAGTTGTAAATTATAGACATAAATTTAAAGTTCCACTGTTTTCGTTTTTGTATTTTAACTTAAATAACTTTTAAAAATATATTTATTATTATTTAATAGTAATTTATATAAAATAATTTTATTATATAATTTTTATTAAATTGTTTATTTTTTATTAAATATGCACTATTCAAAGCTATATTTAATATAATTTTCAATAAACTAATAAAGTAATTAAGTAAAAAAAACTTAAATCTAAAATGCAGAACACTACCTACTACCGCCGACGGAACCGCACTAATTTAATTTCGTTAGTTTACTTTCTTCATTCTCGTTCTTGCTTTCTTGCCAGCTTAAAATGATTTTAAATAAATTTTTGAGCACTTGAAGTAAGGTTTTGGTGGTAAAAAAGAGAAATACTCGACAATTTTAAATGTTCTCATAATGCATATTATAATGTATACAATATATAAAATCATAATAATAATTTATAGCAATACCTTACACTGATGTAGCGTTTTGTTATCGCTTGTTGTGTTTGTAGATGTTTCTTAAATTATATTTTAAATATAAGTATTTTGTCATAATATTGCAATTTTTTAAATTTCAAAATATTACATGAATTATTTAAAAAAAATATGTTCTATATGTTTGACATTTTGCCTTTTAAAGTTATATATTTTACTTTTACATAAATTCAAATAGCAAGAATGAAACGCAACTGTCAAATTAACTTTACAAGTTTTCATTATTCAAGTGCCTTGCAAATCAAAATGGCCGATGCTTCGAGAAAGGTGTGTCGCGGAAATATATAGAAAGTTATCATCCACATAGAACTGCAGTGAAAGTTTTCGTGTTCATTACTGGTTCGTAACTTTGTTTTGTGATTAATTAAGGTGGATTTAGTATGTTTGATGTTCAGCCCTTCAAGCCAGGAGATAAGGATGTCAAGTATGGAGTTGAGCTTGGAGGTGATTCGTAATATGTGATTAAGTCGTTTGGCCTATATCGCGAGGCCGCCGCCGCGTCCGCCCGGAGGCTGCATGTTTGCCTGGCGTGGGCCATATATCGCGCGATGATCGCACATCCGTCGGGTCGCGATATCGTGTTCTTAAGTATGTCGGTTGGGTTACAGCGGCGTTGCTGGGCATCGAGTCCCGCCGCGTGGCGCCGCAGCCCGCGCCCTGGGGCTTCGCCCCTCGCGTCCCGCGCGCGTTCGGAGCCCTCGCTCCTGAGTAACGGGCGGAGTGTGCGAGGTAAGCCTTTCAAATTACACGCCAGGTGAGTGCCTGCGGACAAAATCAATACTGGCCGGCCATTTTGTGAAAGTAAAAATAGATTAATGAGTAAGTAGGTTTTAGATGTGGTTCAATTGTCTTACGATTTCACATTTTGCCAGATCATGAATACAAACTGAAATGCTTTCTTTCATTGCACAAATGTTTTGACAGCTTTTTACGACATTCCTGAGTTCGCAACGTCCTCTGAATCACATTAAATTACTTAGTGCCTATACAGCATGTGTAGCATTTTATACAAAATTAATGATTGTTTTGAACAAAGGAAGAATATTATTACATTAGAATCACCAATTGACAGATGTCATTGTTGTATAATCAATACTCTTTATTATTTTAATTCTTTTAAGTTCAAAATAATATGTTCTATATATTAGAAACTAAATAATTAATTCAAAGACTTTCATCTATTTATATAAAATACTAGCAGCCTGCTCACAGGTTCACATCCTAAAACTATACAATTATTTATTTACTGTTGCTCAAAATTTTGTCTAAACAAAATACTTTATATTGATATTGATACAAGTTTCTTATTTATGAACCAATTGAAATAAAATAAACAAAACCTTGAGGAAAGTTACTGAAATACAACAATAAAACTAGTGCAAACAATCACACAAACCGACAGACAAACATTTAGAAAATTGTAATTGTATATACTATTACATTAATGAATGCCCCCAATAATACTTTTCTTGTAAATCTTCCATTTATAGAAAGTGATGTGTATTAGTTTTGTCATTGACATGACATACATTGTTAATTGACTTCAGTTTTCTGCTTCAAACCATTTAATTTATAAATTATATAAAAGTCAACTGAAGCATATTTTGGCACAGTGGCACAAGCACACGAGTCACAGGTTGTGAGTTCAATCCCCACTTGAGGAAATTAAACATTTCATATTTTCAAATTAAATATGTAACGTTTTCATTTCTTCTATATTATGGCCTTTTTTACAGTATTTTTATAAATCATGTTTTTTTTTTGCTAAAGCGTAAGCTATATTATGGAAAAGTTTTATCTATTTAAAATTGACAATATTAGGCTTTACACTGTATCCCGCACGAGGCAGGGTAGGCAGAGGGAACTCGGGAACCTAGTGTTAAGACACTCTGTTCCACTTCTGTTCCCCACTTTCCGCCGAATTTGAGGCATTGCATGTTGAGTGGCGGAACTCAACGCCGCGCTTTTGCCTTACAATATTAGGCAGAATACAATAATAAAATATTATATTATAAGCTTGTTATTAAACCTTCATATAACAAAGGTGAGTGAAATAGAATAAGAATACACTTATATTTTCAAATTGATACTATTTATTATGTTAATTATATATTAATAATACAAGGAGGCCTGTCGTGGCGCAGCGGCACAAGAGTGTGACTGTAACCAACAGGTTCTGGGTTCGATCCCCAGTCGAGGAAATGAAATATTTAATATTTTCAATTTAAATATTTAATGTTTCATTTCTTCGCTCTGGTAATAAGGCAAAGCGCGGCGTTGAGTTCCGCCACTCAACACGCAATGCCTCAAATTCGGCGGAAAGTGGGCAACGGAAGTGGAACGGAGTGTCATAACACTAGATTTCACTTCCGTTCCCTCTGCCTACCCTGCCTAGTGCGGGATACAGCATGAAGCTGAAAACAAAAAAAATAATAATACAAGGGAACTCGGAAACCTAGTGTTAAGACACTCTGTTCCACTTCTGTTCCCCACTTTCCACGGAATTTGAGGTGTTATATTTAATCATTATTATTTGGAATATATTAAGCGTTCAATTTCAACTAGCTATATTGAAAGCCATCCAAGAAAATTGTCAATAGGCTATTTTGTGTCATAGTGATTAAATGCAGTTGATCATAGGTTCAATCCCCACTCACACCTAATGCCTCAAATATGTAGTATTTTGACACTTAATACTTTATGAAAAATATTGTTTGAGAACTGTCTGGAATCATTATAGATGGGCTTATTTTTTGTTTTAATAGTTTCACGCTGTATCCCGCACTAGGCAGGATAGGCAGAGGGAACCCATAAACATAGTGTCAAGACACTCCGTTCCACTTCCATTCCCCACTTTTCGCCAAATTTGAGACATTGCGTGTTGAGTGGCGGAACTCAACGCCGCGCTTTGCCTTATTACCAGAGCGAAGAAAATGAAACATTAAATACTTAAATTGAAAAGATTAAATATTTCATTTGCTCTGAATCTGAATCGAACCCAGAACCTGTCGGTCACAGTCACACGTTTGTGCCGCTGCGCCATGACAGGCCTCTTTGTTTTAATACTTTAAAAAGATACCGGGCTTGTTCTTAAAACTTAGTTTAATTTAATTTCTATAGAAAAAATATTGTTTGTTAATTGAGTAACAACAATATTTGAATGGGACCCTGGTTTTCGTGTTTGTTCAGTTAGTGTAGAAATAATCACATATTATTTTAAATTTAATTTGAATTCAAAAAAAAAATCTAATATATATAATGTAACTTACTATTATTTGACATGTTTTGTTAATACGTTTACAGATTTTATACATGTAACTGATAATTTATTTCCAGAATGTCGTCCCGTCGCAACGGATCGGTGTCGCGGGCGGCGGAGGCGGCCTCCAAGAACCGTCTCCACATGGACCGCAACCCGCAGCACTCGAGGTTGACAGGTGGGGCTTAGTAGATTAGCAAATTTGAACATAGCTTTGTGCTGGGGTTTCTCTTGAAAACTGACTATTTTTTTTATTTTGCCATGTGATCCCGGCTTAGAATAGGATCACCCTGGTACTGATGGTGTCGTAAGAGGCGACTAAAGTGCGTGTGGTAGAGTCACGTTGCCAGCAATGGCAACACCCATGGGCAGACTCGACCGGATTGTTACCACCCCCGGCATTTAAGACCGGCGTTATGTAGTGGCTTTGGCCACTGCGTTTCGCATTAGGTAATGCCGGGCCCCGGTGCCCATACACCTTAAAGGACGGCAACGCTCCTGTAGCTCTTCTGGAGTTACACGGGGCCGTGGGCGACGGTGATCACTTACCATCAGGTGACCCGTACGCTCGTTTGCCGTATCTTCCATAAAAAAAAAAATGTTAATCACTAAAATTAAGAACAAAATCCTCATCCATCTATGCGCATAATATTTTTAAATGAGCATATGCTACCTATGTTGTTACTATCTCTACAAGGACTTTTCAGCAAACGACTATTTGTTATATATTTTTAATAAATATATTTTATTTGTTTTCTAAAATAAATATTTTAAGTGATTATCACTTGAAATGATAAAGTACACAACTGTATGTAACAAACCTTGGGTCCTACACTTAAGATTAAGTAATATAGAAACAATAAATGAATAGCCTGTTGGGGTTCAATTCCCACTTGTTGCAATGAAATATTTCCATTTCTTTGCTCTGGCAACAAGGTTAAATGCAATGTTTTGTTCCACCACTCAACATGCAATGCCTAAATTGTGTATAAAGTGGAAATGGAACAGAGTGTCTTAACACTGGGTTCTCAAGTTTCCTATGCCAACCCAACTATGTGAGCCAGCATCTAGCAGAAAAGAAATTGCAAAAATAATAAAAATTTGTGATACTCATTAGGATTAAGCAAAAAAGACTTGTAGAAAAGCATTTAAACAATGTTAGTTAGTTTTCTTAGGCAATGTTATTGAACCAGTCTTGAAATGTCTGACCATACATGGTTCAATTCTTATAAAGGGGAATAAATAATTATCATAGAATTATATTTCTTTTATATTATTACCTCCTAGATCCATCAAACCCTGCAGGTCGCAGGAAGGAAATCGACAATGTCATGAAACGGGCCCGTCAGGGCTCTCCAGGCAGCTGGGACCGGAAGCTTCTGGAAGTTGAAGAAAAAGATCCGAACAGGTATGTCATAATAGTAATATTTACTATATGGGGGCTTACCATGCAAAGATGGGTAAAAAAAGTTATTGAATCCGATTTTGATATATTTTTTTATGTAATAGGATCCAAAACTTGAGAGTTGATGATTTTTGTCTACTTGTCTGTGGCATTTCCGTTTATGTGCTAACCTCAGAAGTGGCTAACCAGATTTGAAAGCAGTATTCACTAATTATATTTTGGCAGCCTTCTCTCAACATTTAATGTTTGTTTTATGTAAATTGGTTAAAATTTTTATATTTACAGTTATTATAAATGTTAAGGTTATTTTTTTTATTCTTCTTTTAGCAGATTTTTTTTGTATTTAATGTATAGATATTGTTTTAAAAGTGATAACGTTATTAAAACAAAAAAGTAGTTGAAATTAGTAAATAAAACATTAAAATTCAAGGGGGGGGGGTAGCTAGTTGAATATTACATCTGAGTCATTTTTTACCTGTGACAGCTATGCAAGTTGGTCGCATGGGACAGCCCCTTAAAGGTCATAGAGAAAAGCAAAGTATCAAAACTAGCTTAACACTGATTTACTTCCAAATGCGGAATACGGCGTGAACGTTTTGAGAAGATTCTAAAATAATATATGCTTTTGCAAGTATGTTATCTGTATACAATGTGACAATTGTCTGATTTGTATTCTGTGTGCACATTTATGATGTATCTATATATTTAATTGTTTCAATGCTTTTTTAATTATTATTTTTATTTATTTGTATTGCCATATTATTAAAAAATATAATAGTAACTTGCATAGATTATAAAAGTTAAACGTCAAATTGACCAAAGATTTAATGACACATTGATATGTAATTTTGAAGCTTTTTTAGATGCATTTTAGTCAAAATAGTAAATTTGTTTATTTTAAAAAAGGAGGCAATCATTTTTTTTATTTTGCATTGTAGGTGGCGGCACACAGGGTACAAACAGATGTACTTGGACGGTACCGACTCGGTATCGCCGAGGCGCTCCCGTTCACCTCGGAGGTCTAGGTAAATCCTGGAAGACCTGAGTTTTTTTTTAGCTTCACGCTCTATCCCGCATTTTGCGGGTTTGGCAAGGGAAATCTGTTGTTGTGGCACTAGGTTCCCGCGTACTGTAGAATTTTTGAGACGCATTTTGCCTTGTCACCAAATAGGAGGTGAATGGAAATAGTAAAAAAAATTGATGAGTTATTAGTGCGATTGAACTCGTAACCTTCATGTTTAAAGTCACACATTTGCCACTGCATCCTAAAGATTTTAATTCCTGTGTAGATTGTATAGATAATTACTTTGGTAATATTATTATAGTTGTAATATTCTTTAGATAATATGACAATTTCTTAGGTAATATAGATAATGTCTTAGGTAATAGAGATAATTCCATATTTGATATAGATATTTTTTAGGTAATATTGATAATTTCTTTGGTAATATAGATAACTTCTTAGGTAGTATAGACAACTTCTTAGGTAATATAGACAACTAAAAAATAAAAAATATAGATACAGAGATAGAGAAAATATCCGTTTTACCTGACCGCTATAGGTATTTTTGGAAAGTTGTTTTTTAGGTTTTGTTTTGATTTTTTTTATTTTACAACGTCATTATTATACAATGTGTACAAGTAATATAATTTTACAATAATTATAATATAACGTGTACTAAGCTAGGATTGAATTATTGACCAAGGTATTGGCCTAACGACTTTTATATAGTAAACTGTTGATTGTTGTAGTTCAACGTCTATCAAAGTATAATACATGAAGGATATATAAAGAATGAAAACAATGATTTTTAAATATTTTGCCTATTTGTCTGTGCTTTTGTGTACACTAATCTCGTAAACTGACAATAACAAAATAACAATAAATAATTATAGGAGACGTACTCACTCAGCTTCACGCTGTATCCTGCACATGGCAGGGTAGGCAGAGGGAACTTAGGAACCTAGTGTTAAGACACTCCGTTCCCCAGTTCCCCACTTTCCGCCGAATTTTTTAAATGGCGTAATTCAACGCCGCGTTTTGCCTTTCACCAGAGCCAAGAAATGAAAATATTAAATATTTAAGTTGAAAACACCAAACTAACGTGGGATCGAAGCCACAACCTGTCGGTTACAGTCATACGCTTGTGCCAGTGCGCCACGACATGCTTTTATAGGAGACATATATTAATATAATAGGGCCCAAATAATATTTTCATTTTTTTTTATCTGAGCATACAACCGCTTTGATCTCAGAATTGGCTAACCACATTTTAATGCAGTTTTTACTATTTTAGTTTGGCAATTTCATTCTTTAATTTATTTAATAAAAAAATGTAATTCATGCGGAATAATTCACTACTGGGCCGCTGGTATTAATATATATATATATATATATATATATATATATATATATATATATATATATATATATATATATATATATATATATATATATATATATATATATATATATATAATATATATATATAATATATATATATATATATATATATATATATATATATATATATATATATATATATATATATATATATATATATATATATATATATATATTTATTGTTGTAGATCACCTCCACCGGCCCGCAGATCGAGATCCATTCGTAGATCTAGATCTATAGGCCGTAGGTCCAGATCGCCGGTGACGCGCCGGTCGCCGCGCAAGTCCAGGACCAGGAGCCCCAGGCGAAGCCCCAGAAGGAGTCCCAGACGGAGTCCTGTTAGGTGACAGATGTTTGATTATTTTTTTTTATTTTTGTGTGTATTGGTTTTTCTTTCACCGAATTTATGACGTTACGTGTTGTTTGGCGGAGCTCATCGCCGCGTCTTGCCTTCTTAGCTGATCTATGATATGAAAATATTAAAATTTGACTACTTCAAGTGGTCATTGAACCCACAACCTGTCGTTTACAGTCACGCGCTTGTGCCACGACAGGCCTCAATTACTTTGTTTCAATTTAGCTCATTATTATAAGTGTGAAGAATGGATGTTTGTTACACTTTTATTCAAAAACTACTTAGCCGATTCAGATAAAACTTTACAGTAAAATAGGTTTATACATCAGAATGTATAGACTATACTTATGATGATTACTATGAGGCCTGTCGTGCAATGCTCTAAATTGTGGTGAAAAGTGCCCCATGTGCGGGATACAGCGTGAAGCTAAACATACTTAATGTAAATATTCAGAATTTTTTTTGGCTGTAATAAAAAGGTGCAAAGGTGCGTTTTGAGCGCTAGTTTTTATATATAGTTTTCTTTTCTATCCAGGCGTAGTCCGGCCCGCAGCATCCGTAGACGTTTGAGCCCGAGTCCCAGGCCGCGGCGGACTAGGCCTCCGCCTCCGCCCCGCGGTGCTAGACCACCAAGCCCACCGGATCCTAGAAAGGTATGTATCTTGTAAGAAAAACTATAATTAGCAGAGTCCTAGCGGGTAGTAAAAACCTAGCGGGTAGACACTCTGTCTCTGTTTGTCCATGTAATGTTTGACATGTTGTGTGTTGATTTACGGAACTGAACGCCGCCGCTTGTCTTGTCACCAGAGTGTAGAATAGAAAATATTAACTAGACAATCCAGTTAATATTTTCTATTCTACACTCTGGTAACAAGACAAGCGGCGTGAACCTTATTTCCTGGCAGGGTAGGCAGGGGAACTTGAGAACCTATTAATAAGACACTCCGTTATCACTTCGTTATACACTCCGTTATCACTTCGTTAGACACTCCGTTATCACTTTTCACCGAATTAGAGGCATTGCGTATTGAGTGGCGAAACTCAACGCCACAACGCCACTCTTTGACTTTTGTTATCAATGAGCAAAGAAAGTAAATTATTAAATATTTTATTTGAAAATATTAATTTTTTTTTTTTTTTTTTTTTTTTTCAGCTTCACGCTGTATCCCGCACTAGGCAGGGTAGGCAGAGGGAACGGAAGTGAAACCTAGTGTTATGACACTCCGTTTCACTTCCGTTCCCTACTTTCCGCCGAATTTGAGGCATTGCGTGTTGAGTGGCGGAACTCAACGCCGCGCTTTGCCTTATTACCAATTAATATTAAAAATATTTAAATCAAACCAACAACCTGTCGTATACAATCACACTCTTTTGCCCCTGTGCCGTGACAGGTCTAGATCTTGGTTTTTTTTTTTTTAATATAGGTTTTAATTTGATTTTTTTATTTCTCTTTCAGTCGTCACCATCTGGCTCATCAGCGAGCAGCTGTTCCGATGAATCCTGTTCAGTTTGCTCTGCCAAGAATAAGAAGACGGCACCCAAGAGCGTTAAACCTGGGTAAATGCTTCTTTTTTTTTTGTTATTTTTTTTTTTTTGTGAAATTTTGTTGCACCAGGATTTGAACTTGCTCTTTTCGGGAGATCAAGTGCTCTGAACACTAAGCTGTATATTTAAATTATTATACGTTTTCTAAATAATTAAGTGTTTATTTTGAAAAAAATATAAAATTTAATTTATTTTCGGCGTTGTCGGCGTTGAGTTCCGCCATTCTACATCTTATGATGATTATTGAGTTGACACTAAGTGCCTAGGTTACGGCTATCTTATTAAAGAATAATTACCAATTAAAACTAATATTATATTTTTCTCTTGCGGCTTTATGCTGTATTCCTTGGCAACCTAGTGTTAAGACACTCCGTTCCGTTCTCCAATTTTTTTTTCCAAATTAGTGGCATTATGTGTTGAGGTGCGGAGTTGAACGCCTCAATTGTTTATTAAAATCATATAGTATTTGCTTAGTAAAGCCCCTCGTGGCGACAGGTTGTGGGTTCGATCCCCACTCGAATAATTGAAATATTTATAAATTTAATATTTTCATTTATTCGCCTTGGTAAGAAGACAAGTGCGGCGTTGAGTTTCGCCATTGCACACGCAATGCCTAAACACTTAAGTTCCCGAATTCTCCACCATGTGCGGGATAGAGCGGGAAACTAAAAGAAATATTGATCCCTCTTTTTTCCAGCAGTCGGGCGTCTCCCTCCCCCCCTCGCGGCAAGCGCCCCCCTCCCCCCGCGGCCGCCCGCGCCGTGCAGCCCACCAGGGAACTGCTGAAGGCAAGGGAGAGCAGCAAGAGGAGTAGGGAGGAGAAGGTGTGTATGCCGTTTTGTTTTTTTTTTAATTTTATTTTGTATATTTTATATAATGGGTTAGGCAATGGCTATTTAGTAGTTTTTTTGTTCTTTACACTATGTAACATTTTATATATGTATGGCAAGTTACTCAATGTATTTTTTTTTACTGTCAGTCACGTAAGGTTGTGTTTTGTATATGGCAGAGTAGGCAAGGGAACTTGGGAACCTAGTGTTGAGATGTTCCTTTCCATTGCTTACTACTTTAGAGTTTATTATTTGTTTTTGAGTGGAAGTTGAATCCACAACCATAGTGTTTACAGATGCACTTGCACAACAACGGTCTCTAATAGAATGTATAGTTTTTTTTTTTGTTTTCGCCTGTTAAACATCCGTCCATGAATCACGTGATGCTTGCCCGCCAGGTGCTCGAGTGGCAGCGCTCGCAGCTGGCCGTGCGGCCCGCGGCGCCCATCCCCGCGGCGCACATCAAGCGCGAGGGCGAGCGCCGGCGCCCGCGCGGCGTGTCGCCCGCCGCCATCGCCGCCGCGCTCGCCGACAGCGACAGCGACGACACCAGCGACGCCAGCGAGGAGCTGCAGCCGCAGAGGTGCGCCCGCCTGCCTGCCTGCCGCCCGTGACACCTGTGACACCTGCCACCTGCCACGTGACACCGCTGAACCGTCCTCGTTGTCGTGTTGCAGGCTGACGCTCTCGGAGCGCTTCGGCAAGATGGCGCAGTGGTCGGCGGCGAGGTGCGCCCGCCTGGAGAACATGCGCATCACGCGCAGGGACAGCGCCCTGCACGTGCACATCGAGCGGGACGAGGCCGACGAGGCCGCCCGCGAGGCGGCGGACCCCCTGGACCCGCTCGCCAGGACCGGGGACTACCCGTGCGTATTGGCTTTTGTTCATGTTTGAAGTTACATACGTAACATATATAAACACAAAAGCAAGTTATATATACACTAAAATATAATATTCTCGGATTCTTTGAATATATTTAAAAAAATATAGTATTTATTATATTTGAACGCCTATACTAGCGTGCGACTGTAAGCGCGAGAGGTCGGAGGTTGGATAGACCTACTCTAAGAAATGTTATTTTTTAATATTTTTATTTCTGATAACAAGGCAAAGCGTGAAGTTGAGTTACGCCTTCAACACGCCAATGCCTCAAATTCGGTGGAAAGTGGTACAACACTTTCCACCGAATTTGAGGTACAACGCCACACACAGAAAGGAGTGTATTAACACTAAGTTCCCGACCTGCACTATCATGTGCGGGATACAGCGTGAAACTGAAAACAATATTATTATTTTTTTTTTTGCAGTGGCCTGGATCCCGCACCGGTAGGCAGCTATCCGGAGGAGTTGCTCGCTGTTGCACCGGTGGGGCTGCCCTCGTGGGATGATGTCAGAGTGCGATACGATTATTACAAGAAGAGGGGCTATTTGCGAGGTGGGTATTGGTTTGTACTGGTTTTTTGGGGTAGTGTGTTTGAATCCCGTGTAGGGTTATCTAAAGGCAAGGGTGTATTTACCCTAGGGCCAGAAGGGCTATAGCCCGGGGCGGCAGGCCGCGAGGGGCGGCCCAGGGGCAGCCCGGGCTTCGGTTTGGACGTTTAAAAAAATACAAAAAAATATTTTAGGACATAAGCTTAGAACGCCCCTGAACCACTTTTCTACGTGTAGATTTCACATCTGAAGAATTCGAAATTCAATTGAAATATGCAAGCCGCCCTTGTCCTGAATCGGTTGAACCGTCAATTTTTTTTCGCCTCGGTTTTCTTTTCACAAAAATTTTGTCCTCAGAAAAATAATGTAAAATATAAAATCTATATTTTGTTTTGCGTTCTTTCATCCTTTTTTTTTTTCTTTCGATGGGGTAGTATGCCCCCCACTACAAACGAAGTTCGCAAGCCGAGCTTGGCTTCACTCGGCCAGATCTAGGTCTACTGGGTAGGGTTGTGGATACCCCTTTGGAATTTATGTTTGGCACCCTCCTGCGCCTAGGCGCGCTTGGGCTGCTGTATAACTGGAACCTCGTCTCCACCGGCGGGGACGGTATGTGTATCGTGTGCGTTTGCGTTTATGTATAGTCCTACCTTCTTGTTTGACTTTATTGGGGACTGTAATGGGATCAGCTTTATCGAATAGAACATTGCGTGATCTACGGTAGACCTTACGAAATATTCCCTTAGCTACGGGGAGCGGATAATCCCAGGCTTTTACCACCAAGGTGTTCGGATGGACTGAGGCCTTTTCAAAGTAGCTATTGGACAGTTTCCTGCAGTGCTCTTAAATGGAGTCGAGATTGATGTTTCGATGTAGATCTATGTTGCGCATGAACCAAGGAGCTCCCGTGGCAATGCGCAAGATTTTGTTTTGCATAATTTGAAAACGACGGAGGCTAGTGTGTGCGAACACTACACTGGCATATGTGAACATTGGCCTGATACAGGTGTTGTACAGGCGGATTTTATTTCTAAAGGACATTTTAAAATTGGCATAGACCAGCGGGTATAGGCAAGAGAGTACGTACACGTACGGGCTGGGTCCATTTTTATTCAATGTAGTGCTAGATACTATCTCGGCTCACATCCAAGACCAGTGTCCGTGGCTGATGATGTATGCCGATGGCTTGCGGGAGACCGGACTCAAGCACCATATAACCAAGCCAATCCAAAACCGCTAAGTCGGAAAAGTTCATCTACCTCGGATCGTTATGCACGAGTCTGGAGGCATCTATCACGATGTTCATGGTCGGATAAGCGCTGCCTGGGCCAAATAGCGAGACGTCACTGGTATGGTCTGCGATCGCAGAATACTGACCAAACTGAAGGAGCTGATATACAAGAGCATCGTTCTACCGGTTCTTTTATACGGCAGCGAATGCTGGCCAGTATTATCTCGGCACACTCAGGAGCTTCATGCCACGGAAATGAAGATGCTGAGGTGGATGTGCGGCGTAAAGCGGTCTGAGCTAGCGTCGCTTGAGATAGTATGGCCACGTTGCGCGCCGGCCTAAAAACTATGTCGGACGCAAGTGCCTATATATGTCTGTCCCTGGAGTGAGACCTCCCGGACGCCCAAGGAAGCGCTGGTTGTATGTCGTGATGCAGGATATAAGAGCTACTGGTCTAACTGAGGACCTAAAAGATCATGCTAAGTGGAGTAGGCTTAGTAGGAAAGCAGACCCAGGCACAGCAAGCCGGGATTAATGCCAGGAAGAAGAAGTGCGTACGTCGCTCTCCGGCATACGTATCTCATGTGCTCTTAGAAATTGAATTTGTTATCCAGGATTACTCCTAGATATTTGGCACTCGGTGCTTGAGGTATGATTTTGCCTTGCAGAAGAACATAAGGCATGCTATTCGTTTGGGCGAATAGGGAAGAATACTGTCGTACTCTTTTCAAGGTTAACTTCGATACACCATTTAGCCAGGTGCCCAGCCTATTGGTGGCAACCTGTAGGCGATCGGCTAACAGGACTGAATTGCCGGCAGACGCATAGATAGTAGTGTCGTCCGCATAAAGGGCTGGGTTAGTCAGTGGACCTTTTGGGATGTCATGTGTGTACAAACTGTACAGACGAGAGTACAAAGCCCTGAGGAACACCGGCTCTTATAGGGCGTCTACTGGACAGGGTACCTTCGACGGAATCTGAAAGTGCGATTCGATAAGTAAGCTCGTATGATGTGCACGAGTATCTGGCACCCCTTAACGTATGAGTTTGAAGATCAAGCCATTATGTCAGACTTTATCGAACGCCTTTGTAACATCTAGGAAGATTGCCGCAGACGGCATTTTGTGGTTGGAATGGGAGGTCCTATTATCCAGAATATGTTCTGTAATCCTATGGACTTCTTTCATTCCTTGATGGGGCGGAAAGTTACAGTAGCCTGGGGCGCGCAATCTTAAAATACGCCCTTGTCTAGAGGAATATATACTTTTAATTACTAATGGTTAATTGAAACAAATCACTTGTAAGGAATAAAGTATTTTATGTTGACATAATGTCTGTTCATGTGAATTGTTAAGAGAATTTTGCCGATTTAATATAATATAGTGACAACTGCATTTAAATCTGTTGAGCAGAAGCAAAAAGTTGTTTTTTTATTGTCACTAAGTACAACCGACAGGTTCTGGTTCAGTTACATACATACAATTGTACTTCCAGGTCTGACTCTCGGCGACTACGTGAAGTGGGAGGAGTGGTGGTACAAGTACCAGGAGTGGCTGAAGCGGGAGCGCGCGTACGAGCGGTGGGCCGAGGGTGAAGGAGGCACCGTGAGTGTGTCTGTCATTGTTGTTGTCGAGCGGCGCAACTCAACGCCGCTCTCGGTTAATGGGATATTCGGTGTTGCAGAGCCGGCGCGAGCGTCGCCGGCGCGGCGGCCGCCACCGCCGCAGCTGAGGGCGCGCCGCCCCCGCCGCCGTCCTGTGCGTGGACCTGGCGGCGGGGGCGCCCCGGCGCGCCACGCCGTGACCTCGCGCAGATCTGCACTTACTCCGTCTCCTCAGTTCCCGCTCAGTCAATTTGAAAACGGAAAATGTTGCTTCAACAGAATTGCGGACCTTCCCGCGTAGTGTTTGTGTCCCGTTTCTCCACCAGTAAGTGTACAGCGGTAGTGATATGCAGTGGTCTAGGCGTTGTGTTTTGACTCTTATAAGTGAGTGATTATTTTTTAATTATTAATATTTTTTTATTAAATTATATATAATATTGTAATTTGTGAAGATGTCGATGGAGAGGGGTTGTATATTTTATACTGGTACAAGCTATCTGTTCGCGGCTTCGCCCGCTTGATATTAGTTTTTTATTATACTAAAATATTTTTAGAAAAATTGAAGCCTGTCGTGGCGCAGCGGCACAAGCGTAAGCGACAGGTTGTAGGTTCGATCCCCAAACGAGGAAATGAAGTATAGAATGTTTTCTTCGCTCTGGTAATAAGGCAAAGCGCGGCGTTGAATTCCGCCACTCAACGTACAGTGCCTCAAATTTGGCGGAAAGAGAATCTTAATTTCATTTTCACAATTTTTTACATTTAGTCTTGTCTTTCTCTTTTGGACTACAAAGTATTGTTATTTCACATGTTAATGAGTAACCGTTAGTACGTTTACACAATATAACTTGCGGAACTCAACGCCGCACTTTGCCTGAGCTGTCACTATTGATCAAAGACTCTCATACAAACGCATACAACAAGATTTACAGTCAATTTGTACGTACTTGAGTACTAAAGACATTTTACACGACCTCCTTCCGTCCGTCCGTATGTTTGTTTGTATCTGTAATGTGTTGTATTGGACATTGGGAGCGACAATGACGTGATGACGTGATGTTTCTTACAATATATAAAAATAAAAGTAAATAAAATATT
Source organism: Eueides isabella (assembly GCA_019049475.1). Taxonomy (NCBI): domain Eukaryota; kingdom Metazoa; phylum Arthropoda; class Insecta; order Lepidoptera; family Nymphalidae; genus Eueides; species Eueides isabella. Next base: position 5,592,208 of record CM032411.1, on the reverse strand, counting down.
GTTACTCTCAATGAGCGATATGTTACTTACATAACTTACTGTTTGTAAACATTGTCATATTGAAAATCATTTAAATGTATGAAACTGAACAGAGCTGTAATCGAACCCGCACCTCTTGTGTACCGTCTAAGCGCTGTGAGCACTAAGCCATATACGTTCTTGTTGAATTGCATAGAAATATCTATGCACTAATAACTTGTTTATGGTAAGCAAGAGGTGTTGGTTCGATGCTTGCTCTGGTCAAGTTTGTATGCTTCTAAAATTCATAGTTTATTATTAAAATATAGAAATGTATACATTAAATTATATATTTAAATTGTAATGTATATGAGTGTATAATTATATAGTTCTAGTTTAGTTTCACACTGTCCGGCATAAAGTAGTGTTGGCAGAGGGTACCTAGTGATGAGTCACCACTATGGTGTTCAATTCCACGGAGCTTAACGCCGCGTGTGGTCTCACCAGAGCGCGCAATCAAATGCAATGATCATTTCTTATTTAAGTACATAATATTATATATCAGTATTGATGAAACTGTTAATTTCAATTTAGAATTAAATAATTTTATCGTTTTTATATATATTTATTTATTGATAGATGTGAATGATGAATGGAAAAATGTAACGGTAATTTGATATTTTGTAAATATAATTGTTAATATGGATAATTCCTAAATAGTAGACACGTATGATTAAATAAGAGCTGGCCTTTAATTGATTGCACTGGTTTCCTCCAATAAAATTCCGTTTGAATGGGAAAAGTCAATCAAAATCGGTCCATCACCTTATATTGGTTACAACGCCACTGGCTGATATACAGATACAGCGCAACTAGCGGTGTTAAACATCGCTGTTTTCGACGGAGGGGCACACTTGTTGTTATATATTAAATATTGCTAATTTCATAGTAATTGAATTTGAACTTGTGACTAATGTACAAGTTGTTTATAGAATGTTACGTTGTATACCCCATATGGTAGGGTACACTGAGGGGAACTTGTGCTAGGGTTCCCTGACAACCCCAGATTGTCTAAGAGTTATCGCAACTGGATAGTAAAATATATAATATCGTTTATTAAATAAAAAGATGTTAGTGCAGGTTCAAATTCACAAATTAAAAAAAATGTATATTTTTAAAAAATGTTTCACAGTAAACTATTTTAAATCGTCATTAATTTTACGTGTGTCTGTAATAGAAATATTTACCACAATCGGGAATCGAAGCTGTAGTTAGTTATTACTAGTTATATGATTAGAGTTACGTATTAATTTATTAATTTTAGAGTATTTCTTAGTGCTTTTGTGAACAAAACTAGAATAGTCCCCATATAATTTAATGTTTTGTAAATAATGCTTATTTATATATATTTAATCTGTGACAATGACGTTTGTGACAGATTATAAAGTAGTATTGTCTCTTAACTTTTCGGTGTGTATCCCGTACGTGGTAGGGAAGGTGGAGGGCACTTGGGAACCTAGTGTTGGGGTGCTCGGTTCCTTTATAAATAGTGTTAGTTAGTATATAGAACAAAAAAAAATGAAACTTGTATTCTTATATAGTTAGATAGATAATATTTAGATGTTATTATTGTTGTGTAGCGCTTAAAAGTTAGACATTGAGTTTCTAAAAAATATAGATTTGTAATTATAAAAAAAAGTAACATCATAGCAAGTTACAGTGCACGCAGCACTGTAACTTGCTATGATGACGTCACTGTGCGAGAGAGATGGCTATATATATGTATTTATATGTGTGTGTGTGTGTGTGTGTGTGTATGTGTACACGTACACTCACGCACTAGGTAGGTATCGAAAGTATAAAATGCCGCTTTCCAGAAGAGCGGTTTAAAGTTTGTTTTGCATAAATTATCTATATATAATACGTCTTAAAAAACGTAAATGGACTATTTTTTTATTGTTTTTTAAACATTCTTTAGAGTATTTACAATTTTTTAAACTTTCGATACTTTACTGCGTCGTAACAAGTATAGTACGTTTAATGAGTTGTGGCCGTTTTGTGTATTCATGTTTTCTGAACTTTTGAGTATTGGTCACTCGGGAATATAATAATACTTACTTCTTAAGAGAAGGATTATCTTAAATTTAAACACCTATCTACAGTGAAACTCGGAGACCGTACTGTAGAGTACATACATACATTTTTTTTTTAATTTTTTTTTAAATAGTTGAAAGGTAACCAGAGGACTTAGTGTTCAGACACTCTGTTCTTTCATTTGTAGCGTTTAAAGTTGTTTCTTTTTATTTTTTGAACCATATGTGTCGGTAGATGTGTTTATTAGTGCCCCAATTGTGTATGTATAGAGATTGTGTATTTTATGTAGAAGTAGATTATAAGTAATTATTGATAATTATTTAAATATATTATTGGAAAATATACGTGTTTGTTTTTTTTTTTTAAATTAGTTTCACTCTGTTTCCTGCATATATATAGCAGGGGAAGGCAGAGGGAACTGAGAACCTAGTGCTAAGACCCTCCGTTCTTCACTTTCCGCCGAATTTGAGGCAATGCGTGCTGAGTGGCGGTTCAACACGTGTCATTTTGCCTATTTACCAGAGAGAAGAAAATGTAAACATTTAAAATTGAAAATATATCATTTCTTCAAGTCATGATCGAATACGCAACCTGTCGCAAATGATTGTGCCCCATCGCCACAACAGGCCTTTTCTTGTAATATTTGACCTTTTTTTATTTATTAGTTGTTTCTTAGTACTTTTGTGAACAAAATTAAAATAATTCCCATATAATTTAATGTTTTGTAAATAATGTTTTTTTATATATTTAATCTGTACACGTCGTAGTGACGTTTGTGACAGATTATAAAGTTGTATTTAGTCGAAGAGGCCTGTCGTGTCTGCCTTTTGGTTAGAAATAAGAAGTTTGCCGTATAAATAAATAAAGATAATAAATTAGAAATATTATTTTTATAATACCTACACGCGGCTTCGCCTGCTTGAAGTTCACTTATTTTATGTATAAAATTATCTACTTTCCAGTTCTGAGAACATGATTTTTATGACAATATCTATACACTGACATTTTTATTTACTAATCTCTCTCTCAGCTTCACGCTGTATCCCGTACGAGGCAGGGTAAGCAGAGGGAACCCGGGAACCTAGTGTTAAGACACTTCCGTTCCCCACTATTTACTAATCGATTGAAATAAAATTAACAAAATATAACAGTGAAAACTGCATTTAAATCTGATTAGCCAATTCCTAATTCATCGCGTACAAATGCAGACATAGGTTACTATAAACAGACAAACGGACAAACATTACGTACACTACTTTGGGCCTTGTTACACTAACCGTCCCCTATGAGTTGTTTTGTTGAATATTTTAGTAGATATAAGTACAGATGGCCGATGTGAGAATGAAAACTAAACTGCTATTAAAGAAAATACAAAATATAATTCAGAATTATTTAATAAAATTGGTATCAAAATAGTAAAAGAATAATAATTACATATATATATTCCAATTGTACTCAACAGATTTTCTTTAATATTACAAGCAAACTAAAATAAAATTAATTCAAATATTGGACCCAATAAATATCATTATCTCACCTTGGCAAAGTGCTGGTAGAGCTGTTAAACTCGCTCAGCTTCACGCTGTATCCCGCACATGGCAGGGTAGACAGAGGGAACTTGGGAACCTAGTGTTAAGACACTCCATTCCGTTCTCCACTTTCCACCGAATTTGAGGTGTAGAGTGGCGGAACTCAACGCCGCTAGCTCTTAAATTACTAATACGATTTTCTTATCACGTTGCGTACGATTAAAAATAATTCGGGAATTGCAATGCCACAGACAGACTGGTCAAATTAAAAACACCTCTTTTTGCGTCGTGGACTTGTAAAATGTTAATAAGTATAATTATTTATAATGTAAAATTAGTTTGCTTAAATTATCGCTTTATTATTTTAAATTGTTTGAATTTTGTATATAAACCTCTTATATTAAAACTGGATGTTTATTTAGCCTTGTTTATGAAACTAGTTTCTTCTCAACCAATTTTACAGAACTCTATTTATTTATTAGCTATAACCGGTTGTTTTATGTCGGTTTTTTTGGAAACCGGTTGTTTTTCAACCAACTTTTCGGGACTTTATTTACTTATAAGCTATAACCAGTTGTCTTATGTCGGTTGTTATTGAAACCTGTTTCTTTTCAACCAACTTTTCAGAAGTTTATTTAGTTATGAGCTAAAACCGGTTGCCTTATTAAATATTACCGGTTATTTTCAGAACTGTTTTTTCTCTATCAACTTTCCAGAACGGTTATTTATCATCTAACACGGGTTGTCTAATTCGTCTAGGTCTCGTAACCGGTTTCTCATCAACCAACTTTCCCGGACTAGTGCTTCTTTTTAGGGCCCTTTTGTCTTTTATGGTTTTGACGGAACCAGTTTCTACTTTACGTATATTTTTAGTTTGACTCTTTTCCAGTTTAGGAGTTGAAAATTCTGATTCAAGGTTTTTTACGATTCGTTTTGAATACGTTTTAAGTGATGTCATCGGTGTAAAGAACTGATCAGCGGGAGTGTTCTGGCAGGGAGTGAAAAATGCCGATTTTTCCGATTTTGGCGTGAAAATATTGAAATCTGGTTCTTCAACTGACGGTTTTTGTACGGTTATGTCGGGTTTCGATCTAGTTCTTCTCGGTGTGATGGTTTCTAGAACCGGTTTCGTTGTGACCGGCACCGGTATTTTGAATTTGGGTTTCGTAGGTCTCACCGGTTTTTCTGTTTCTTCTGAGCTGGTTTCGTCTAGATTCAATTTGATCACTTTACGTTTCTTCGGTATTTCTTCGTCTTTCACAATTTTTATTGTTTCGATTTTTGGTAAAACTTTGGTTTCCGGAGTTTTTGGTATGTCTGTTTCTTTGGTCGGTGTCAATTTAAGATTTTCCATTTCTATTTCCAAGCCCGTTTCTTTGGATTTCCTTGTGCTACGCATCCTCGCTGACGTCACCATTACATTAAGTATATCGTTCTTCAGATAATCATCAATTAAACCACATTCCGGTATCATATCGTGTATTCTAATAATAAAATCGTCGGCCTTTTCAAATTCACCTCGCGAAAGTTCAAAACAAGCGTATTCAAGCAGAAATTCCATATAAACCTCCATGAATTCACTCTCGTAACGTCTTTTCAGGACACTACCAACCAAATCGTCAATTTTAAACATGCCCTTCAATCTTATCCGGGTTTCCTCAAACATGTTGAGCGTACCAAAGAAATAATCCTTGGCGATATCCAATTCTTTCGCTCGATAGTACATGGACGATTCCAAATAAAACGTGAAGCACGTCAAGATCAAACATGGCGGGTTACAGTTCCGGCAAACGCATCCCACATGCCCCACAAACTCCGGCGTATCGAACCTGGGCACCGTTACGCACGGGAAGGAGGGGCTCGTCTGGTTCTTCTTCACCATGGAGTCCCGCATTGTTTCCAAGTTTGTGTGTTTCGGTGTGTAATGGTCGTGTTTTTGTGTGTTTTTGTGTGTTGTGTCCGCGTTGGGGTGGATGCCCAGCACGTATTTTAAACGGTTCTCGATTGTTACCTGTAATTAATTTAGATCTTATTAATAATTTTTTGGCTAATCATTAGTTCCAGGCAAAACGCGGCGCTGAGTTCCGCCAATCAACACGCCATGCCTCAAATTCAGCGGATAGTGGGGAACGGATTGTCCTAACACTAGCTTCCCTCTGACTACCCTGCCATGTGCGGGATACAACGTGAAGCTGAGTATTGAGGGTTAATAATTATTAAATAGAGGCTTATCATGGCGTGTTACTGCAAACCTTACGATTGTGGGTTGAATTACTATTTAAGTGATAATTTTATCTTTAGTTTCACGCTGTATCCCGCACTTAGCAGGAAAAGCAGAGGGAACTTGGGAACCAGTTGAATTAAAGGCATTGCGAGTTGAGTGGCGGAACTCAACGCCGCACGTTGCCTTATTACCATAATAAAGAAGTGAAAATATTGAATATTTGAATTCTTTGCGTGGGGATCGAACCCACATCCTTTCGCTATTACATACGCACGCTAGTGCCCATGACAGGGTTGAAATTAAATATTTAATATGTTTACTAATCTGATAGTTAGACGAAGCGCGGCGTTGAGTTCCGCCACTAAACATTTTATTTATTGTAAACACTATTATTATAAACACTTTATGAAAAGAGACTGGGTGTTCGATTCCCACCCGAGGCATTATTATATAATAAAATTATTTATTATTGTTAATTTAAATCTAACTTAATACAACATTTATGGAAATATCAATATAAATTAACACTATAAATTATACAGCGTTAAACCAACCTGCGCGTGATCCAACGCAGCGGAATGCAAAGCGCGCGCGGCGGCCTCAGCGGCGTTAATCGCCGCGAGACGAGCCCGCGGCGCTGCAGCCGCGACCGCACGCCTCCACGCGCGTAACCCGCGAGCGCCGCAAACCGCGCGGAGTGTCGCGACACCGGCGTTATACAGGGCGTACAGCGTAGAGATTCGACGGTATACCCAACGAGAGGCTGCGGGCAGTTATTTAACCGACATAAGAAACAGGAGGTTATAAGTTTTATTTCTGCTTCTATTTATTTTTGCTTATTATTTAGTTAGGAGAAACAAAATTAAAAAAAATAATAACTTGAAAGAGTGCTTGATCTATCTCTTAAAATGCTGACCCAATTTTGATAAAACTTGGCTAAGATCAGTTCATTATTTCAGAAGCTACAACACCAAATACAGACACACACACCAACTTATAAACTCTCTTTTTGCGTCAGAGGTAAAATTAGTAACTCACTCGCTCATCTTCACGATCAACTTGGGAACCTAGTGTTAAGACACTCCGTTCCCCACTTGCCACCCAATTTGAGGCATTGCGTGTTGAGTGGCGGAACTCAACGCCGCGCTTTGCCTTATTACCAGACCGAAGAAATGAAACATTAAATATTTAAATTGAAAATATTAAATATTTCATTTCCTCGACTGGGGATCGAACCCAGAAACTGTCGGCTACAGTCACACGCTTGTGCCACAGCGCCACGACAGGCCTCTAAATATGTAGAATGTACAAACAAAAGGTGAAAGAAGACCGCACTGTTAGATCTATATAAATAAGGATTTAAACATGTGTGTATGTTTGATCACAGTTTTCTCTAAAACTAAATACCATATCGAGATTATTGCGCTGTCGCGGCGCAGTGGCACGAACGTGCGACTGTTTATAGGACAGTCTGTGGGTTCGATACCATCTCGAATGAAAAAAAATCAATATTGCCATTTCTTCGCTATAATTCTTTCTTTTTTTTTTAAGTATTTTACTTTCCTAAACGTGAAATATTTTAAAAATATTTTACAATGATATTCCAAAAATATTATAATTGACTCCCAACTTAACCATAACATTCAAAAGTCATCGGATTCAAATCCAAAATAAATAGCACATACGTACATACATATACATATACACACATGCGTGTATATATATGTGTATATATATATATATATATATATATATATATATATATATATATATATATATATATATATATATATATATATATACATAAATAAAATTAAAAAAAAAAACTTACAATTGCTCGTAAACGCTAAATAATGTCTCTGTATTCCATTGAGCGCGCTCAAGAAGCTCAGGCCCGAGTCCGGCCTGAGCATAAACTGAGCTCTCATCAAACTGCCTGTCGAGAGTGACACTGCAATAAAAAAAATAAAGATTTATAATATTTCTAGCTTTACGCTGTATCGGAGGGAACATGGGAACCTTGTGTAATTACATCCCCATTAATATACATTGCGTATTAAGTGGCGTAACTCAACGCCGCGATTAACCTCTTTATGAAATTATTATAACTACATATATAATAAGATACCTGTCGTGGCGCAGCGGCACAAGCGTGTGACTGTAACCGACAGGTTGTGGGTTCGATCCCCTCTCGAGGAAATGAAATATTTAATATTTTCAATTTATATATTTTATTTCATTTTCTTCGCTCTGGTAATAAGGCAAAGCGCGGCGTTGAGTTCCGCCGTTTCGCGTTTCCCCGTGTTGAGTACACGCAATGCCTCGGCGGAAAGTGGGGAACGGAAGTGGAACGGAGTGTCTTAACACTAGGTTCCCGGGTTCCCTCTGCCTACCCTGCCTCGTGCGGGATACAGCGTGAAGCTAAGAAAGAAAGAAAGAAAGAAGACATCCTATCACTGGAGGCAATTATCTATATAATAGAAAGATTTAAAACATTTTTTTTTACAATTTTTGTCGGTTTGTCTGTACGTTAGTACATTTTATTCTCAGAAACAGCTTAGCCGATTTAAATATAAACTCACCGTTTAAATCCGGTTTTTCTTCTGATATTTGTAACAACTTAACTTGCACCATTTGCACCAATCCCGCCGAAACACTCACTTTCCCGCACTTCGCGTGATACATCTGCAATTTAAACAGTCAACAAATAAAAATGTAGTTCAAGCGGGCGAAGCCTAGAGAGAGTCACAAGAAAAAAATATTTTTTGACCATCGTGGCGCAACAGCACTATGATTGTAATTAAAGATAATGGGTTCAATTCCTACTAAACGGAATCATATTGATATCCTCGCACAACAAAGCGCGGCGTTTAACTCCACCTAACTTTTAACGTAAGGTAACGCAACTGAGTGTTTTTAATATAAATATCCGTATATATAGTATAAATAAACTGATAACCGATTTCAAAAAAGGGAGGATATAAGAAAAGTTACGTAGGAACACAATTAACTAACATAGTCAGCTTCACGCTGTATCCCGCAAATTGCAGGGTAAGCAGAGGGAACTTGGGAACCTATTGTTAAGACCCTCCTGTTGTTCACTTTTCACCGTATTTATAACAAAAATTGCTCTATTTTTTTTATTTTTTAGCTTCACGCTGTATCCCGCACGAGGCAGGGTAGGCAGAGGGAGCCCGGAAACCTAGTGTAAAGACACTTCGTTTTTCGCCGAATTTGAGGCATTGCGTGTTGAGTGGCGGAATTCAACGCCGCGCTTTGCCTTGTTACCAGAGCGAAGAAATGAAACATTAAATATTTAAATTGAAAATATTAAATATTTCATTTCCTCGACTGGGGATCGAACCCAGAACCTGTCGGTTACAGTCACACTCTTGTGCCGCTGCGCCACGACAGGCCTCAATTGCTCCATAACTTATATATATTTATATATAATAAAAGAAATAATACACTTACAGCAACTTCACATACAAAATTCAATATAACATCTAACATGTCATGATTTTTCATTAATTCCTTACAATACATCATTGCCCGTGTCATTATTTCATTAAATTCTCCATTTGTTGTCATAAAACTTGTCAAAACTGTTGCGTTTCTTATATAGGCTTCTCTGGAAAACGAAAAAAATATATTTATTTCTCAGCTTCACGCTGTATCCCGCATATAGCAGGGTAGAGAGAGATAACTTTCACGCTGAATCCCGCACATAGCAGCGTTGACAGAGGTTACCCTGGGAACCTAGTGTTACGTCAATCCGCTCCTTTCCCCATTTTCCGCCGATATTGAGACATAGCTTGTCAAATGACGGCAACTGTCGGAACTCAACGCCGCGCTTTGCCTTGTAGAAATATTAAATATTTAATTTGAACATACCCCCATTTAAAACACTATCCACAAATCACTGGCTCATTTTGACAAAGTGCTCTTTTATCATATTTAGCTAATAATTTGAGGCCTGTCGTGGCGCAGCGGCACAAGCGTGTGACTGTAACCGACAGGTTGTGGGTTCGATCCCTACTCGAAGAAATGAAATATTTAATATTTTCAATATTTAATATTCAATGTTTTCATTTCTTCGCTCTAGTACAAGGCAAAACGCGGCGTTGAGTCCCGCCACTCGACACGCCAAGCCTCAAATTCGGCGGAAAGTGGGGAACGGAAGTGGAACGTAGTGTCTTAACACTAGGTTCCCAAGTTCCCTCTGCCTACCCTGCCATGTGCGGGATACAGCGTGAAGCTGAGAGCTTAATAATTAAGGCAATGAAAACTTTTATCATTGCGTCAATTCTTATCAAAATTTCTTTATTGACTTTTAAATTAAAAAAATATATATACACAAATCGGTTAAGGAGTTACAGTGTGACAGACAAACGTACACACGTCACAGACCACGTTAAACATTCAATAAGTAATAATTATGCAATGACAGTAAATAAAAAAAACCAATAATTGATGATTATTTATTATAGGCCTGTCGTGGCGCAGCGGCACAAGCGTGTGACTGTAAACGACAGGTTGTGGGTTCGATCCCCAAACGAGGAAATGAAATATTTGATATTTTCAAATTAAATAATTAGCGTTTTATATTTTTTCGCTCTTTTAAAAAGGCGAAGCGCGGCGTTGAGAACCGCCACATAGCACGCAATATTTTAAATTAGCGGAAAATGGTTAACAACAGGTTCCCAAGTTCCCTTTTGCCTTCCTTACCAAGTGCCGTGTACAGCGTGAATTCCGTCACAAAAACTCAAATCAAAAACGAAACAATCACCAGTTTAAGAGCTACGATGCTACAAGGCACATAAAAACACCCCAATGTTCCCTCGGGGGTCCAAAATACTCACTTATCATCGCACACGTCAGCTATTTCACAGCATATGCGTGCCAGATGCAATGCACGCATATAACGATGCATGAAAAGAAACTGTTGAACGAAAACTTGGCATATTTGTAGTGAACAGGTTAGTAGAGGTGATTTTTCTGAAATAAAAGAAAAAATATATATATATATATATATATATATATATATATATATATATATATATATATATATATATATATATATATATATATATATATATATATATATATATATATATATATATATATATATATATATATATATATATACATATATACACATATATACACATATATACACATATATACACATATATACATATATACATATATACATATATATATATATATATATATATATATATATATATATATATATATATATATATATATATATATATATATACATATGCGTATGCGTATACGTATACATATACATATACATATAAATATAAATATAAATATACATATACATATACATATAAATATACATATACATATACATATACATATATATATATATATATATATATATATATATATATATATATATATATATATATATATATATATATATATAATATAAAGAATTTTTTAACTCTATCTATTGAATTCCCTCGAGCGGGCATCGAACCCACAAGCTGTCACGTTTAACAGGCCTGTACCTACATATATATTAAAAAACAACATTACGAGATAATATTAAAAAACAAACATTACGAGATAACGATTTATAATATTTATTTTTTTCAAAAATTAAAATTGCGATTTAAATAAAAATATTATTGATTCAACATTTTTTTTTGTAATACACATAAAACTTAAAATAACATAAAACAATTCTATATAGCACATATAAAAAGTAAAACAAATAAAAATATATTTGGCAGCGGTGGGATTCGAACCCACGCCTCCGAAGAGACTGGTGCCTTAAACCAGCGCCTTAGACCGCTCGGCCACGCTACCACTGAACGCACAGGGCGTAATTAGGCCTGTCATGTCGCAGGGGCACAAGCGTGTAAACTGTAAACGCGACAGCTGGTCTGTGGGTTCGATTCCCACTAGACAAAACAAAATTATTTTCATGTTAAACTCTAGTAACTAGACAAAACGCGGCGTTGAGTTCCGTGTGTTAACACAAAAATACAGGCAACAACATCATAAATCATTAAAAAAAAAACAAAAAAATATCTGAGTCACTAAAAAAACGGAGAAACGAGTCACTAACCGGATCTCAAGTGAGGCACTAACTCTCTCAGAATATCTACAGCTTTGTACGCTTCAGTTAAAGCGTTATGCTCCTGTTCTACAGTTCTCGTTATTTGTATTTGTTCTGGATCGACCTGAAAAAAACAATATATACATAAACTGGGAATAGAACCTGTTATATAACTAAGTGTATAAATAAGGAGAGAAATGAATGAATGTCGGCAAAGCGCGGCGTTGTACTCCGCCACTCAACACCCAATGCCTGTAGAATTCGATCAAAATGAGAACTTGTTTTAATAAGAACGGAGCGTCGTAACGCAAGATTCCCATGTTCCCTCTGTCTGGGTTCCCTCTCCGTCGTTATTACTTAATTTTATTTAACATTTATATTACTATATAAGTGTTATACGAGGCCTATGACGGTGATAGGTCGTGGGTTCGATACGCACTCGAGGAAATGAAGTATTTAATATTTTCAATATAAATATTTAATGTTTGCATTTCTTCGTTCTAGTAGAAGGCTAAACGCGGTATTGAGTTCCGCCACTCAGCACGCAACGCCTTAAATTTGGCAGAAAATGGGGTAACGGAAGTGGAACGGAGTGTCTTAACATTAGGTTCCCACGTTCCCCCTGCCTTACCTGCCATGTGCGGGATACAGCGTGAAGCTGAGTATTTATGTAAACCTCACATATTGACATATGACAATACAAACCTATTTATCATTCGAAATTCAAATAATATTAATTTACTAAATTTAAAAACGTATAAAAATTTTGAACGTAGCTGGAATTGAACCCGCGCCCCTTGGAAACCGTCCAAGCGATCTTATCGTAAGCTAAGTCGAAATAATATTATATTTATATTTAATATTCTAATATATAATATTTTTATACTCTTTTAAATTTTGTATTTTCTTTCCTAAGTATGGAATAACACTGAAAAAAAATAGTAATATTTCCCGCAGAATCGGCTATGGAGAAGCTGCTTAGCGGGAAAGAGCGTGCAATTAAGAAAAATCAACTTACTTGTTCAGCCACCTTCCATCCATATTTAACACTAGCATCTGTTACATCATATTCAGATTTCAACAGTAACAAAGTACAGTAAACTAATTTTTCTAACGTAGAACGTGTCTGAAAGAACATTTTTACCAATATATGTATAATAAACTAGCGACCACGCTCGCGGCTTCGCCCGCTTGTCATATTTTTATTTTTTTTTACCCACCACACACGTCCGCGGCTTCGCCCGCTTGAATTTCATTTACCAATTACATCTTTTTTTTTGTTCTAACAACATTATTGTACTGACGTAACTTTTTTTTTTCAGTTTCACGCTGTATCCCGCACGAAGCAGGGTAGGCAGAGGGAACCCGGGAACCTAGTGTTAAGACACTCCGTTCCACCTCCGTTGCCCACTTTCCGCCGAATTTGAGGCATTGTGTGTTAAGTGGCGGAACTCAACGACGCGCTTTGCTTTATTACCAGAACGAAGATATGGAACATTACATATTTAAATTGAAAATATTAAATATTTCATTGCCTCGACTGGGGATCGAACTCAGAACTTGTCGGTTATAGACACACGCGTGTGTGTGTAAAAGAAATATCAATGACAGACTTATATTAAAAAAAAATATTGGCAGCGGTGGGATTCGAACCCACGCCTCCGAAGAGACTGGTGCCTTAAACCAGCGCCTTAGACCGCTCGGCCACGCTACCACTGAACGCACTGGGCGTAATTTTCATATATAACATTTACGTGATACCAAAAAAAAAGAAATATAGAAATAAATTATATTTATCTCTGTCTGTTTGTCCGAACTAATCTCAGGAAAACCTAAGCCGATTTTCATGTGATTACCTTCGAAAATATTTATTAAGTGCATAATAGTATAGATTCCCTTGAATCCATGGCTTCCCTAAATAACCTTTAATAAATATTCATATAATTCAAGCAGGCGAAGCCGCGCGAAGCGTTCCGTTAGTGTATATATACAAAAAAAAATTACAATAGATTATTTAATATCTACTTTTTCTAACAATAATAGCGCGGCGTTAAGTTGCGCTCATCGTTCACTAAAAAAGCAACGTCTTGAAAATTAGACAGTATGTTAGGAATGGAGTGTTTTAAAAATTGCGGGATACAGCGTGAAAAAAATATATATTCTCCATAAAAAAAAATGACTCACCGAACCTTCCTCAATTCTTCTCAATAACTTATTGACTATATCTTTGTAATTTTCATTGTGTACTGTTCTAACATACAACGGCGTTTGTAACACAACGCCGTATAAAGTCCAAAGAATTATATCTTCATTTTCCGCTAAAATACACAAATAATTGATTAAAAAAAAACTTGAAATTTGAAAAGAAAACTTTTTTTTTTTACCAAAACAGTATTTGAACCGCCACCTCTTATAATACGACATAAATCATACTTATATAATAAACTAGCCGACCCGTTCCCACTTTGTTGGTGCGTCGAAGTTATATAGTTCTTAGTATATAGAGTTATACCAAGTTTATCAGATTTATTATTTAGCTAATTTACTTTTCTTTAATTTCTTATTTCTATCTAATCGATATTTGATGTGCACTTTCAATGCTGAAAGCGAGCACGTTGAAATAATGGGATAATGTTAATCAATTCACTGGTAGGTCTCACTTTTACTGTCCAGCTCAAATATTTACGTTAATATATCACATACCCAAAAAAATTAATAAAATGATATAACATATCCCGCTATTTAGGATACCTTTGAAAAAAACCGGACAGTCATAAAAATATTATATTTCCTAAAGTAGTAATAGTTAACGAAAGTAATTTGTTTGGAAACAATAGGATCATAGACCTCTGTGAATAAGCCAGTATTTTTACTGCCCCAGGTGTTTTATTACATATACATATATACATATACATATATACATATATATATATATATATATATATATATATATATATATATATATATATATATATATATATATATATATATATATATATATATATATATATATATATATATATATATATATATATATATATATATATATATATATATATATATATATATATATATATATATATATATATATATATATATATATATATAGCAAAGTCGTCTGTCTTTATGTATGTATGTATGTATGTATGCTGATATTCTTAAAACTACGCAACGGATTTTGATGCGGTTTTGTTTAAATAGATAGAGTGATTCAAGAGAAAAGTTTATATGTATAATAACATGCTTCATATATTAGAGCGCGCTATTTATAGACATAGGCACGCACCGCGTCCCTACATTTTAAACCTGTAATATCTCCGAAACTATTCGTTTAATTTACATGCTGTAAAGGGCTACATTGTTCTATATTAAATGTAAAATTTATTTAAGATATTTAATTAGATGCGGATTAATGCTGTATTGCTTTAAATCGCTTCGTAAATATGCCATTATTTTTCGTAAAAAGTAAAGGATAAAAATTGGTATAAACCTTTCTTTGCTTTATATGTATAAATATGGACTGTATGGATGTAACTTTCAAAATTACTGAGTAGATTTTGATGGAAATTTTAAGTCAATATAGCTTATACATCAGAATAACACATAGACAGGCTACAATTTTACAAAATGCTTACAATATACATATATTTCAGGCCGCTCTGGCTTGGCCTGAATCTAAATGTGATAAGTGGTAGCTTCGGTCCCCACTCGAGGAAATAAAATATTTCATATTTACAATTTAAATATTTCACATTCACATTTCTCTGGTAACAAGGCAAGGAGGCGGCGTTGAGCTCCTCCATTTTCACATGCAATGCCTCTAATTCGGCCGATATTGGGGAACAGACAGAGTGTCATAACACTAGGTTCCCATGTTTCCTCCGCCTGCCCTGCCATGTGCGGGATACAGCGTGAAGCTAAGTATATATATATATATATATATATATATATATATATATAAAATATAATCACCTTTCACCCATTTATGTTTGTTCGTAAGTAAATCATATAAGGAAGTCCAAACGCCCGCTATAGGCACAATTGATGGCCACAATTTAGTGTACATTGAAAATTCATGTTTTAACAAAGAACTGAAAAGAAAAAAACTTATTAGATATATTAGTAAGGTCTGTCGTGACTCAGGGGCGCAAAAGTGCGACTGAAAATCCAACAGGTTGTGGGTTCAATTCCAACTAAAGGGAAATGAATATTTAATTTTTGTATTTATTCGCTCTGGTGACAGGGCAAAGCGCGGCGTTGAGTTACACCAGTAAACACGCAATGCTTGAAATTCGGGCGAAAGTGGTTAGCTTAACCTAGTCATGTACATACTGCCCAGATGCGCGTGATATAGTGTTAAGTTAAAAAAATATCAACCTTATTGACTTAGAAAAAAATTTTTACATAACTTATAAAACTCTGAGGCCTGTTGTGGCGCAGGAGAACAAGCGTGAAACAACAACCACAGGTTGTGAAAAAAATGAAATATTCAATATTATCATTAAATATAATTTCATTACTTCAATAAGATAAGGCAAAATGAGGTGTTGAGTTTGCCAACTCAACATATAATAGCTGAAATTGAATAGAAAGTGAAGAAGGGAACGGAGTGTAACCTAACATTAGGTTCCTATGTTCCCTCAGTCTACCCTGCCACGTACGGGATACAGTGTAAAACTGAGAAAAAAATCACTTACCAAAATTCTAAATTTCCAATGTAAGGCTTTAAGCTCCCATACAAACTATCATTACGTAATGATTCACACACCTTCATCACCGACATCATTTGTATATCATTATTTTCATCATTTTTCAACGCTTTAGCCTTCACATCCATAACCAAACTCAAAAACTTCTCCGAACTCATACTTTCGGGCAAAGCAAAAATTAGGCTCAAGAACGCATTTCTCAAAGAATTCTCATACAATTTACAGTCTAGTTCACATATACTTTTATTATATAAGGCTCGACTTATATTTTTCAAATCTGCATCACTTTTTATATTCCCCAATTCATTTATCAAATATATTTCAAATAATTGTATGGAATATTCATAAATTTGTGTTTTATTCAATGAAATGGCAACATTGTGTACGTCTGTTTGTAATTTCCTAAAACATTTCTCATAATTCGGGCAACCCAGTGACTTTAGCTCGTTTAAAATTATATATTGCTCTTGAACTATTTTATAGAACATCGACATATTCATTTTAATATCAATTTTATAATCTGCCGATATAATTACAAAGTTTTTTATGAGAAAAGACAGGCGTAAAGCATCGTGTAGGCCCGATTTTACTTTACAGTTCTCACAGTTTAGTAACTGAGTTGTTTTCTTTAATTTTTCTATCAAAAAATTGATTAATTTCAAACAACTTTCCTGCACTGATGCTGTTAAAAGTTCTTTGGTTTCTCCATTCATTATTTTATCTAAAAATAATCTTAACAGTTGGCTGATATATGGATAAGTTAGATATAAAATATTTCTATAACCCAATTTCTCAGTAATTTCAAAGGAAACTAATAAATTATTCAATACATTCTCTATTAAAGATGAATTAGTTCTATCATTTAGGATACAGCAGAATGAATTCATATAGAAAGTTTGAAAGCAATGGAACATGTCTGATTTGTGTCCAAGAAGATTTAAACATAATTTGATGAAATTTTCCATGGCCGAACATTTGTAATTATTTTTCAATGAATTATCCATAATTACAAATATCATATCATTAACTTTCACATATAAGTCCAAACATTGTTCTTCAGTTAAATTTTTAAACTTTTTCAAATCTTTCTTTGATATAGCATAAAAAATATCTCCATAAGCCACATTCAGTTCTTTAGCCCAATCATGGAATAAAAAATGCATTTTTTTAATCAAAAATTGCAATAATGTCGTGCAAAATTGTACTGAATCATATACATTTATTGTTTTTATGATATCTTCTGTTAATTTGGATAGTAATTTTAATATAGGCATTTTTAAAACTTTCAATTTTTCAATGTATGTCAATCTATCAACTAAAACGCTCCAGTATGTTTTGCAATATTCCTTTAGTAAATCATCACATTCAAAGGGCATGAACGATAATTTTAATATGAGCTCAGGTGGTATTGAGGAGTTCTGAAAATTAAAAAAAAAAAACAATTAACGACCTGTTGTGACGCAAGGCAAGGGTGCGACTGAAAATGGGACAGTTTGTGGATAAAATTCAAAGTCATGGAACTGAAATATTTAATATTTTAATATGTTTAAACTAACTTAAATATTTAATGTATTTATTTCCTCACTCTTCTAGTCCATCACTTAACATAGCATTACTTAACTTAACATTTAATTCAGCAGAAAGTGGGGAAAGGATTATGTATACATTAGTTTTAGAAATTCCCTCTGCCTAACCTGCCATGTGGGGATAAATCGTGAAGCTATAGAAAAAACAAAATTTATTTGTAAAACATTTTCATTACTTACTTGTCTTACTATATGTTTGTGTATATGATATATACATGCCAAAGTCTTAACTCGATCTGGTCCTTCTAATATACGAGTCTGTCTTACACATTGTATGCTAAGTTTTAATAATTCCTTATTGTCAATACTATCTCGCCATTTTGGCACTTTGTCTAGGTTTCTAGAAAAAAAATATTGTGTTTTTACACTACTCTAAAACATATACTAATATCACACAAGAAAATCTTCATTTTATAGGTCTGTTCTTTAATATTAGAGCATTATAGTAAAATGCATCTTAAGTGCAGTGATGCAAAACATTGCTATAATTAGTGTTATAAGATTATAGAAACGAAATTATTTTTAAATTATGATATTTAAAAATATATAAATGGATAATAAAAATTTAATGAAAGCTTAAAAAGATAGTAAATACTGTTTGGTAGAGACGAGAAAATTATAGATAAATGGCATAGAATTCCTTATATATTATAGATGTGGGATAAAAAATATTAATTACGCAAATAGAGGAACTGTTATAAATACATAAATAATAATCACCTGCACAAAATACACAGCACGTTCAAAGAAAACGAAGCTTTATCTTTGGATGATAATTTTATTAGAATATCATGATATTCTTCAAAAGTTTTAGTTATATCGTATTTTTCACCAGCTGTACCACTCGCTTTTATTTTAGTAATAAAATCATTCGCATCCATTATATTTAAATTAGCATTGCAATATATTATTCAAGTTTAATACGATAACAACACAATAAGTATTTGAAATTGAAACGACCGTTTGTAATTTATAGTTTCTGTCAATTTGACGGAATAAGTATAGACAATAATTATTCTAAAGCAATTCAATTTTCTTTAATATGAAAAATAATCAGAAAAATATTAGTCAATTAATATTATAATTGTTTACCAAATGTATTAATATAAGATATTTTTTTAAAACAACTTTTAATAGAACAGTATAATTACGTTTCTTACTAAATTTAATATTTCTCAGTTATTTTTAATTTCAAGTCCAGATCAATTTATATTTTTATGTATTTATTATTATATTGTAGGTTACTCTATATCTCGCACATAGTAGGATAGGCAGAGGGAATTTCGGAACCTAATGTTAAGACACGCCGTTTCGTTCCCTACTTGCTGCCGATTTTAATGCCGCAAAATTATATTGCGTAATTAATAAATATATTAAAATATTATCTTCATATTAGGCATTGAAATACTATTATCATTAAAACTTTAAAAAAATATATATGATATGAATATAATATGAAATATTAGAAGTAAGAAGGAGTCAATAATAGTAAAACCATAGTGTATCGAAAATCAATACTTCTTTTTTAATTGTATGTGTGGGCAGTTTTTTTAACTGTCAGAAAATGCCGCCTTAGATTGCCCACTAAATATCAAAGTAACATATTTTGAGATAAAAAAACCATTAAAAACACATTTTTTTCACAAGATTGTGTTAATCTGAAGTGCAAATCACTTGTGGTCCTTCTTTAATTCATCAGTATCATATTATTCAAAGGTATTTATAGTTTA
Organism: Eueides isabella; assembly: GCA_019049475.1. NCBI lineage: Eukaryota > Metazoa > Arthropoda > Insecta > Lepidoptera > Nymphalidae > Eueides > Eueides isabella. Next base: position 5,572,281 of record CM032411.1, on the reverse strand, counting down.
CATTGTTATCATGTTGAAAATTTTCACCGGCATACTAATTTGTTATCAAGCAGTTATTATTAAAAAAAACTTGTGATTACTTTCGTAATTTGTTGTCATTTTCGTATGAATTTAGTGTAATTGCTGCTTAACTCCAATTTTATATAGAATTTTAATCTATTCCAGGTCTAGAAACTTATCTACAATGAAGGATAATAAATACTTCTATTATGTTTTCATAGGAGTGGGTGTATATTTTATAGCATCAAAATTTATATTCGACAAAGTGAACGAGACATCACAAATAGTTGTTGATGAACTATTCCACATACCTCAAGGCATATCTTACTGTAATGGCAACTTTTCTCATTGGGATCCAAAAATAACGACTTTACCGGGCTTATATTTAGTATCAACAGCTCTAGTCGGTTTCTACTTCCCTTGTAACACATATAATTTAAGATTCGTGAATTTGATTGCATCTAGTTTTAATTTTCTCTTATTTGCTTCATTTTTAAATTTCATTTACAGTTATAACAATGAAAATAAGTTTAAAAACGTAATACAAGCTTTTAATATGGCACTTTTGCCACCTCTATACTTTTTCTCACATGTTTACTATACAGACACTATGTCTTTACTATTTTTATTACTATTTTCTCAGCTTTGCGTTATAAATAAAAGCAGGTGGCTAGTCATAATTGTTGGTACATGGTGTGTTATTATGAGACAGACAAACATTGTGTGGATCGCTATGATTCTAGGGCACAAATTGTGTGATTTATTAATCAAAAGCTCGAGAGTGTATGGAAATAAATTCTTAAATAAAAATATTATTGGCAAAAGAAGCCTTGGAGTGCGAGAAATAGATCCTACGAAAGTGAAACGCTATTACGGCATGTTAGATCTTATTATAGCAGCAAAACATCATATTTCAACGTATTTTGTAAATTTCTTCCCTTATGTAGCGATTTCAACTTGGTACGTGATGATACAGCAAGTGGCCATTTTGGTTTTATTTTTAGTTTTTGTATACCACAATGGTTCTATAGTTGTGGGTGATAAGTCAGCTCACCAGATGACCATACATATGCCGCAGCTCTTGTATTTTTTGTTATTTTACGGAGTGTTCGCTTTACCGTATATCATTGCGAAACTTACAAGTACAATTAGATTAATGTTGCACAATAAAATTAATATGTTATACTTTGCCACCATATTTTCTATAATCGTACATTTCAATACTATAACTCATCCATATATGTTGGCTGATAACAGGCATTATACATTTTATATATGGAATCGTTGGTTTGGTAGATACGATTTTGCTATATATGCTACGATACCAGTTTACATTTTCTTATTATTCAGCGTTTATGATAATTTGAAGGATCAAAATTGTGTATCTTTCTTGTTTCCGTACTGTGTTTGTATATTCTTGGCGTTGGCGTTCCAGCGGCTTGTTGAAATCAGATATTTCTTGGTCCCTTTCATTATAATTAGGCTGAGATTCATACAGCCGTCGTATAAAATAGTTATAAGTGAATTTGTATGGTATTCTTTAATAAACGCTGCAACGTTCTACATTTTCTTTACCAAAGAGATATTTTGGAAGGATTTTGATCAACCTCAAAGGTTGATATGGTAAACATTGTTAGATAATAAGTTAAATAATGGAAAAATTTAATTTTTCTGTGTGTTTTTGTTATTTTATTTATTTTATAAATGTTGTTATTGATCGGTGGCCAATCTAAATGTATTTCTTTTTATTTATGAATACCAATTTTAATATATAAGTAAACATCATATAAGTAATTTGAAGTATTAATAACCAATAAATATGTGTCTAATATTAATAATAATCATAAACAATATATATATATATATATATATATATATATATATATATATATATATATATATATATATATATATATATATATATATATATATATTTTGTCTTTATGTGACATTAATATACGAACTGTTTACACTTGTATACCATAATACCATATTAATATTTTGTGTCTAATGTATTTGGAAGTCTATGGTTGTGAAAATGTTGATACTGCTCAAAAACTTTTCAACTTTTCTAGACATTTTTCAATTGGAAACACCTGTTTTCATGCAGATGTATATACTGAGTGTACCGTCTATAGTAGTATCTGTAGTAGTAAGTCCATGTTTATATATATATATATATATATATATATATATATATATATATATATATATATATATATATATATATATATATATATATATATATATATATATATATATATATATATATATATATATAAATATAAATATATATATATATATATATATATATATATAATATATATATATATATATATATATATATATATATATAGTATATATATATATATATATATATATATATATATATATATGTATATATATATATATATATATATATATATATATATATATATATATATATATATATATATATATATATATATATATATATATTACAAATAGTAAATAAAGGATCTGTCACATCTGACTCGAAGTCTGTAATATTGTGCATTTAATTTTTATATGTCTGTATCTTATATGAAAAAATATTCAAATAATTAAATGTTGTGATTATCAATAAATGTGTAATCGTGATTATTGTTTTTTTTTGTTTCACGCTGAATCCCGCATATATCAAGACCAGGTTTAGACCTTTTCCCATTTTCCGCCGAACGTCGAAGTGAGTTGCAGAAAGAAATGCCGCGATGTCTCTTTACCAATGCGAAGAAATTAACATTTAAATCTGGTTAGCCTTTGATAATTAAATATAATTAAATGGAATATAAATTAAATTAAATTAGTGAATTAAATTAGTATAAAAACGTAATTTTCATTTATTACAAGAAGTGTAATACGAATTTAAGACATTGTCGGCCAGTGACGGAACTCAACGCCACACTTAACCTTGTTATATATAATATTACCTTAAGTGACTAACTACCTTAAGTGTAAAAATAATAAAGATTTTAAATAAATAAACAATAAAATAGATAATTTAAATACGAAAGGAAATAATTAAACAGATAAGATATATATATCTATAGTAATAAATTAAAAAAACGGCTAATAAAAACTTTGTAAAGATAAAAACTTAACCATTATACAAAAACGCTTGTTGTTTGTATAAAATAAAGATATGATAACTATTTGCTTAAAACCTTTCGTGCCGCAAGGGCGAAAGCCTGACTTCGTCGCGTCCAGTCGTGAGTTCGATTCCCGATCGAGGTAATGAAATATTTAATATAATCAAATTAAGTATTTATTAATACTCACATTCCATTCCCCACTTTTCGCCATTTTAAGCATTGCGTGTTGTGTGGCGTAACTCAACGCCGCGATTTCCTTTGTTATCAGAGCGAATAAATGAAATGATTAAATATTTTATTATTTTTTAAGGTGTTATTACATACTTAATAATGAAAATACGAAATGGTAAAGCGTATTAAAACTTGAACTTTAGAGAATTTGAACCCGTGTCTCTTAGAAACCGTCCAAGCGCTCTGACCAACTAAGCCATACGTTCTTATCAAGCTACGTCGAAATTCTTATACGCTTGTTACAACTAATTTATGTTGTTAGCATCTCTGAAGGGCGGAATAATAAATATTATACATATTAGAAAATATTTAATTACTTTATAAAATTGTTTATGAACTCTGTTATCAAAACAGAGTTCACAACAAATCTCGATCTGTCAACAAGTAATAAATGAAAGACCAACCATTTAAATATAATAATTTTATTTTATATTAAATCTAAACTATACTTAATAAAAAAAAAATAAAAAAAATACAAAATAAATTCGTAACAAAATGGTAACTTAGCATATCACAATCGTTTTGGAATGTTAAATTATTTGACAACATTGTTATGTATGTAAGTAAAAAAAAAATAAAAATAAAAAAAAAATTGTAGATACCTATTAGCTTCTTTCAGTTGCTCTAAATCACTATATATTTTTTCAAACAAACAGATAAAAATACTAATTAAAAAAAAAACTAATTTTCATTTTTTTTTAAATGTTATCGTAAATTTCAATCAACAATAAATAAAAAAACAAACAAACAACCATAAAATATCTTCAGAAATAGTTAAAATATTGCTAGAAAGGGACAACAATGTATAAAACAAAGTCTATCTCTTTCTAACAAAACTGAACATTTAAATAAAAATCAAAATGGCGTTAAGTAGCTTAATGACGTCACATGTTGATATACCTTTTTTAAATATTGTTTTTTTTTAATTTTTAATATGTTCAATTCCTTTTTTTATTTAATAATATTTAATATTTTTATTTTGATTTAAATATACAGTCGAGTGTGTAGATATGTTTTGTTTTTGGTTATATATATATATATATATATATATATATATATATATATATATATATATATATATATATATATATATATATATATATATATATATACATATATATGTATATATATATATATATATATATATATATATATATATATATATATATATATAAGAAACTACTATATTTTCTATACTCTATACAAAATCTCATAAGAATCCAAAGTATCACATAACTTTTCAAAGAATTGAACAGAAAATTAAGTTTATTTTTTTTTTACAAAAGAACCAAAAATCCTTTTAAGAATTGGGAAATCTTTAAGTACATTTTTTTAACAGTGGTGAGATCGAACCCACAAAAAAAAATGTTGCCATGTTCATTATATAAACACAACATTAATCATAAATCAAAAAAAGTATATTTAAAAAACATTAACAAAAATAAAAATAGTAGATTAAATAGAAAATAACGAAATAGATGTTGAATTAAATAATATTTGATTATATAAAAAAAAATGGTGCCCATTTAAAGCACTTATTCTTCTTTTTACTGTTTAACAATGGCGTCGAATCCTTTTCTACATATCTATTATACCATTGAAATATGTATTTGGCCAAGTCACACTAGGACACACTGTATACAGAATGCTGAACAAGTACAATTTTTTATGTAATTTAAAAAACAAAATGGCGCCTATACAGAGCCACTTGACCACAGTTTCTTTCAACATGGCCTATTTTGCATGAAAAAAAATAATGCTATCTCTAAATAGACTAGAATTCAATACAAGATTGACAGTAGACAAAGTTTGACAACTCGCGAAACGAAAAAAAAGAATAAGGTCACAGATTATAAAAAAAGCCATTGACAAATTGTATAAAACATAATAATTTACAAGCAAAAAAGAAGATGTCGGCTCCATTTAGTCCTGTCGGTTTCATCTTTATTGGAGAATTAAATCTGGTTTGCCAAAAAAAAGGTTAAAGAGAAGAATAAATATTAGAATTATGAGAAAAGTCCAAAAATAAATAATAAAATCAAACAACGAAAAGAGAAAAAAAAGATATTAAAATTATAACTAACGAGAGAGATGGCTCTCACTAAGAACATCCCTTGAAAAATTAAAAAAAATTATATATTTCTTTACATAGACAGTTTTGTTGAAAGTAGAAGTAAAGGTTCCCTATGTTCCCTTATAGATAATAAAAAATAAAAATGGACAATAAATAAAATTCAACTCTATCATCAACTGTCAAAAACAAAAAAAACCAGACACAGACTATAAAACTAGAAATAAACATATATATATATATATACAATAAAAAAAAACAAAATGGCGTCTATTAAATCCACTTATCCTCCTTTTTACCGTTCAACAATGGCGTTGATTCTTCTTTAACATCTTTACTCGGGCTTATATCTGGTTTGCCGTTGAAATAATTGGCCAAGTTCGACTTGGACACTATATAGGGTATGCCGGACAAGTCCGAAGATAGCGGGTTGTAATACTGACGGTAGCAAAATATTGCTATGGAAAATCCTAAGATAGATCCAACGAGGACATCTGTAAGGGAGATTTTTAATATTATTTATAAAACTTAGACTTAAATTACTAAATCAACAAGGTCATTATTTTTCACGCTGTATCCCGCACGCAGTGAAACTAGTGTTACCACATTCTGTTCCTATTAAGACACTACACGTTACCAACTTCCCTCCGAATTCGGGCTTCGAATTTTAGAATCTTGTTTATGAGGCTTGTCGTCGGGCAGCGGCACAAGCGTGTGACCGTAACCGACAGGTTGTGGGTTCGATCCCCGGTCGAGGAATGAAATATTTTCAATTTAAATATTTAATGTTTTAATTTTTACAATCTGTTACAAGGCAAAACGCGGCGTAGAGTTCCGCCACTCAACACACAATGCCTCAAATTCGGCGGAAAATGGGAAACGGAAGTGGAACGGAGTGTCTTAACACTAGGTAGTACCAAGTACTCTTCCGCCTACCCTGCCCTGTCAGTGCGGGATACAGCGTGAAGCTAAAAATAATAATATATAGTACTAAATAAAATATGAACAAACCTTGCCAATGATGATGATAGTCACAAGTTCGAGATAGTGCTATACACGTGGCTGCTAACAGCGGCGCCATTGTGGCCAAGATTCGAACCCCGGACCCCCGTTTCTTTGATATAGTGCCCAACCTTCCGCATATCCACGCTGACGCTATACCGAGCGAGCAAAATGATACTAAAATGTGGAATAAAATAAAAAATAAAAATTATTGACACGCCTAAATATAACACGGGTGAACAAAGGAACCAAAGTTTTAAGACATTCTGTAACCCCATAATATGATAAAGTTGCATACTTAGTTGCGGAACTCAACGCAGCGCTTTGCCTTGCTCTTAGAGCGAGAAAATGAAAATAATCAAATAATACTAAATTTAAAAAGCGTATTAAAAATTTCAACGTGGCAGGATTTGAACCCGCGTTTCTTGGTAGCCGTCCAACAGCTCTGACCAACTGAGCCATACGTTCAAAAATTTTATACGCTTTTTAAATTTAAATTTTGTATTTTCTTTTCTAAATAAAATAACACTTTAAAAAATATATAGTAAAAATCATTCATTAATCCAAGCACGATTCTTTCCAAATAATGCAGGGTACAAACAGGGAACCTTGGGTTAATATAACAGAAATTGCATATTGAGTTACGTAACTCAACGCAGCACTTTGCCTAGTTCCTAATGAGAGAATGAGAATAATTCATTTCCCCAAGAAGGAATCGAACTTATTAACATCTTTACGTCTACGCCACGACGGCCTTAAAATGTTTGAAATTTGATATATATTTTTTTTATAAGTTAACTTATTTGTTTTACAATGAAATATAAAAAAATATAATATGTATTTAATTGGATGTAGGAGACAGTATTGTACAATTTTACGGCGTTTCACGCTGTTTCCCGCATTTTAAGGTACGCAGAGGGAAAAAAGTGTTAAGACACTCCCTCTTGCATTGCAAAATTATCGAGACATCATCGACACATATTTCATACACCACACGGGCGAAGCCACAGAAAAGCCACTAAACAGATACGGGCGAAGCCTCAAAAAATCGTATTTAAACTTACAACTACTATGACCGCTTGGGAAAGACTTCCTTCCTTCCATCACGTCAGACATGTCGCCGGTACATTGAAAGTCATCAGTTTGCACTCCATCAGGGAAGCAACGGTAGAAGAAATCTGGTCGTGGCCTTCCTAGGATACGTATCCAGTGTATAGTAAGGGAAGCTGGGAACCTAGCGTTAAGGTACTATGTTCCTTTTAAGGCAAATCTGTTCCCCACTTTCGGGTTAACTCTAGAGGCATTGCGCGAAAATATCATGCCACTGTGCCACAACGGGCCTCTGCTACAGATTATTGTATATAATATTATAAGCATGTTTTTTTTTATCTCCGCACTAGGCAGGGTAGGCAGAGGGAACCCGGGAACCTAAGGTGTTAAGACACTCCGTTCAACTTCCGTTCCCCACTTTCCGCCGAATTTGAGGCATTGCGTGTTGATGTTAGTTTCAGAATATGAACATTTATTCCGCTTGAATATTTATTAGAAAACGAATTGAACGTAGCGCGATTTGAACCCGTACACTTTGGAAACCGTCCAAGAGGTTCAAAAAAAAAAAAAAAAAAAATATATATATATATATATAATATATATATATATATATATATATATATATATATATATATATATATATATATATAGATATATATATTATATATATATGTAAACTTACCTACTATTAGTTTGACTGTGTCTGTAGTAACCCCGGTCATCCCCAGAGCCATAGACCATGATAGAAGAAACTGTAAATATACAGTTTCACGATAAAATATGCCTTCATCTTTGACATGACCTTTTTAATGACCGAACCCTCAGAAAACGTAATCATCGACATAAGTAAGTCTAGTAAGGAAATCGTGGTGTAGTTTAACACCGTTTTTTTTTTCAGCTTCACGCAATATACGTGCACGGGAGGGAGAGGAAACATGGTGTTAAAACCGTCCTTAAATGGACGCTTCCGAAACCCATTCCGAAGACTTTTTGAAGCATTACGTGTAGAGTGGCGGAATTCCGAGTCTCGTTATTAGAGCGAAGAAATGAGAATATAAAATATACCATGGGATCGATATAGATAATAACACCGCGCCGCTCAACGCCGCGTTGTACCGTGTTAACAGAGCTTCACGCTGTATCCCGCACATGGCAGAATAGGCAGAGGGAACTTAGGAACCTAGTGTTAAGACACTCCGTTCCACTTCCGTTCCCCACTTTCCGCCGAATTTGAGGCATTCCGTGTTGAGTGGTGGAACACAACGCCGCGTTTTGCCTTCTACCAGATCGAAGAAATGAAAACATTAATTATTTCATTTCCTCGGTTACAGTCACATGTTGGTGCCGCTGCGCCGCGACAGGCCTCGACCGACAGGGCGATGAAATGAAAATACGAAATATTTCATTTCCCCGAGTCAGCATCGAACCTACAACCCGCTTACAGTCGCACGCTTGTGCCTCTGAGCCACAACGGACTTCGAAAGCTTAAAAAACAGAAAACTATGCATATACTAAAAATCTTACCTCCAAAGCATCGTTACAATCATTACAAAGTGCCCAAGCTATCAATGATATAATGCTCGGCACAGAGACAACTATGGACCACAGCATCCCGCTCGGCACGTACGATTCATGACGTGGGTATTTACAATTGTTCTCTAATTCCCATTGTGGAATTACTCTTACGAAGGGCGACATTGATTCCATGTAGCTGAAATATATTATATATATTTGTTTTCTGGAATACAGGATTCCATATAGCAGGCAGAGGCAGCTTAGGAAGCTAGTGTTAAAACCCGTTTGAGGCCTGTCGTATGAGTGTAACCAATAGGTTGTGGGTTCAATCTCCATTTTAATGTTTTCATTTCTTTGCTCTGGTAAAAGGCAAAGGCAAAGGCGGCGTTGAATTCCGCCACTGAACACGCAATGCCTCAAATTCGGCGGAAAGTGGTGAACGGAAGTGGAACAGATTGTCTTAACACTAGGTTCCCAAGTTCCCTCTGCTTACCCTGCCATGTGCGGGATACAGCGTGAAGCTGAGTAAGTGAGTATTCCATTTTCCCCTTTGAGTAAAATTCTAAAGATATTATGTGTTGAGTTTTGCCACGTTACCAGATTTAAATTTATCAGTTCTTTATTTTTTAGGTGAAAGCAGTATACTGCATTAAGAAGTAGAGAGAGTAAGCAGAGCAAACATTGTATGATATAAATAAATCGCATATTGAGTATCAGAATTCTACACATTGTTTTAAAATAAATATCTTATTCATTCATTCATTCATTTCTTCAATTATGGCGTTTCGAGCGTGCCAGTTGAGCACAATTCACTTCGCCAATGTCACGTTGTATGGAGGACTCACGGGGAAATTAATCAGTACAAAAGAAATGATTGTAAATATAAATATCTTATTTCCCCTCCAGAGAAGAAACCGTATCTGTTGGGATTAAGACTTTGACAAAATTAATTTTATTTATAAAATTTTAAAATAATATTAGCTGTTTTGCTTGTTTTATATAATTTTGTATTTTTTCTAAAATAATATTTATGAGATTAGTGTATTTAAAAAAATAAACATTTTTCTTTGTAAAATTAAGTATAGATAAATAAATTAAAAATGTATGTGTACATTCATGTCAAGTTCATTTCCTCAATACATTGTATTTAACAAAGTTATGTAAATTATATGTTAATTAATTATAGTCAAAACTCTAAGTGCTATTAAAATGTAATTTACAATTGTAATGGGCTATATATGGCAGATATTATGAAATAGTTAAAAATTACTTTTTTTTTTGGTTTTTTTATACCATTATTAGATTATTTAAATCGTTCTGATAAATTGAGAACGGCGTTGAATTACGCAAAATTAAAAGCTCCATATCTTATAAAAAAAGGGCGGAAACAAAGGGACAGAGTAACTTAATATTAGGTCTTACCTACCTTCCAAGTGCGGGAAATGCGTGAAGCTATAACAAAATTATATAAAGCAATTTTAAAAAAAACTATTTTCTACATTTTAAAAGGAATTTAATGTAAATAATAAAAAAAAAAACAAATCACATATGGTAGCTTACCAAAAAACTGAAAACAATGAAATACGTATAAGAATCTCCACAAACAAATTGTAACTTGCCGAGCGTATGAGCGGCATTTTTAAAACTTTAAATTTAACATATATATATGTGCTTATGTATATTGTGAACCGTATTGTCGTTGTATTAATTTGGTCAAAACATTGCAGTGGGGCAGGTTTGCAATAACCTGTTTGTGACATTGAACTATGTTGCCATTATGCAAATCCAGAATTTCGACTGCTATAACATATTTATTAGTACGAATATAAAAACATTTTTAATAGATGATTAAAAAAAAGTTCATAACACCTCAGCGGTGTTGATTTTCACCATTCAATATAGAATGCCTCAAATTCATTGAAGAGTGGGGAGTGGAAGTAGATTAACTACGTTCCCAAATTACCTCTGCCTACATTGCGTCCCTGTCATGTGCAGGATATACAGTGTTAAAAATACTTTGCACAAAAAGATTATAACTTTGCTACTGTTCATAGTTTTATTATATTCTTCAGGCTATAAATAAACTACTTTAACACGTTGATAAATAGAAATATAAAATGAACATAAAGGAAATGTATGAATAAATTGTAACGTAATGCTGATGTAATAGTTATCGTAACTTTGTTTTTCCACAGGGGTAAAATTAATTTACTAATTCAAGGGAAACTTTTAATTTATGGTAACTCCATAAAGTAATAGGGATTGCATTTTTATGTCAGAAATCGCGTTTTGTTATTGCTATTCAATGTTTATGAAATTTATATAAAACTTTGCAAATAAATATAAAATATAAATATTAATATTTCAGCACAAAAATAAGCATACATGTCTAAAAATGTTATATAACAACTAAATTTACTTTAATCTTGTTATTTATTTTTAATACAAATTATATTTTTTTCATTGATCTTATTAAAAGCAGAAACAGGAACCCATTTTTATAACTACTTCCTTCTACCAATTTTCGAGACATTTCATGTTAAGTGGTTGATATTATTGGTTAGGTTTTGTTAACAAATTCATTTTAATTACTTTTTTATACAAATCCATTATATTTCTTTTTTTAGCTCCACTCCGTTTCGTATTTTCTCACTTATAGCAGGGTAGGCAGAGGGAAGCTAGGAACCTAATGTTAAGTATCGGAAGTTTCTTAGTGGACTAAACGAAGTGTCCATTTCTATTAAAACACTTCCATTCCGCACTTTCCAATTCTGATTTTCAAAACACTTCCATCCCCTACTTTCTAATTCTTTCCAATTTACTTCTTTCCAATTTACTTTTGAATCCTGGTTACGTGTTAAGTAGCATAATTCACCACACTCTGCCTCGTTACCAGAGCGAGGAAATGAAAATATTAAATATTTGAAAAGATTATTTTTATTATTTCTTTTTTTATTTTCTCAAGTGAAAATGGAATGCACAACTTGTGTGTCGTATTTACATTCATTATAAGAAAAAAAAAACACAAAATATGTTTAAAAGTTTTTATTTGCGTACTTACATACATTTTTGTCTTAATATTAAAAAAAAAAACAAATCACAGAGCTCAATGATTTCTTGATCTTAAACTTTTTAAACAAAAACAAAATATGTACTTCAAAATGAACACATATAAATAAAATTAATAGATACAAGAGATTTATAATCGACCAGAATAACACAAAAACTGTAACAGATTCAATTCCAGAGAAGCTTAGCTTAGCTTAGCTTATATATATATATATAGATATATATATATATATATATATATATATATATATATATATATATATATATATATATATATATATATATATAAATATAAATATATATATATATATATATATAATATATATATATATATATATATATATATATATATATATATATATATATATATATATATATATATATATATATATATATATATATATATATATATATATATATATATATATATATATATATATATATATATAATAATGAATTCTGAAACCGTATATACGTAAACACATATTAAAATCATGTATAAAAAAAGTTATAAATGTATTTCGTCCTTATATACGTAATCTACTATAATGTTAATGTTTACACATAAAATAAACAAATATAACCTAATTAAGTACTTCATAGTAATAATAGTAAGTATTTAAAAAAAGAAAAATCTTCACGCAGAATCCCGTTTCCCAAGCACCGAAATTGAAACCTCAAATCGGAACTCAACCACGCGCTTTGTGAAACATTTACACAAACATTTTATTGTTTATTTAATAAAAAGTTAAACCTTCCATTTTGATTGATTTCATCATCTCCAGTAACAACATTGTTTCGAAAATGGAAAGCGGTGAAAAGTCTCTGCCTAGGAGAGTAGAGAGTTCACTTCATGAAATGCTATAGTGCGAAGATGACGAGTTCCACGAAAAACTTAATTTATAATTAAAAAATAATAATAATTGTAACTATAAAATTGTTGATCAGATATTTATTAAATTTTTATTTATCCTTCATTTTTCACTTCCCACCTAATTAAAAGACACTTAACAAAGTGGCGGAACCTAACGCCGCTCTTTGTTTACTCAGTAAAAAATATATAGTATAGCTAATAACATGTTAATAAACTAAATATATTCACTCTAAAAACGAAGAAGAAGTTAATATTTTCTATATATTTAATATATATATTCTTAATCGTACATAATTAAATTAATACTAAAAGAATAAAAAATATTACAAATCTGTGTTGACTATAAATATAGTCTAAGAGCCAATGATGATATTTAACATATAAAACTTTTGTTTTTTTTATTTCACTTATGAAAATCAGCTGTTATAGATTGTGTTCTTTGACATATATAATATGTATTATTTATTATATATATTGTTTAAATTAAAAAATATATCCATTTTGTAAGCACATGTACTTTTATGTCATACAAACAAACATCTGTCGTACAAAACATAACAAGTATTAAATATGAAAACAAAAAAAACAAACACCAAGAACCTCAAAGTCGACATTAACCTATTTAACTGCTTAAAAAGTAAAGTATATTTATATAAACAAAAGATATTTATTTGTTAAAAAAAAAAACGAAAAAGCCAGTAAACATATAGTATGTTAATATAATACACAATATATAAGAAAAGTCTATATATATATATATATATATATATATATATATATATATATATATATATATATATATATATATATATATATATATATATATATATATATATATATATATATATATATATATATATATATATAAATATATATATATATATATATATATATATATATATATTATATATATATATATATATATATATATATATATATATTTAGGTGTCAAGGAGTATTTATTATCATGTAATAGTGACTTAATATTCCACTCTCCTATAAAAAAATAATTGAAATAACGTATGAATACGATAAAATTGTTAAATCTCTACAGCTCAGTGCCTTCATGCGCCTTATTTTGTTCTAATAATAAATTAAGTTTGTATAAACCTTAAGAGTTGACATTTTCTCTAATATATATAGAAAAAAAAATTATATACATACTATTTTTTTTATTACATATTAATGTTACTTTTTTTTTAATTTGAAAAAGTCATTAAACTCAATTTACGGCTTTATTCATGCATCATACATTATTTCAATGAGAAACCACCTTTATAATTCACATCCACCCCGTGTGGGTATTGAAACTATGCCAATTTTAGTTTTAAATAAAGTAAAACCTTTAAATTATATTAATCTTGTAGTAAGATAAAAATAATTAAATACTTAAAATATATTTCAAATAAAAAAAAACCGCAATAACCAACACTTAATATATAAATAAAGTAATTTCTAAAAAAAGTTATATATATATAATATATATATATATATATATATATATATATATATATATATATATATATATATATATATATATATATATATATATATATATATATATATATATATGTGTGTGTGTGTGTGTAGAAAAGGTTATTTATAAATAATAACCCATGGAATGAGTTCTAGCGTTTCTGTAATAGTCAAAATATTCTTGCGGTGAGTTTGAATGTTTTTTAACTACCTCATCTAGCTGCATTTGATCACCCCAGTCCGCCTGCAAATTAATTTCTTATTTAGTAAACGCAGCGAACTTTGAACCCGCAACTCTGCGAATACGTCTAAGAGCTATTACTAAGCTATACGTCTGGAGTGAGCTCCGTCTACGTCGTTCTTACAGCTTAATTATGTCAGAATTTTTTTAATTTTTTTTTGTGTATGTCAAAGAGGCGCGGCGACATGGAAGATATATTAAATAACATCTTATAGGGGACGTTTATAAAAGTAATAGCATCCAAAATAGTGATGTTTTTTGTCTGTTTGTCTGTGAGTTTGTACGCGCTAATCTCAGATACTAAAAAGTGTCAAAAGTGATAATTTAATTAGAACAAAAAAAAATAGTATATAAAATAATGTAAATCAAGCCGGCGAAGCCACCGACGGGACCATAGTTAATAGTTTTTTGTATAACACAAAAAAAAAATACTTACAAAATTAGGGAACAACGATCTCTTCTCATCGAACTTCTTCTCACTGACGCACCTTAATAAATAAAGTCTCTCGACCCACGGCCATATCATGTAATCTAGCATGCCTGGTCTGTCTCCGCCAAAGTAATTTGTGGCTAAAATAATAAAAAAAAACACTATATATATATATATATATATATATATATATATATATATATATATATATATATATATATATATATATATATATATATATATATATATATATATGTATATATATATATATATATATATATGCTCTGATAAGGTAGGTAGAGAAAGTATTGAAATTATATTTTATTTTTTTACATCTTCACACAGTATTCCGCACTGGCTAGTTACGCAGAGGGAACTTGGGAACCTTGGGAGTGCTATAACACTCCGTTCTGTTTTCCACTATCCGCTGAATGCCTCAACATTGCGTGTAGAGTAGCGAAAGAAATTAAAAATAAATGTTTAATTTGAAAATATTAAATATTTCATTTCCTCGAGTGGGGATCGAACCCACAACCCGTCGTTTACAGTCACACGCTTGTGCCACAGCGCCACGACAGACCTCATTTATTATTAATAATAATATTAATCACACTTACCTCGGAAAGAAAGTTCCTTTTCAAATATATCTAAAGTCTGTACAATTTGTTCGCTTCCAAAGGCGAAGTTAGTGTCGAAACACTCTAAGCTGCCTTTTATTAACTGAAATTAACAGTTAATTGATATATTACTCAGCTTCACGCAGTATCCCGCATCTAGCGGGGTAAGCAGAGGGAACTTGGGAACCTTGTGTTAAGAGACTCCGTTCCGTTCCCCACTTCAATTTGAAGTATTGCGTATTGAATGGCGGAACTCAACGCCGCGCATATTATTAAGTTTATTTATTTATTTTCTAATAACTCAAACAATGAAAATTTGTTGTAATATATAGTCCATTTATAGAGACGGGCTTTTGGGCTATATAACTATTTTTATTACATTTGGTTGATCGTTTTAATGTTATCACTATAGCTTTAAAGGTGTCATGGAGGAAACACTACGTCGCTTTTTGTCTTCTTACCAAGCGTAGAGAAATCATTTATTACCCCGAGTATGAATCTACGACCCGACCTGTAAAGGAACGCTGTACCTACCACTGCGCAATTACGGCCTCAATTTTTTATAATATAATATATAAGATTTTATTTTCAGTTTCACGCTAGGAAACTTTCATTTTCAGTTTCACGCAGTTTCACGCTTTCAAGGAACTTGGGAGAATTTAGGCATTGCTTGTTAAATGGTGGAACTCAACGCCGCAAATGCAATATATAAGAAATATACATAGTAATAATTCAAAAATGCTTAATATTTAACAACAAAAAAGATTATAACTTACCTCATTAAATCGTTCTATTAACAGTCTGTCTTGGGCCTTTACGTACGGATCTCTGGAATGCAAGGGGTTCCTTCCATATTTCTCGTCTAAATAATCACATATAACTACACTTTCGAACAAATATTTATCGCCTTGTTCCGTTGGTATTTCTAGTACTGGTATTTTTACTGTAAATACATTATAGCCTAAGAGCTAAGGTTTACGAAGTAAACTTAAAAATAATAAAATATAAAAAATATTTTTTTTTTATTTACAAATAAGTAAAAATGAAATTGTTTGGCTATTTATTTCACATGGCAGGGTAGGGAACTTGGGAACCTAGTGATAAGAGACTCCGTTCCACTTCTTATCTGCACTTTCCGCCCAATTTAAGGCTTGTCTTGGCGTAGCGACGGTACTCGAGGAAATTAAATATTTAATATTTCCAAATGAAATATTTGATATTCAACTTAAATTTAAAAAGCGTATAAAAATTTTGAACGAAGCAGGATTTGAACCCGCGCCTCTGGAATACCGTTCCAGTACTGGTATTCCAGAGGCGCGTAAATTTAAGTTTAGTATTTTCTGTCCTAAGTGTGGAATAACACTTTAAAAAACATAGTAAAAAAAGAAATATTTGATGTTTTCATTCCTTCGCTCTGGTAACAAGGCAAAGCGTGGCGTTGAGTTCCGCCACTCAACACGCTACCAACCTAAATAGATATCGATATATATAAATCAATTTTATAAGTTGTCTGGATGACGAATCAAGAAAAAACTAAAAATCACTTTTAAACATAACTTTTTTAATAATGATATAAATAAGAAGTGTAATATTTCACTTACATCTTGGATTCTTCACTCTAAACCACTCGGGCAAGTGTAAAGGGTCTAGCTTGTACACTTCGTATTTAGCCTTTTTCGCCTCCAAAATTAACAATACTCTGTGGCCGTAGGGATTCATGTCTACATGATAGAGACGCAGCTTGTCTATGAGAGGTGGTGGCGATGATGATCCTGGAAAACAAAGAAATACAAATTTATAACATATTCAAAGTCATATTCCACGCTTAAGAAAGAAAAATACTTTTTAGACATCGTACGTTGGAAGATTTCCAAAAGGAGCGGGTTCAAATACTGCTACGCAATTTTTTTTATTCATTAAAAAAAAATCTATATGTCCCATAAGGCGGCTGAGGCTTGTCGTGACGCAGGGGCACAGGCGTGTGTGTAAACGAGACAGATCCTGGATTTCATTCTCCAGTTATTATTTTCATTTGTTCGCTCTGCAACAAGGCAAAGCGCGGCGTTGAGATCCACCAATCAACTTGCAATGCCTTAAATTCGGTTCCGCCGAATTTGGGGAATAGAACGGAGTGTCGTAACACTAGGTTCCCAAGTTCCCTGCCATGTGCGGGAAAAAGCACGAAGCTGGCAAAAAAAATATGGTGACGAATGGCACAAGAAACACACCTTTGGATTCAATAACGTAAACATTATTAAAGCTCTCCATGGACATTTTTATTGGTACGTCTTAATAAATAATAGTTCCGTTCTCTAAAAAAATATATTATAATATATTTGATTAAAAAAAAAAGACATGTCCCGCTGAGTTTCTTTCGCCGGTTCTTCTCAGGTCTGAGGCAGTAACTTTAGTGAACTGGTGGTAAATTGTTTGACGTTCAAAAACGAAGCTTGTAACTTCTTATTTTGAATAAAAATATTTGAATTTGAATTTGAATTTATATAATAAAAATGAAGTTGCGGAACTCAACGCTGCGCTTTGCCTTATTACCAAAGCGAAGAAATAACAATATTAAATATATAATTTCCTCGCACTCCCTAAAAGTAATTTAAGGTTCCTTACGAATATTTCATTAAATTAACCTTTAAGCTGAGTACCAAAAGTTAAGTAACAGATAAACAAGTTGTGAAAACAGAACACGTGACATGTTTAGTCACGTCAGTTACATACGAGTACAATGCATTCGGGTCAAGGTGAATTTAGATCGATCAGTGAGTACCTGCATCGGTGTTCATACTTAATTTATATATACATATATACTACTACTTCGCTATATATATATATATATATATATATATATATATATATATATATATATATATATATATATATATATATATATAACACAAACATACATTTAGTGTTCTTTTATTTAAATTTTGATAAAAGAAAGTCAACAACCTGTGCTGATGTAATGAGTGATAACAAGATATTATCAGACGCATTGTATTTAATATCCTACAATGATAACTTAATATATAAGAAAAATGAAGTTTTAACAAAATATTACACATCTACATATATATATATATATATATATATATATATATATATATATATATATATATATATATATATATATATATATATATATATATATATATATATATATATATATATATATATATATATATATACATATACATATATATATATATATATATATATATATATATATATATATATATACATATATATATATATATATATATATATATATATATATATATATATATATTATATATATATACATATATCTAGTTTTCAGTCAATTGGCAGAGGGAACCTGGCCACTTAGTGTTTTTAGACCTTTTCATTAATTCACTTCCGTTTCAGAAAGGGAACCTTTCCGCCTACTCTGGTGTTAAAAAAATGAAAATATTTACATAATAAATCTTTTTTCGACTGGGAATTCAGCCCACAACCTCTTTGGTTGTAATTTTATTATTTTTTTGGTTGTAAGCAAATACAAATTAATATAATTTGCAGTTATTTTGTTTTTGCATTTGTTTAATATGATTTGTTAAAATCATTACAATATCAACGTCATCCTAACTCAGTTATTACGTGACTAACTAAATTTAACGGTCGTGAATACAAATCCAATATACAAAAAAAAAGCATTTCTAATTTTAATTTGATGACTAACTCTGTAAACATGGTCATTTATTCCTCAAGCATTGTAGTATGTGTTTTTTTTTTATATTTATTATAAATATAAAGTATATGAATAATTTATAAGTTATTAGCATATTTTAAAGTAAACAGTCAAAGGTTTAAAGCGTACGTAATATTCTAAATATACGAAAAAAAGATCATATTTATTTCTTTAAATTACTAGGCATAATTTTAGCTTCACGCTGTATCCCGCACGTGGCAGGGTAAACAGAGGGTACTTGGGAACCTAGTGTTAAGATACTCCGTTCCTTTGCCCACTCTTCGTCGCATTGCGTGTTGAGTGGCGTAACTTAACGCTGCGCTTTGCGTCGTCACCAGAGCGAAAAAATGCTAATTATCTCGTTTGAACTCCATTTCCTCGATTGGGCATCGAACCCACAGCCCATCGCGTTGATAGTCACATGCTTACGCCCCTGCGCTATGACAAGCCTCAATCCAAAGATAATTCCTTAGAAACATCCGTTTCGCAAGAGTGACTGCTATTTATTAAATATTGTTATTATTTTTAAAGTATAAAAGTCTCCTTATACATCATATTTTTTTATGTTGTAAGCTAAATATGTTTACTGTAATAGAAATCGCCTGTGGTTTGCTCTAGAAAGCGTGACAGACGGATATATGTATCTATATAATTATACCTTAAGCTTTACTTATGATACATTAAAAAAAAATCTTACTCTACGACGTCTATTTACGTAATAAGGCCCAATATAGACCCCTATTTTAGGCCGTTTTTGTTTGTTTGTTTGTTTTCAATATATATATATATATATATATATATATATATATATATATATATATATATATATATATATATATATATATATATATATATATATATATATATATATATATGTATATATATATATATATATATATATATATATATATATATATATATATATATATATATATATATATATATATATATATATATATATATATATATATTGTAATTTTTACTATTAATATATGTAAGCAGATTGGAAAATTGAATTATAAACTTAATAATACGTTTAGCTTTCCGCAAATGACAGGGTAAGCAGAGGAACCTTGGGAACCTAGCGTTAAGACATTTCGTTCGGTTCCCCGCTTTCCACCGTATTTGAGACATTGCGTGTTGAGTCGCGGAACCCAGCTCCGCGCTTGGCCTTGTCCACCGCTCGCTCTTGCTAGTCAAAGCCAGTTGTGTGCAGGCCTTTATAATACTGTTGTTTGTTTTTATTCTTTAGGTTTTCCTTTTGAAAGTGAAAATTAGATATGGAAGTTAGCTATGTAACAAATCCCCATTGATTTCACAAAATTATGACGTAGATGGGAAAAAACGAGATTTTCTATTTCATGTCGAAGTTGCTGGCGGCGAACGAGGTGCCTTATCACAAAATACTCTGTCTTATCTATAAAATGAAAAAAGTAAACATTGTTACGTTGAATACATCACACCTTCACGCTGTATCCCGCACAAACAGGTTAACCACAGGGAACCTTGGGAACCTAGTATTTAAACCGTTCCCCATTTTCCACTGAATTTGAGATATTAAGTGGCGGGATTCAACTTCGTGCTTTGCTTCTTTACCAGAGCGAAGAATAAAAATGTTATGAAAATATTAAGTGGGGATTGAACCCACAGCCAGTCGCAATAACAGTCAATCACCTCTGCCCCTGCGTCACGACGGGCCTCTAAAACATCACGCTGCGTACAAATAGATAATTTATAAATAAAATCGTATCGTGTTCATTTTGACCTATATTAGTTGCAAAATTAGGTTATCGTTGTTATGGAGACGGGGTAAATTGCCTGCGGTGCTGTTATAACCTAAATGTTTTTTTTTTTTTGGAAAGGAAGTGAAACCTAGTGTTATGACACTCCGTTTCACTTCCGTTCCCCACTTTCCGCCGAATTTGAGGCATTGCGTGTTGAGTGGCGGAACTCAGCGCCGCGCTTTGCCTTATTACCAGAGCGAAGAAATGAAACATTAAATATTCAAATTGAAATATTAAATATTTCGTTTCCTCGACTGGGAATCGAACCCATAACCTGTCGGTTACAGTCACACTCTTGTGCCGCTGCGCCACGACAGGCCTCAATGTTACATTGCAATAATAATTTAATTAGTACACTAATTATTATTGTTTTTTTTTTGTATAATCGTAATTATACAATTAAAAAAGCTTTTTTATATATAATTTAGTATCAGTTAACTTCGCGCTGTATCCAGTACATATTAAAAAAAAAAAGAAAAAAGGCTTTACAGTATGTCGGTGCTTAAATAAATGTATTAAAAACTTTAAAATATACATAGTATTTTATGGAATTATTATTATTTTTGTTATATAATGTGTAATAATCATAGAAATTATATATATTATTGACCTTTTTATTTAGAAATTTGTAAAATAAAATAAACATTCAAATTTAGAGAAGCTTACCAATATACATTTGTGAGGGAGGGTATAAGGGTTTCGTTATTTTCTATCTAAAAATGCAAGATATAAAGAAAAACCTAAAAATAAACCTACTATTTTATAATTTAAAATTCTTGCACTATCATATTATAGAAAAAAAAATTTGAACAGTTATTAAAAATATATATATATATATATATAGAAGTAATAAGTATTGCACTTGCAATGCAAAAACGAAACGTTGCACCGAATGACATCATCAAACAGCTGTTTTGTATTTACAATGCAATTAAATAATATGACTCTTAAATTATACATTAATTATAATGAAAAATATATCAAATCATAAAAAGCATATAATTATATTTAAAAAAAAAATACTATGAACTTATTAACTAACTGTTTGTTAATAAAGAAATCTCGACAGATTTAAAGTAATATATAAATTAATGTTAATTTAAAACTAAATTTTAAAATAAAGGAAAGTAACCGAAAACGAAATAATAAAGAAATAACATTACTATGTATTGTTTTTATATGTGAAATAATAAATCTACAATACATACCGGTTGACCGCCGTGAGTAATACGCCATTGCACTTGTAAATATATAAAATTAACTGGGAAAATTAATTATTTCTATCAATGAACTGCTTTCGTCGTGTTCAATGTTGAAATAGCGTCATATTTAAAATAGAAGGTATGACATCATTCGTGCCGATTATCAAAATGCCGCTCGGGCATAAAGACTGATATATAAGAACGTAACTAAGAACGGTTATGTCTTTTATATAAATAACAGCTATTGCGTATCGGTTGAGGATAACGTTAGATGTGGATAGTTGCACTTATATAATTTTAGATATTTTTGTTCTTCTTTTTCAGCTTCACTGTATACTGCACGTGACAGGGTAGACAGAGGGAACTTGGGAACCTAGTATTAAGACACTCCGTTCTATTTCCGCTTCTCAATTTCCACCGAATTGGAGGCTTTACGTGTCGAGTGGCAGAAATCAATGCCGCGCTTTGCCTTGTTACCAAAGCAAGCATATAAAAATATTAAATATTTAATTTGAAAACATTCATTTCCCCGAGTGAGGACCGATCGCACAACCTGTCGTTTCTTATATTATATTTTTACTCTTTGTTATTTTCTGTTTGAAAGAACAATGGGTATATTAAGAATAATTTCGAAGCATTGCCGTGTGATTCCGGCTTTGCCGTATTATTCTGGCTTTGCCGTGTGTAGCCGGCTTAGAATAGGTTCACCCTGGTACTGATGGTGTCGTAAGAGGCGACAAAAGTACGTGTGGGGGAGTCACGCTGTCAGCAATGACAACACGCATGGGCAGACTCGATCGGATTATTACAACCCCTGGCATTTAAAACTGGCGTTAAGTAGTTGGCCACTTCGTTTCGCATTGGGTAATGCCGGGCTCCGGTGCCCATCCACCTTGGCGGCCTGCAACGCTCCTGTAGCTCCTCTGGAGTTACACGGGGCCGTGGCCGACGGTGACCAATTCCAGTGAGCTGTACGATCGTTTGCCGTCTTTTGAATAAAAAATCCTTCTGTTTTACTGACATACTTTTAATATGAAAAGTGATATAAAAATATGAGTTTTGATATGATTTCATTATATTTTTATCGAATAATATTATTATTGTTCAGTTAAATTGAATTATATTTGCTACCTAATTTTTCTTAAGTTAAATAATTTGGAGATTTTTACATTTAGCAACCAAATTAGTATAATATGCAATAACTAAAATTATAGAAATAGAATAGAAAACACTTTATGCACACAAAATCAACGTAACAAAATAAAACCATACAATGTACATATACTCTACAGAGGCGGTTTTATTGCTCTCAGACAACCCTTGAAAAGAAGAATAAAGTTATCTAAAAACGGGCTCATGCAAAGAAAATTTTAAAGATTATAAAAATAACGTGTTCTTATGCTCTAGTTCTAGTATATTGATATCTAAAAGCTGTTCTTTATATGGTGACTTCACATCGCATGTATAACTGTTATAGCAAAAAGACGATATAACCCTAACGGATTGTGAAAATATAAACAGACCAACTAAAATTGTGACAACCGTGCGTATTTAATTTAGCCGGGTTATACCGTGATGTCATTACTGTATTGATTTACCCACAATTTAATATGAAATTAACTATATACATATATATAATTTTTTATTTGGTGGTTAAAGGTCGTTTAAATTATTATATTTTAATTAGTCTTTATAAAATCTTTCATTACAGATTTATTTTTATAAATTATATATATTTTGGCATGTTTCATAATGTATTAAAAGGTAATATTTAATTTATTAATACTATTAAATTAAATTAACAATTTAATTTATTGTAGAGTTGTCTTAATTAATATTTAATTTTTATTAATAAAATAACATATTAGTAGTGTTCGTGTCTTGATTTTTTTTTTCAAAACCTGCAACGTGGTTCTTCTTTAAACCTGCAATACTCATATACATATATGTATAAAAATATATGAACTGTCTGAAACTATGATAATTTATATCTATATTAAAATAATATTATATATAAATATATCTTTATTTCTTTTACTACTAAGTAAAACGTAATATACAAAAGTTATGACAAAAAATATTCATATACCTATGTAACCTAAATTTAAGAATGGAATCTATTCCATGGAAATGGAATATTAAATAAGACTTAAAAACTTTAAATAAGACGATAATAGTACATAGTTAACAGTGATAAGAATTATACAAGCCTATTCATTTTCGAATTACTTACTTCAACAAAACAAATTGCAATTATATATTAAAAACAAGGACTAAGACCAATCTGTACTGATATAGTGAAATTTGATGAATTTCATAAGATGGTCTGAATTGTTAAATTCATTTACGGGTTGGATTTGACCTTATAGGCTTAATATGATCACATTAAAGCTGCAATTCTAGTTCTAATAAAAGTAAATAACAAAAAACGATATACAAAACCGAATTATTAACATAATTTTAATATCTTCTTTAAATATATAAAAAATAAATCTGGCAACACTAATCTGTCATGTACATTGACAGCAAACAAAATATCGAATTTTTATAGAGTTCAAGTACATATAAACAAGTGCTTTTTAATTAGGATTAAATGGGTTAAGAATCTGAACAAAATATATATTAAAGTATAAATGAATAGTTAAATTTTATATATAATTTATAATTTTAAAGATATATAAAAAGAATGGCGGTTTAAGCTTTAAAAACAAGATTAATATATAATGAATTGTTAAAAAGTGGTCTAACAACTTGAGTGAAAACAAGGTAATAATTGTAGGAGTTTTTATATAATAGCCGTGTGCTCCGGATTTTTTTATGTCAAATATATTTATATAGTTAAGCAATTGAATCTTTGTTTGATATTTATCTCCTTATTATTCATTATGATTGAATAATTTTGTACTTTAATATTCATATTATTTGAAATATATAGATTGTAATTTGGTGATATAGTATTATATGTAAATAAACAAGCATCAATTGCAGATAATGTTATGTTAATATAATTTTATCTTAATGTACCATACTTTAAAAGAAGTGATATTTACTTTCAATGCATGAATAATTTTAGTTAAATATGCATGTTACACTCAAAATTGTTTATATCTATAATATTAATTTTAATTATTTGATATATCATTTTTATAGTTTGTTTATTCGATAATGATATGGAAGCTTTATATTGCATATATATTTGTTTTAGTTTTTTTTTAATACACTGCAAGGCAGAGGTAACTTAGTTACCATTAAGACTCTTCAAACAAAGAACAAACAATGTGTGTTGAGTGTCAAAACTCAATTCCATATTTTGCATTAGCAGAGCGAGTCTACTCAAGTAGGAACCCATAACCTGTCACATATACAGTGATGCACTTGTGCCACTGTACCTCAACAGGCCTTATCTATTTATTAAGAAACGACCATAAAGTTAATTGTTTCATGATAATTCTGGCGCAATTATATTGTATGATGCACAAAAATTTATCATATAGGCCCTAATATAATGTCATTTTCTAATTCAATAATATTTTTTTGAGATTTTCATTGTATCCTATACTTGGTAGGGTAGACAGAGGGAACATGGGAACCTAGGGTTAGGACACTCCTTTCCTACTTATAGTCAAATATGAGGCGTTATGCAGTGACTGGCAAAAATTAATGTAGTGCTTTGCCATGTTATTAGAACAAAAAAATTAAAATATTAAGTACTTTTCTTTTTTTCTTTTTTTTCAGCTTAACGGTGTACCCCGCACGAGGCAGGGTAGGCAGAGGGAACCCGGGAACCTAGTGTTAAGATACTCCGTTCCACTTCCGTTCCCCACTTTCCACCGAATTTGAGGCATTGCGTGTTGAGTGGCGGAACTCAACGCCGCGCTTCGCCTTATTACCAGAGCGAAGAAATTAAACATTAAATATTTAAATTGAAAATATTAAATATTTCATTTCCTCGACTGGGGACCGAACCCAGAACCTGTCGGTTACAGTCACACTCTTGTGCCGCTGTGCCACGACGGCCTCGATAAGTACTTCATCTACTCAAATGGGAATCAAACATAAAACTGTTACTTTCACCAGTCAAATGCTTGTGTCACTGTGCCATGACAGTAATATATTTCTACAATAAAGTGCTGTTATTCTCTTTTTAAGGACAAAATGGAAGATATAGCGAATCAACCAGTTGAAGAAATAGTCATTAAGTGTGAAGTTATCGAAATATCAGATGAAGAAGAAGAAGAAGAACCTAAAAAGTAAATATATGGAGTTATTAGTTAGAGTTTTATTTTTATTTATATAGAGATAATGAGAAGTTCCGATTTTTAAACCAATTATGAATTTAAGAGAGCTTAAAACTGTACATTAGGAAAAATCGTCACTGTAGCTTTAGACATGCAGAGGGAACCTGGGGAACCCTGTATTGAAGTACTCCATTCATATAGGGGAAGTGTTACGGTGTCAATTTTGTATGTAGTTTTTGAGAACTGTCCATGTTGCTTCCGTACCAATTTTAGGATTGTATGTCAACGGAAAGGATTAATGATAAAATTAACAAACTTAAGTTTACACACATATGAACCCACTTTGTATGAAATAAAGTAATATTATAAGTTTGTAATTCTTATTATTACTTTTAGTTTTTTACATGAAATATTTAATATTTTTAAACGGAATATTTAATAATTTCTTGACTCTAGGCACGAGGCAAAAAGCGGTGTTGAGTTCCGCATATTACGCTCAAATTGCAATGTCTCAAAAATGTAACCTACCTTAATATATCGTGGCAATACAGCGTGAAGCCAAAACAAAATAAATATCTCATTTTCAACAGAAAACGTCGCAAACGCCTGACACATAAGGAGCCCCAGCCCTGTGACATATGTGGTAAAACTTTTCAAACCGGATACGAATTAAAGAAGCATAAACGAACACATACAGGTGAACGGCCGTATATGTGCACTACTTGCGGGAAGACTTACACGCAGCTTGGCCACTTGAGTATACACAGCCTGTCGCATAAGGGTATGTTGAAAGTTATTTTTATACTAGCGGCCCGTCTGTGGCTTCGTCCGCTTGATTTACATTATATTATTTACTAATCTGAATTATTTTTTTGTTCTAATTAACATTATCATTTTTAAGACAATTATCTTTTTTTTTTTTCCAGCTTCACGCTGTATCCCGCACTAGGCAGGGTAGGCAGAGGGAACTCGGGAACCTAGCGTTAAGACACTCTGTTCCACTTTCGTTCCCCACTTTCCGCCGAGGCATTGCGTGTACTCAACACGGGGAAACGCGGAACGGCGGAACTCAACGCCGCGCT
Organism: Eueides isabella; assembly: GCA_019049475.1. Lineage (NCBI taxonomy): Eukaryota > Metazoa > Arthropoda > Insecta > Lepidoptera > Nymphalidae > Eueides > Eueides isabella. The sequence goes on along the minus strand of CM032411.1, from coordinate 5,544,571 downwards.
TTGCCGTATTACCAGAGCGAAGAAATGAAAACATTAAATATTTTAATTGAAAATATTAAATATTTCATTTCCTCGACCGAGGATCGAACCCAGAACCTGTCGGTTACAGTCACAGTGTGTCGCTGCGCCAGGACAGGCATCAAGATCTGAATTAATCAATTTTCTTTGTGTCAACTTTGTAAATTTGAATATTTTTCTTTTTATTTACTTTTTTATTTCACACATCCACAATGCTTAAGGAAGGCTGCCAAAAATATAATTGTGAAAACTGCATTTAAATTTGGTTAGCCGTTTCTGAGATTAGCGCGTACAAACGTACAGACAAACAGACATAAATTTTATAGATCACTATTTTAGGCCCTATTACATTATTACATTATAAGTTTTTTTTTCTATGTACAGACAATGATCGTTACAGGTTTATTATACATAGGTATATATTACAGCCAAATTTAACAAAATGTTTACATAAGCTGTATTCTATGTTATTTTGATGTACAAGCGGAACTCAACGCCGCGTTTTAAAATGATTTATTTAATATTGTCATTTTCTCCTAGTGCTATCAAGAAAAAATCTAGCACTGAGTTCTGCTACTAAATACGTAAATGTCCTTGTGTGTGTCTTAACACTAGCTTCCCTCTGCTTAACCCGCCATTTGCGGGATAATGCGTGAACACACAAAAAAAAAAAACAGCAAATACTTTAAATATATATGTAAATGTGTATGTAAATGTGTGTGTAAATGACCTAAAAAAATATGTTACAGGTATAAAAAATTTCAATTGTACAGAATGTGGCGCGTCCTTCTACAGGAAAGCCGATTTGGACCGCCACGAGAAAATCCACACCGGCGTTAAACCCTACCAATGCGAGATTTGCTCAAAGAGTTTCACACAAAAGAACAATTTGGTTATGCATTTCAAAATGCACATCGGCGATAAACCCCACGAGTGCGAAGTGTGCAACAAAAGGTTTTTGACCCGCAGTAAAATGCTTCTCCACTCGAAGAAACATGAGAAGGAGAAAAAGAAAAAGGAGCTGTTGGGTCATGTTTAGGGTTGAAAATTGATTTTTTTTTTATATTAAAAAGTACATATATGTATGTGTATGTGTTTGTTTTAATATGTAAAGTTTTTCGGTTAAGGCTGAATCGTGAGTGAAGAAGAATAGAATAAATATTGTTACTTTTAAAGAATTACTCTTGTGTTTTTTTTTTGGATGGGTTGTATTTTGTTTTACATGGTAATGATGTCCTCTCTTATCCAGCTGTCATCTGTCCTCAGTCATCTGTCATCCGTCATATATGTTTCTTAATAAAATGTCATGTCATCCGTTATCTGTCATACGTCATATGTTAATAAAATCTTAAAAATAATTATGCTTACTAAGAAAAAATAATAATAATTATTGTTATTGCAAATCAATCTTCAACTGTTTCAGATTAAAATTGATATGTGGTGCATAATAAGTTGATAACGAACGCTATTTTATTTGGGTACTTTTAGATTTCTGGGGGGCGCCGGTGATCACTTACCATCAGGTGACCCGTACGCTCGTCTGCCGTCTTTTCCATAAAAAAAGGGTTCAGTCTGGTAAGGCCAAACACGGCGTTGGGTTCAAAAGGAAGTCAGAGAACTTAACTCAGTACTACGCTCCCTTAGCCTAATGCTACAATTGTAACAGCATACAAAAAAAAAACAACATTTAACTATTTTATATAGATTTATAACATTTATTATACACGTGTCACATTTGGAGTATTACAGTAGTTTTTACTTATATCTGCGTCTTAAGATCTCATCTCTAATAGTACCCCATAGATCAGCATCTGTAAATAATTCGGAGAGGTCGTCGTGAGCGGATTCGATTTCTGCAAGGGGTGCTCTATCCAACTGAAACAAAATTAAATGTTCAGAATTATAACTAAATATTAGTTTTGTACTTATCGTGGCGCAGGTGTACAATAATATGACTGTAAACGTGACCGGATGTGGTGTCGATATTCGCTGGAGGAAATGGAATATTTAATATTTGTAATATATTTAAAGTTTTCTTTACTTCGTTCTGGTAATAAGGGACAGTACGGCGTTGAGTATTGCTACTCAACGCTATGTCTCAAATTCAGCGGAAAGTGGGGAACGGAACGGAGTGTTTCAACACTACGTTCCCAAGTTCTGCCTAATCTGCCAAGTAAAAAGGTCTTTGCTAAAATAAAGTACTACTTTTTTGGATCAGGGGTAAATTGTTGTACAGCGGCACAATGTTTGTCTGTTAACGTGACGGTTGTGGTTGACCATACGGATGTGAATTATTTTAATTGTTTTCTTTGGTAACAAGACAAAATACGGCGTTTAACTCCAATACTCAATACGTAAAAGCTTAAAGATCTGAGCGAAATTAGGAACGCATACTCTTAGCACTAAGCCTCTAGCTCTTCCTACTCTTCTATATGCGGAATACAGTTAAGGAAAAATTATAACTGTAATTATATCGAAACTTTGAAGTACCTACCTAATAAACCTAATAAGTTTAAAATAATGAACTTAATAATAAATTAAATAAATTATAATAAAAAGGGGTAAACGAAATAACTTTCAGTTATTTTGAATATGAAAAGTGGATTATAAATTAATTGTTGGTCCACCATTCGTCATCTGTCATCCGTCATCCGTCATCTGTCTGCCAACTGACATGGGTCATCTCAATATTTGTAGTATAAGACTTATTCATTACTAAATTTGTATTTATAGTAAGACCAATTATGTAACTAGTCGGACTCTCCTACTGAGGGTTCTATATAAATTTCAACTTTGTAAATCAATGGTACTTTAACATTAATTTACATTCCTAAAATTAGTAAGGACATCTTGTGAAAATGATATTTTATTGGTTAAAATTAACTATTCTATTATTAACTGTATTAAGTTTGTTATATATTTTGTAGGCCTCTAAATATATATATTTTTTTCAATTACACCAGGTGGTACCACGTGATTTAAGAAACACGTTCTTTACAAACTGACAGACATCTGGACAGCAAAAGAAACATATAAGGATTTAGTTTTTTTTTTATTTTTAAAGTACTGAACTATAAACATGGTAATAAGGCAAAGCGCGGCGTTGAGTTCAGCAACTCAACACGCAATGCCTCAAATTCAGCGGAAAGTGGGGAACGGAGTGTCTCAACACTAGGTTCCCGGGTTCCCTCTGCCTACCCTGCCAAAAATAAAAACAACTATAAACATTACCTGCATTTGCCGGAACGTATCTAGTGCTTGTAGATCATTGGTATCTTGAGACCGTTTACGTCCACACCCTGTATAAGAAAAAAATACAGATTAATTATAGTAATTAACCACAACCATTGGGAGCCTAGTGTTAAAATACTCCGTTCTGACCTCCGGTACTGTTCAGCTATTGTTTCTTGAGTGGCGGAACTCAACGCCGCGCTGTGCCTATAACCATAGTCAGGAAATGAAATTGGATTTATTAAATACAATTTCATTTCCTCAAGTGGAGATCGAACCAACAACCTGTCGCCTATACAGTCATACGTAATAAATACAACAATATAATTTAATTAAGAGATTACCTGTAAATGCATTGCAGAATGGCCGCTTCCTCAAATTCAACAAGTCTTTTGACATCAGGTCTGAACGTGCTACCTGTTTGATATAAAATACAGTGAAAAGATATAAATTAAAAAGGAGGCCTGGGGTGGCCCAGTTCAGGGGGCACACAGTGTGATTGTAAACTAGAGGTTGTTCGATCCCCACCCCAAGAAGTGAAATATTAATATTATTAAATTAAATAATAAATATTTTCATTTCTCCGCTCTGGTTACAAGGCAAAGCGCGGCGTTGAGTTTAACCACTCATCACGCAATGCCTCAAATTCGGCGGAAATTGGGGTACGGAACGGAGTATCTTAAAACTAGGTTCCCTCGGCCTACCCTGTCATGTGGGATAAACAGCGTAATGCTGAAAAAAAGAGAATAAAATGAATACTGGGAGTACACTAGCTTTCATTGATATATCATTAGAAAAAGGTCCGACAACCTCACGAGATTAATGGACTGCCCCTAAGGATTCCGTTTATTTATTTTATTACCCTAAAAAGTGTGAAATAAGTTTTTATACGAACTCGATAACAGTTCTTCGGTATTTTAGTTAATAATTGAGATATAAAACTTACACGGGCTGTGAACAAAGAATCAAAGATCAAGAAGGTGGTGATAATAAAAAAGATCATTCGGGCCATGATTCCGTTGCTTTTAGTTCAGACGTTGAATATCTGCAAAAAAAAAAAGAAAATCGACTTGAGATGTCTGTCGTGGTGCAGGGGCTTAAGAATGTCACTGTAACGACAGTTTGTGAGTTTCATCTCCACTCGAAGAAATTGAATATTTATTATTTTCAATTCTTCGCTCTGGCAACGAGGCAAAACGCGGTGTTAAGATCCGCCATTAACACGCAATGCTTTTAATTCATAGGAAAGTTGGGAATAGAGCGGAGTGTCTCAAGGTATTAAGATTCTTTAGGTATTAAAATACTCCGCTCGGCCCGCCGCACGGCAGGGTAGACAGAGGAAACTTGGTAGCTTCTTCTGCCTACTCTGCCCTTTTTACATACAATGTGTAGCTAACCATATTGATAAAATAATAAATAATATTTTATAAGCGCAATCGATTAAAGTTTCAATAGACTTAAGAGAATGATGATGTTTAATTTATTATCACTTCCCCGGTTATTGTTGGAGGCCAATTATGGCGTCGTGGCACAACTGGGTTCGAAATAAAATATTTTATTTTTTCATTCGTTCTCTCTGGTAAAGTTCCGGCAATCAACACGCTATCTCCAGTATGGTCCCATTGGGCGCAGCATCAAGGTCGCTATCGACAGTTTCTGCTCCAAATACATGCCCGTGAACGCCGGCGTCCTCCATGATATGTTGGAGAACTCTAACCGGCCGTGCAAGTCTTTCTCGGGAAAACGTCGACCAGTGCCGGAATTAACTTGTGTTTTCCGTTGAGGCACCCCTCGAGAATGTCTCCGTATGAGGTAAAATATCCTAGTTCATTTCAACCCCCAGAAGACACAAGTCTGGGCGTTAACTACTAAAAAACCTCATTTGTCGTATCACTATTTTTCGAGTAAATTCCCCTTAAAGCCGCGCCCAGCATCAGTATATTGGGCCTCAGCTTTTCTAGCGACTGCCAGTATCGCGATTCCGACTGGAAAGCAAGGCCAAGTTGGCCTCGAAATGGGGGTCATCAGCAAAGCGAGACATTACTTCACGCCAATACACCGATTGGCCCCGTACACGGCCCAGGTTCGGCCTCACACGGACAACTGTTCTCACGTTAGGGCTGGTGCACCCCAGTATCAGCTTGAACCATTTCATTGTGTACAACGTAGCGCCATTCGAATCACTGGGGACCCAATGATCTGTGAAGGACTCGACACTTTGCGTAGAGAAAAAAAAAGCGGAAAGTAGGGAACAGAGACTTGACGTCTTGACGTAGTGTCTATATAACTTTTAGAACCCAGATTCCCTCTGCCTACCCTGCTATGTGCGGGACACAGCGGTCTGTTAGGGACATATAATTTATAAGGTGATCCCTAACTTAATCCATATCTTAAAGCACTGATATTTCGTAGCATTTCTTGTTGAGTGACGGAACGTCGCTCGTTGTATCAATCCTAAATTATATATGTACATATGTCTAAAATTATATAGTACCTTTACAAGCGACTCGGTTCTATAAATAAAAGTAGCAATATTGACGGGCAAAATCATTTAAATCAATATATATTATTTAATTTATAAACATTGATTTTCCAAATTGAAACAAATACGCGGATGTCTGCTAAAATGCAATAATTAAAACTGCATAGAAATCTATGAAGCCTTTCCCCTTTAGTGCACAAACGCACAGACGAACAGACAACCAACAGATAAATAATTAAAAAATGTATATTGTTTTGTGTTTTATTATCTATATTGATAAATGTCATCAATAAAATGTTTTCTCATGTATATTCTATGTACATACAGCGACCAGTTACAGTTTAATTATATATATAGAAAATATTACTTACCTAGCCGGAAGTCAGATTCACAATGCAACAGCATCTTCGATCTCACCTTATATAGTATTCTAAGATTGTAGGATAAAAGTTACATAGAATAGCGCTTAGTACTAAATTTTTGCGTTTTTTTTACTCGTTTGAATAAATTTTTGCTTGAATTAATTTCTTCTTTTGATATTTTCACACTGTGCGGAACATAGCGTAAAGCAAACAAGGTATCTGGAATCTGGGAACCAGTGTACTTAACCATTTTGTTCCCCACTTTTAGTCAAATTCTGCATGCATTGTATGTTAAATGCCGTGTATGTGCCCACCCGCATGCTATGCCTCGTTGCCAGGTCGAGGGAATGAGGGAATGGAAATATTAAACATTTCCACAAGTATTCCGAATTTACGACATTGCGTGATGAGTTGAGGATACTAAACTAAAAACTACATTTAAATCGGTTAAGCCATTTTAGAATTAGCTTGCAAACGTACAGACAAACATATAAAAAAAAAATAAAATCAATATTTTAGTTTCTATTAGATAAATGCCCAAAATAATATACTTTTACATATACCTTTCTTGTACAGTCATAGATATATGTAGATGTATATAGATATAAATAAATATAAATTTTACTATTATTTAAATTCGACTTCATCCCTTTCCCAATTCCTTTAGCACTAAGTCAGTCGTTTTAAATATACGTTCGCTTGTTATTTCAAGTTGTTGAATGGTTTGAAAGGTTATTTGTAAGAGTTTTACTTCAGACAACAGAAAAATTTTGCAAAAAAAAACAAAAAAGTGTTAGAGAAAATAATTGTTAGCCCCCGTTTAAATCGTATTCATATTTATTTTCTAAGTATATTTTTTAAATATAATAAAATTAAAGCCAATAATATATATGTCATAATAATTTAATCTAATGTTTGAGGCCTGTCGTGGTGAAGCGGCACAAGCGTAAATGCGGCAGGTTGCAGGCTCAAGGAAGCTTCACGCTGAATCTCGGCGGAACTCAACGCCGCGCGTCGCCTTGTTACCAGGGTGAAGTAATGAAACCTTTAATATTTGGTTTGAAAATATTGAATATTTCATTTCCTTGAGCTGGGATCGAATCCGAAATTTGTAACGTTGCCAGTCGTTTATACCCTTGTTTACGAAAAAGTACTAAAAATGAAAGATTTGCTATCTTTCATTTTTAGTACTTAAGTTTGCAGTTGTTAACACTCATTTTAAATGAAATGAAGTGAAGTAATAAGTTTGTTATAGTTATTAATATTTAGAATTTATTTAGAATGAAAGTTCTCACTTTAGCCACCTTTCCTAACAGTATGTTTTCGGCAAGCACCGTATAGACTCTTATATAGAAAATGTATAAAATATTGAACGTAACAGGATTCAAATCCGCATCTCTTCGAATCCGTCTAACACGTAAGTATTTTATTTCTAAATGTGTATTAACACTTTGAAAATATTAAAATACCACATACATAAGTATTGAGACCTGTCGTGGCGCAGCGGCACAAGAGTGTGACTGTAACCGACAGGTTCTGGGTTCGATCCCCAGTCGAGGAAATGAAATATTTAATATTTTCATTTTAAATATTTAATGTTTCATTTCTTCGCTCTGGTAATAAGGCAAAGCGCGGCGTTGAGTTCCGCCACTCAACACGCAATGCCTCAAATTCGGCGGAAAGTGGGGAACGGAAGTGGAACGGAGTGTCATAACACTAGGTTTCACTTCCGTTCCCTCTGCCTACCCTGCCTAGTGCGGGATACAGCGTGAAACTGAAAAAAAAAATATAGGTATTGGTTGGGGAATTTCTTACATAATGCAGCAAAAATTATGTATAAATGCTTGCGTCCATTAACTTATTTAAAAGTTCTTTCTGTGTTCTACGGGACTGTAGACTTATAATATTCTTTATTGTACTACAAAATATAAAACAGAAATAAATAAAAAAAAACAGTTAGTATACAAAGGCGGACTTATCTCTTTAAGAGATCTCTGCCAGTCAACCAGTGTATGTGGATACGTTACAATAAGCGGGTAAAGCAAGCACAATTAAAGAAATTTAAATTTAGATATTATTAAATAGTCATATATTTTATATAATCCATATAAAACAAATATAAATATCGAATAAATAAATATATAAACATAGCTATTACATACATATACATACATAATTTATACAATATACATAGTATAAATATAAACTTAAATTGTACACAAAAGTTATATAATATATATCCATACATACACATACACATATATACACATATATATATATATATATATATATATATATATATATATATATATATATATATATATATATATATATATATATATATATATATATATATATATATATATATATATATATATATATATATATATATATATATATATATATATAAATAAGTATAAACACCAGGAAAAAGAGCTAGAAAATTTTTAACCACCGTCTAAAATCTACGTGCTTAAAGTTGAGAGAAAATATTTTTTTAATTTGGATCTAAAGGAGATAATGGAAGGGCTTTTCTGGATGGACCTAGGTAGTTGGTTCCATAATGATGCGGCATGAACTGTAAATGATTTTAGCATGTATTTAGTATTACATTTCGGTACGTCAAGCGTCGGTATGACACAAGACCGCCTAGAACGTAAGGGGAGGAAGAGTACGGTAAAACGGGAAAGCAAATAGGAAAGGAAATATTGATAATTAAGAATTTTCTGTAGGAGTAAAAGGATGTGCATATCTCGGCGAAGTCGGATTGGGAGCCAATTAAGCTGAGCTCGAAATTGGGAAACGCGATCATACTTACGTAGACCAAAAATAAAACGTATGGCAAGGTTTTGAAGTCGCTCTAGCTTATTGAGTAGCCCCTCGCGATCCTATCCTTAGATATCTCTCCTATCCTTAGATATTAATATCTTCAAGCAAAGCCAAGATTAATGGTCTTGACAAAAGATAGACAACAAAGTGATTCTATATGTGTTACGTTCCCTTTTGAGGTAAGCAGCTTCACGCTGTATTCCGCACGAGGCGAGGAGAAGGAACCCGAGAACTTAGTGTTAAGACACTCCGTTCCACTTCAGTTCCTCACTTTCCGCCAAATTTGAGGCATTGCGTGTTGAGTGGTGAAACTCAACGCCGCGCTTTGCCTTGTATCAGTGCGAAGAAATGAAACACTAAATATTTAAATTGAAAATATCAAATATTTCATTTCCTCGACTGGGGATCGAACCCAGAACCTGTCGGTTACAGTCACACGCTTGTGCCGCTGCGCCACGACAGGCCTCATAGAGGTAAACAATGCTAAAAAAATGCCTAAGCGTTACCCGCTCATTTTTCTTAGTACTCTTATGGAGTAGGCGACGATGATCTAATGTCAATATATATGGTTAACTGCTTTTCGTTCAAGTTCATTGAGAGTTGGAATACTCAACCGCGTGACTGTAAATGCGACCGATTGTTTGGGTTTCATTCCCACTCGAGTAGATGAAATATGAAATATTTTAAATTTTCATTTATTCGCTCTGTTAAAAAGACAAAGCGCAGCGTTGAGCTCCGCCACTAAACACGCAATGTTCCAAATTGAAAAAAAAAAGAACTGAAACAAAAAGTTGTCTTAATAATAGGTTTCTTAGTTCTCTCTACGTGCCCTGTCTGCCTGTATGTTTGGGATATAAAATCAAGAAGAGATAAAAAAAGCACGGGCAAATGCAAGGCGATAGTCACATAGTAGTTTACTTACAAGCTTAACTTTGCAGACGTTTACAAATATTTTCTATGAAAATAATTACAAATATAAATTGGCAATGTTTTTTCTATGATATATTCAAAACGAATCGATCACACAACCATCGAGTCCTTCATTCTGTAGGATAAAAAGGTACTTTCAATAAAACCATCACATTAGTAATTTCATACTTTATTATGGTAAACCTTCCATTCGTTAGGCCAAATGGTTTCTGTGATCCAGTCTAAGTATATCGATACTTTTGTGTAGACACCTGCTGCTTTACCACATCGAGGCCCGTAGGAAACTACGCCTTCTATCGAATAAGTGCAGTTCAGGTTCGTTAGTAGAGCCATTAACGGGCCGCCGCTGTCACCCTGAAAATTGGATATTTTTCATTATTATTACGAGAAAGATCGTCTTGATATAGAGGGGCACAAAGGTGCGATTGCAAATGTAAAGTACGGGTATGAAAATTAAATATATATATTTTAATTTCTGTGCTGATGCCGAGATGACGAGATCACTGTCTTTTTGTCACTTAATACGGAGTACCTGAAAATATTGAAAAAAAGTGACTGATGAAAGTGTTCCAAAGATGGAAATGGAGTACCTTAACACTTGGTTTCCCTCTGCCTTAATTGCGTGCAGGTTTTTCCCCGTCTTATTAAGTTCCCGCTGCCTACCCACTGTGGTATCCCGCAGATCACCACTTTATGCCCAATTATCAAGACGTTAAGTGTTAAATTATTTAATGTCGAGCTTTACCTGTCACAGCTGGATGAATGAAAATAGTAAAAATATAAGCATTTTCTTGTGTGAGACAACCATCGAGATTACTGTCAAATGGTGTTTTAATTGATGGAACTGACTGCCTTAAACTTTTTAATATAATATTCAAAGTATACTGGCTAAAGTTAATCTGTTTAAAAAAGATGGTGATGGTATGATCTCCGATCGAGGAAATTGAATATAAAATATTTTCATTTGCTTATTCTGGTGAATTCCTCCATTTAACTCACTATGCCTCAAAATGGGGAACGTAAGTGTCTTAATGGGAACGGAATGACTTAGTACTAGGTTCCTCTGCCAACCCTGCTATGTTCAAGAAACAGATTAAGGCAAAAAAGGTACCTTGCAAGAGCCCTGCGAGAAACCACCAACGTGGCCTTTAGCACAAATCATGCTATCAGGAAAGAACACCGACTTCTCGAACTTCTCCGCACACAAGCGACTGTCTTCTTCGACTGTTGTCTGGAAAAAAAAAAACTTTCACGCTTTATCCCGTTTGTAGCGGAATAGCTGGAGAGATCTTAGTGTTTTTTTATTTCTATATTTTAACTACACACACGTTATAGACATATACTATCGAGATGTGACTGTTAACGATAGGTTGTAGATTTGAGCCCTACTCGAAGAAGTGAAATATGTGATATTTTGAAATGTAAATATTTAATATTTTCTTCTGTTAGCTATGGTAACAAGGCAAAGCTTTGGGGCATTCAGTTGCGCCACTCAATACAAGTAAGCAAGCAGCAATGCCTAAATTTGGTAGAAAATGAGAATTGATACGAAGTGTCTCAATAGTAGGTTCCCAAGTTGGAAACTGAAAAAACATTATTGTTGTGCTTTCAAGCAAAAACTACTTAACGAATCGAGATAAAACTTAACAGAAATATAGCTCATATAAAAAAAACCAAACCAAAGTCTACAATTTTTATATTTTTTTACTACATTTTGTTAAATATGGCTTCTACAACAACAATTTTCAGCGGACGAAGCCGCGTCTGTAAACACTACAGACAAGTGATAATAGTAACAGAGTATGTTTTTTAAACTGTTCCAAGATTATCAGCTATTTCTATACTACTATTGTACGGATATTGTAGTGGCTTGGTGTAGCCGTGCGATTATAATGCGACAGGTTGCCGGTTTGATCGCAACTCGCGGAAATGAAACATATAACTTTTTTTTTCTTAGCTCAGGTTAACAGGGTAGGCAGAGGGAACCCGGGAACCTAGTGAAAAGACACTCCGTTCCACTTCTGTTCCCCACTTTCCGCCGAATTTGAGGCATTGCGTGTTGAGTGGCGGAACTCAACGCCGCGCTTAGCCTTATTACCAGAGCGAAGAAATGAAACATTAAATATTTAAATTGAAAATATTAAATATTTCACTTCCTCGACTGGGGATCGAACCCAGAACCTGTCGGTTACAGTCACACTCTTGTGCCGCTGCGCCACGACAGGCCTCAAATAGGTAAAGCGCGGCGTATATTTCCGTCATTCAACACACCCAACAAACAACACAAGCGTGCGACTGTAAACGCACGTAGGCAGAGGGAATCTTTGAATCTAGTGATATCAAACTCCGTTTTCATAAAGAGTCTTCCGAACAAATTTTCGAGACATTGTTTGTTGACTGGTGGAACTTAACGTCGTGCTTTATCCCGCTACCACAGCAAGGGAATGAAAATATTTAATAATTTATTCCTCCAAGTAGTATTTAAACCTACAGTATATAGTATATCTTTGTACGCTTGTACCTTTACGCCACAATAAACATATAGATAATATTTTTTAAATTTATAATAAGCTGAATTCTATTGGCTGAGGCTATTTCATCCATGAACATTTCAAAATTTAAAAAATTTACACTCAGCAGCATTTGAACCCGCTCTTAGCTTGCCTAGCATATTTCAACATGCTTACAGTAAGAAGTATATCAGACGCCTTTCCCCTCTCATCAGTCTCTCCCCATCCGGCGATGATTCTGTGCGGGCCGATCTCGTTGAACGGAACTGGAAGACATATTGGGCGGATGAACTCGTTAAATTTTATCCTGGAATTTGAAGACGAAAATAAATATATAAAAAGTGGGGAATGGAAGTGGAACGGAGTGTCTTAACACTAGGTTCCCGGGTTCCCTCTGCCTACCCTGCCTCGTGCGGGATACAGCGTGAAGCTAAAAAAAAAGAAATAGAAAAAAACGGTACTTAAATTGTTATCAATGTTACGTGTTCTATTCCCACAAAAAAAAATAATATTTTCAATTCTTGGCACCGGTAACAAAGCAAAGCGCGGTGTTGACTGTCGCTATTCGACACACAATACTTCAAATTAAGTGGAAAATTGGAAATAAAAGTGTCTTAGTGGGAACATAGTGTTATAGCTTATGGTTCCCAAGTTTTCTTTCTACCCTGTGTCATATGTGGCATATAGCGTAAAGCTGACACATATTTCAAATAAATTAAAGTGAGAAAACTATTTATTATATTTAAGTCTAGAAAAGGCTGTCGTGGCATGAGACTGTTAGCGACAGGTTGTGGGTTCGATCTCCACTCGAGGAAATAAACGATTTAATATTTTCGAATTAAATATTTAATGTTTACAAGCCAAACAGCAGCGTTGAGTTCCGCCACTCAACACGCAATGCTTCAAATTTGACGGAAGTTGGCAATGGAAGTGGAACGGAGTGTCTTAACACTTAGTTCCCAAGTGTCCCTGTGATTTCGGCTTAGAATAGGATCGCCCTGGTGCTGATGGTGTCGTAAGAAGCGACTAAAGTACGTGTTGGAGAGTCACGTTGTCAGCAATGGCAACACGCATGGGCAGACTCGTCCGGATCATTACCATCCCCGGCATTTAAAACTGGCGTTAAGTAGTGGCTTCGGCCACTGTGTTTTGTATTGGGTAATGCCGGGCCCCGGTGCCCATCCATCTTAAGGACCGCGGATACTTGGAGCCGTGGGCGGCGGTGATCACTTACGATCAAGTGACCCGTACGCTCGTTTGCTGTTTCTTACCAAAAAAAAAAACAAACAAAAAGTTTCTTCTGCCTACCCTGGACTCCAGTGGAGGCATGGCCTCCACTGGAGTCCAATCAACTACTATCGCGTTCAGAGCTTAGCCTTACCTTTCATATATCTCCACAAGCGCTATATCATGTTGTTTTTCATCTTTCACGTACGATTTATGGGGAATCGTCCTCACAATGTTACAAAGTATCCCAGATCTAATATCGGTTTTGTTCAGAGTTCCAAGCATCGCGTAACGTGCTCTGCCACTGAAAACAATAATAGTTTCGCGCTTAATACCGCATAGCCAGAAAAAAACTAGTGTTAAAACACTCTGTTTTTCACTAGGTGATGGAATTTAACGCCCAGCTCGTTATTGATTTTTTTTAAGTGCAGAATTTGGAGAACGGTAAAATCTTAACGGTAACGGACACTCCGTTACCGTCAAGATTTTTCGTTCCCCAATCAACACTAGGTTTCCAGGTTCCTCCTGGCTAGACTGCTGAATACGGCATATGCTAAAAAATAATAGTTATTAAGAAGAATTAAATTAAAGTAAGTAACCTTGAATAATTTAATCAACTGTATCTTAATGGGCTTATCAGGTTAGAGAAGAATTATAGGCCTGTCGTGGTGCAGAGGCAGTGACTTTAAACATGACAGGTTTTGGGTTCGATCTTCACTTGAGAAAATGAAATGTTTAATATTTTCAAATGAAATATTTTACGTTATCATTTCATTGCTCTGCTAAAACGGCAAAGGTAGCGTTGAGTTTGCCACACAATACGCAATGCGGCAGAAAGTGGGCAACACAATAGAGAGTCTTAACATTACGTTCCCATGTTCCCTCTTAACATTACGTTCCCATGTTTACCCTGTCATCTGCGGGATACAGTTGAGTCAGTAAGTGAGCAAGAAGAATTATAGCCTTTTTAAAATTCTTTTTAAGTAATCTGTGATCGATCAGATAAACTCTTCCGCGTTATAATATTAGTATGGACAAGTTTTTGTACTTACAAACGATTGTCGACCAGAACGTGGGCAGCAGTCAAGATAAACCTATCACTGACGAGTGACCCACCACCGATCCACACTATTTCAGGTTCATCTGGTGACACTGTGTTATGACATCCGATTACCGCCTGAAAAATATATATATTTTAACATTAAAATTATTTTGAAATAATTACAGCAAGCATTCAAAAGCCTTTAGAGTAAATTTATATTTAATTTCTGAAAACCAACATTTTTTTTTTTAATTAAAAAAACATTGAGGCCTGTCGTGGAGCTGCGACACAAGCGTGTGACTGTAAACGACAAGTTGTGGGTTCGATCACTGCTCGAGGAAATGAAATATTTGAATATTTTCAAATTAAATATTTAATCTTTTCTATGCTCTGGTAACATGGCAAAGCGCGTTGACTTCGCCACTCAACACGCGATGCCTGGATTTCGGCGGAAAGTGGGGAACGGAAGTGGAACGTATTGTCTTAACACTAAGTTCCCAAGTTCCCTCTGCCTACCCTGCCGTGTGCGGAATACAGCGTGAAGATGATATAATTTAAAAAAAGGTCAACCTAGAAATCAGTTTCTCATCTTGAAAAATTGCTTATAGCTGTTGAATTGTTAATGCATTAATTGTAGCTGTAAAAATCATTGCGTAAATAAGGCTTCCGATTAGAAAGAGCACACTCAAATTAGTTTGGACCACACCTAATTCACACACAGTACACAGACAACATACAGACATACAGACACTCTCTCTGTTTGCTTCGGGGTTAAGAAATGACTCCTTCTTTTCAACTTCACGCTGTATCCCGCACATGACAGGGTAAGCAGAGGGAACTAGGGAACCTATAAGACACTCCGTTCTATTTACCACTGTTGAAATTGAGGCATTGCGTTTAAATATATAATTGGAAAATAATAAATATTTCCTCGATTGGCGACCACAACCGCAACCTGTTACGTTTACTTTACAGTCACATATTTGTGCCTATGCGCCACGATAGGTTTCACTAAATTATTATAATATTTGATATGTCTATAGTATTTAATATGTTAGTTATTGTGTATTCAATGGCGGCATATAAGATACTATCTACGAGTATCTCTAGCTCTTCTCTCTTTTCTCTTCTGTTTCCAGGGAAATAGAAATATTCCTATTCCCTTGATGACACTTGAAATATTGACAGTAGCGATTACAGGCAAGCGGTGGTCTTTTCAAGAAATTAATCACATACAGTTTATCGTATTGACAACACTCAATGACTATAATTTAAGTGGAATGCCAGAAACAAGTATTTTGGCAATACATTTCCTCTTCTTGTTCTTCCAAATCAGTCATTTTGGTAAATAATATAATAATACACATTTTACAAAAAAAGTTATATATAATAATTGTATACAGGAAGACGACTCGTAGCGTTGAGTTTCGTCACTCAACAACTGACTGCAACGACTCAAGAATTCGGCAGAAATCTAGTAATCAAAGTGTACTAATAGAAACGCAGTTTCCTAACACTAGGTTCCCAGGTTCCTTAAATCAATTGTTTATTAGTATATCATACCATATGTGGAAACTCCTTAATGGCCGCTGGACTACCACCTGATATCCTCAACTGTGACAAGGGACAGGTATTCACTCTTTTGTATCCGTGAGGAGAATCGTCCGCTTCTATACATTGATTAAAGTATCTTTGATATTCTAGGCATTCTGAAATATTAGAGAAAAATATCATAGAAAATATGTTCAATTCCTACGTTGGAAATTGAACCCGTAACTGTATCGATTAGTCACGACGTTACGCCACGACGTCCTTTAACATCTAAATGCTTTTGTTTCTTGTAACAACTAAGAGTGCGGCGTTAAATTAAGCAATGCCTGAGAAATAAAATGTCTTAACACAGTTTCCTTCTTGATACAGCGCAAGGCTAAGAATAAGCAGTAAAAATGTCATATCTAATAATACCTTCTTGCTGTATTGTTGATTACTCACTTGTCCAAGCCAAATGTGGTACAGGAGTTTTCAGCTTTGGACTTGGTAATACAGGACACCGTCGAGGCTCCGGAGGTACGGCCAGGTCTGGTAAATTTGGGCAGCACAGGAATGGTTGTTTGCCTTCGTAACGACAGGTCTGAATCAAATTAATAATAATATATTGTTTTGTTACTATATTTTTTTGCAGACGCTGTAATTAACAGAACAAGTGTGGTTTTGTTTCTGAAATGTTGGAAATATTAAAATTATATTCATTTCTATCTCTTCACGCTGTATCCCGCACTAGGCAGGGTAGGCAGAGGGAACGGAAGTGAAACCTAGTGTTATGACACTCCGTTCCACTTCCGTTCCCCACTTTCCGCCGAATTTGACGCATTGCGTGTTGAGTGGCGGAACTCAACGCCGCGCTTTGCCTTATTACCAGAGCGAACAAATGAAACATTAAATATTTAAATTGAAAATATTAAATATTTCATTTCCTCGACTGGGGATCGAACCCAGAACCTGTCGGTTACAGTCACACTCTTGTGCCGCTGCGCCACGACAGGCCTCAGGAGTGTCATAACACTAGGTTTCACTTCCGTTCTCTCTGCCTACCCTGCCTAGTGCGGGATAGAGCGTGAAGCTGAAAAAAAAAATCTATCTCTGATCGCTTCTACTACAAAAAAAATCAAAAATTTTATATCTATTCCTATATCCGGGATATAGAGAGTGATATTGTAAAAAATACACATTTTTTTTTAAACTACACACACGCTGTACCAGGGTACCTACAGGTACCTACTGTTGACATAATCCGGTCCACGAGACAATTCTGGTCCTCAATTTTTGCCGAAATCTGAGGGTTCTGTAATTCTGTTTAGCCAGCGAATTTATCCATGGAAATGAAAGCATTAAATTGTTCGTAATATCATAAATTAGATTTAAAGCGAAATATTTTTAACCTGATTAATCACGTATATTGATTTTTATACATGTTTAAAAACCCGTCGTTTCTAACATCTTACAATAGATCCATATATCATTTCTTTCAGTGGTCAAATCCACAGCTTATCTCTTTCACAGCCACATGTTTGCCTGCACCACGAAAGCCTCATTAAAATACTTACAATTTTATCAGATCTGAGTACGCCTTGATTGGACCCTTTGAAATATTTTTGGAATACCCCAGTTCGGTACAGTAAGTTCTGCGTAGGACAACACACTATCCTTGTTGTTCCTTCCCATTTACACATCTGTAATTTTATGTATGCTCCTATTTACTTAATGAATTATTTAAGTTTCTATGAAGGAGATGGTCGTGGGTTCAATTCCCAATTGGAGAAATTATTTATTGTACTTTCCTCGTTTTCGTAAAAAGACAAAATGCAAAGAAAAGGTTAAAGCAAAGAAAGAAAAAAATCTGAATTAGATATATAGTCTAATTTTGTCTGCTTCTCCCTAACTATATGCCGTACTTATTATTTGTTTTAGCTTTATGCTAACTGCATCTCGCAGATAGGAGAAAAGACAAAAGAAACCTGATAACCTAGGGTTGAGAGATATCCCCATAAAGACACTTCTGCACCTCACTTTCCGCAGAATTAGAGTCTTTAGGTGTTGGATGGTGAAACAAAAGGCCGCTTTGCCTTGTTACCAGAGCGAAGAAAATGAAAATAATTAATATTTCATTTCCTCGAATGAGAATTGAACCAACAATCGAGGCCTGTCGTGGCGCAGCGGCACCAGCGTATGACTGTAACCGACATGTTCTGGGTTCGATCCCCGGTCGAGGAAATGAAATATTTAATATTTTCTCTAATTTGGCGGAAAGTAGGGAATGGAGTATCTTAACACTAGGTTCCCGGGTTCCTTTGCCTACCCTGCCTCGTGCGGGATACAGCGTGAAGCGGACCAACAATCTGTTGTGTTTATATTCGCAACGCTTGTTCTTCTGCGCCACGACAAGAAGAAAATTAACTTTCCAAGTCGTCCTTTCCAAGACTAGTCTAGATTCACAGCAAAAAGGCAAAGACTTACTGGTGGTTTCTTCTCGTCGTCATTAACGAGTACAATAGCGAATGGACACTCTAATATACTCCTACATACACCTGTCACATTGTCCACGCTGCAAGGATCTCCTGATAAACGATATAAGGATTAATTCAGTTATTTTTTTTTAATATGGCGTTTCGTGTCAGTTGAGCACAAAATCACTTGTCAAAAAAAAAAATATATAATTACACAATAGAAGAATGCATGCCAAAAAATTTCCAGGTAAAATAATGTAATTATGGAGAAATCTACAGCAAAATAAAAATTATATTCGCTATATAAGAATTTATAAGACTAAAAGAAGATGTCTGTACTCACTCACTCAATCACTCACTCACTCAGCTTCACGCTGTATCCCGCACATGGTAGGGTAGGCAGAGGGAATTTGGGAACCTAGCGTTAAGACACTTTGTTCCCCACTTTTCGCCGAATTTGAGGTATTGAATGTTGAGTGGCGGAAGTGAACGCAGCGCTTTGCCTTGTTTATTTTGAAAATATTTAATATTTCATTTTCTCGAGTGGAGATCGAACTCACAACCTGTCGTTTACAGTCACACGTTTATGCCGCTGCGCCACGACAGCCCTCCATTAAGACCATTTCATTTCCCACTTCATGTACATGGTACATGATATATTAAGAAATATCTCAAATCTACTAAACAGGTTTAATATTTTTTTCGTATAAAATTTTGACTATCCTGTCTCTTTTCCAAGTTTTATTTTGATTAGTTAGTACAGAAAAAAAATAATATAAAAAAATAGTTATTTAACATATTTTATTCGACAAAATTTCTACATAATTTTACTTATTTAGCTGAAATATCAGATTTCAATGTATAGACATTGTCTTGAGAGTAATAACGTTATAAGAATACTAAAGTAATTAAGAATATTCTCTAGTAATATACACGAGGCCGATTCTCTACTAATATATATGAAAGCGAAGAAACGAAAACATTAAATATTTAATTCGAAAATATCAAATATTTCATTTCCTCGAGTGGGGATAAAACCCACAACCTGTCGTTTACAATCACACGCTGTGCCCCTGCGCTACGACAGGCCTCATACAGCTTAAGTTAAAAGTCAAAAGTCGACCGTCACCTCCAGTTATAAACAAAACGAAACGAGAGGTATTGAGGAAAATAAAAACACGTTTCTTAACAACTTTTAAGGATAAAAAACACATACAAGCACAAATATGTAATAAGAACACAAAAAATTCTGTAATAAACACACAAAAAGTATATTAAATTCATTTTTTTTATATAAAATATTAGTTGTCTGCAAGTTTGTTTGTGTGAATTTCAAGGAATCGTAAAGTTCATTTTTGTCATTCTTGTAGGCATTTCAAGAAATCCTCTCGATGCTCCCCTACACTCCTAAATCAAGCTATATGCTAAATTTCTACGTCCAGTAGTTACGTTTGTACGTCGTTTGTAAGTCTTTATATAATGTGTTTATGAATAATAAAAAAATATATATTCTTCTTACCGATTTCCAAACACAAGGCGGTGTGTAAAAAACATAAAAACACAAAAATACACAATATCATTTTTATAAACGTATTTTTTTTCCTATTTTTTATATATATATATATATATATATATATATATATATATATATCATATGTGTTTTACATAAATATATATAATTTATTCCATTTTACTTGTTATGCTTACGTCCGTATACTAGAAGGTTATCTTGTATTATGAGTCTGATGAGTTTCAATAAGTCGTAACTTAAATCATATATAAGAATTAAATGCCTATAATCATCTTTTGTTCTCTCTTAATTTTTAGATAGTCTTATCTCTAGAATTACTGAACCGATTTTGATGAAACTTTCACAGTTCCGAGACTTGGTTTTTTTTTTTATTGTAAAATATTACTATTCCAATATAACTTTTGGTGTCGAGATATTAAAAGAAAAGGTAAATATATAGACATTTTATTCACAAAATAAATAGATAATTTAGATATAACACAGCTGTATATAAAAGCGATAGTTATCGGGGAATTATTTATTTCTATTCGCCTCAACAAAAAGATGAAACGCGGCGTTGAGGTACGCCATTTAACTAATTTCGACACTTTGGTTTTCCCTCTCCATAGAAGATATAAAAAAGATATAAGGCTTTATTTTTAAAACAAAATGAGCTCTTCTAATGTATGTACGTAACTGAAATAATGTCAATACATTAAACTTGGAAGAGATAAACAAATAGAATGAAATGTATGTAGACTTTTCTGTATCACTTAGGTAAAGGAAGATTCGGTCACGACTTCGCCCACTGGATATTGGTTATTTACACAGCTTCACGCTGTTTCTGGAACATCACAGGGTCGACAGAGGGAACTTGGGAACCTAGTGTTAAGGCACTCCATTCCGTTCTATAATTGCTACGTTTAGATTTTTATACAATTTTTTTATTTGTATTATTTTTTTTTTTCAGCTTCACGCCGTATCCCGCACTTGGCAGGTTAGGCAGAGGGAACGGAAGTGAAACCTAGTGTTATGACACTCCGTTCCACTTCAGTTCTCCACTTTCCGCCGAATTTTGAGGCATTGCGTGTTGAGTGGCAGAACTCAACGCCGCGCTTTGCCTTATTAAATATTTATTGAAAATACTAATTATTGAAAATAATAATTATGGAAAATACTAAAATATTTCATTTCCTCGAACGAGAATCGAACCCACAATCGCGTTTTAAGTCACACGCTTGTGCCCCAGCGCTACGACATGCTTCAGAATTATATGTATTTTAATGTTATTAAAACATGTAGAAGTCAATTTGTACAATTTGTTTTATCTTATATTGATATAATATTTTTTGTTATAACCAAATTAATTTAAATAAAAATTATATTACATGTTAACGTAAGTCTAAGTAAGTCGAAATATAATAGCTAATGAAATAGGTAGTTGGGAACGGAGTGTCTTTACACTAGGTTCCCAAGTTCCCTCTGCCTACCCTGCCTCGAGCGGGATACAGCGTGAAGATAAAAAAAAAAATAGGTAAAAGTAATTCAAAGCCGTTAAGCCGTTTCTGCAAACAGACCAACCTAAGAACAGACGAACGGCTAAAAAAATTAAAAATCACAATATCGATAAACTAACGACCCTCCCACGGCTTCGTCCGCTTGAATTACATTATTTTATTTACTAACCACATTACTTTCTCTTTCTAACAAAATCATCACTTAAAACATTTTTTTTTACATTAAAAATTAAAATTTCAGCTCAATGAATAAAAAGACTAGTATTTTTTTCGAAATAAATATTATAAATAATGTAACTTTTTATTCAACTTCTTTTTTTTTTTTCAGCCTCACGCTGTATCCCGCACTAGGCAGGGTAGGCAGAGGGAAAGGAAGTGAAACCTAGTGTTATGACACTCCGTTTTACTTTCGTTCCTCACTTTCCGCCGAATTTGAGACATTGCGTGTTGAGTGGCAGAACTCAACGCCGCGCTTTGCCTTTTTATCAGAGCGAAGAAATGAAATATTAAATTTAAAATATATTTTTCATGTACAGACAGTTATTGTTTATAGTTTTATTATAAATATTTACAGATGATTAATTAAATGACAAGGCAAAGCGCGATGTTGAATTCCTTAGCTCTACTGCCTACTGGCAATGCCTGAAATTCGGCGGCAAGTGTAAAACGGAAGTTTCTTAACTGAGACTGAATGACTTAACGCTAGGTTCCCAGATTCCCTCTGCCTACCCCGTCATGTGCGGGATACAGCGTGCCGCTAAGAAAAAGAAACAGATAAGATACGTTCATGCAATACCTGTACAATGACAACGTTCTCAATAAATGGAATATACAAGATAAAAATATTGTTTAGCCTGTATCCCGCAGGGAGGGAACATGGGAACCTATTGCCCCAATTTCATTAAGTCACAACCGTTCCCCACTTTCCGCCGAAAAAAGATTTTTTTATATGTATTAGATATATATATTAGAACACCAAACACCAAACATTCTATAGGTATATTTAGAAGTCTCTGTACATTATGGAAGCTACTCTATACCAATATTCTCGTCAATAACTAAGTCACTTTCAAGCGTATTTTAGCATTTTTATTGAAAAACTTTTAATATATAAATAATTAATATTTATTATTTAACCCGTTAGAATTATAAACCAGTAACGTTCTATGAATTTGTTGGAAAACAAAAATATTAACATCGTTTTTTCTTTAATAAAGTGTTATTTGGCGAAACTCAACGCCGCGATTGGCATTAATATAAGTTGCACTATTAAATATGGGCATATTGTATTTTACTAAACTTAAATTTAAAATTTTCTGTGCTAAGTGTGGAATAACACTTTAAAACATAGCAAAAATATATTGTATTTTATTTCTGGTAACTTCTGATTTAATAAAAAAATGCCTATATATATATATATATATATATATATATATATATATATATATATATATATATATATATATATATATATATATATACATATATATATATATATATATATATATATATATATATATATATATATATATATATACATATATATATATATATATATATATATATATATATATATATATATATATATATACATATTTTTTCCCTTTTTTCATATCTCAGGTTCCCTTATCCCCACAGAGTAGGCAGAAAGAACCTTATACTGACATGTTAAGCGACTTCCATTTTCCACTTTTTACGGGAAATTGCGTGTTGAATGATAATTTTAATTATCTTGATTGGAAATCGAACCCATATACTGTCAGGAATATGCTTGTAAACGTTATTTTCTTTTATATATAATATGTATTTTTTTAATTTAATACATGAAAACAGATTATATATCCATTATCTAAATATTTTTAAGGTTTCCTTTTAATTTTTGATCTTTATTTTTCTATTCGAACCTTCTAGAAAAATCTACACGACTGTACATAAATGGGGTGAAACGATACCATATAATAAATATTTAAAGCGTGTCTTCTAAGTTATAGGCAAACTTCGGTTCATATATAAGGGCTGGAACTTTTGCATTTCAAATCACTGTCTTAGAGGATCTCATCTCGATAGCATCTTAAAGAGAAAATGTTTAAAATAACCGCCATTTTGTCGCTCATGTTGATTGGTAAGTATTATTTGTTTCTTTAAAAAGTACCTATACATTACACTAATTTTTTTTTAAATTCACGCTGCATTCTCCTCATAGAAAGGTAGGCAGAGGGAACCTGGGAACCTGATTATAACTTCCGCTTCTCACTTTCTGCCCAAATTTGGGAGGCATTTCGTGTTGAGTGACAGAACTTTTATGAAAGATTGGACTTCCTACTAGAGCGAGAAAATGAAAGCAATTTATTGCTTCGAGTGAGAATCGAACCCGCACCCATCATAATTTATGTCAAATACTGAAAAGTAATTTATTCATATAGTATTATATTTTATCAGCGACTTGGTCGCAGGCGGATGCTAGCCGGTATAAAAGAGAAGCTGCATCCTCACGCGACTACGATACAGGTATAAAAAAATAAATGGAGGTAGAAATAGAAAATTTAGAGGGTTACTTAGGCAGTTCTTTTTATATGAAATATGACAAAAACTGAAATGATCTGAAGATCTGTCGTGGCGCAGGGGCATCCGACAGCTTGTGGGTTCGATCACTTCTCGTTCATTTCTTCTCTCTGGCGACAAGGCTAATCGCAGCGTTAAGTTGCAGTATGGGGAACGGAACAGAGTGTTTTAACTCTAAGGTTTTCACGTTTCCTCTGCTTACTTCCCTACCATGTGCGGGATACAGCGTGAAGCAGAAAAAAATACACTAAACAGTTTGTTTGGTTGGGCGCGCTAATCTCAGGAATAGTTTAGAATGGTGAATAATTTTTACGTTACATAATAAATATATTTATTGAGGAAAGCTATATAAAATCAAATTAACGTTATTTTGACTTAGGTCCTCAGGATGCTATAATACGTACATAATATTTTCACTGAGACATTTTCCCATTTTCTACCAAATTGAGACATTGCGTGTTGAATGGTGGAATCCAACATCGCGCCTAGCGTTGATACCAGAGTGAGGTATATGAATCATTAGCGACCCACCTGCGGCTTCACCCGCTTGAAATACAGTTTGGTATTGATAAGTTTCAGTACCTTTCAAGTAATAGTCACATTATCACTTTTAAGACAATATGTACACATTGAAAACTAAAATTGCAGTGAAACTAATAAAATTTTTGTAGCAATGTTGTCTAAGTATTTTAATTTGACGTAAGCTTTTTTATTTATTAATCAATTTAAATAAAAAATAACACTAAATGGAAGGTTTTAAAAATGTAATAGTGAAAACTGCATCTAAATCTATTTAGCCGTTTCTGAGATTAGCGCGTACAAATGCGAAGAGAAAAAGATAAACAGAAACACATCCAAAAATATTTAAAATCACTATCTTAGTTCCTATTACAATAACAAAAGATGTTATTTAATATATTTTCCACGTACAGACAGTGATATATTTAATTTTCTAGATTAGGCAACTTATGCCACTGTGCCACGACTGGCCTCACTCAAAGAAAAATAAGCTTATGTAACCCTAATAGTAAAATAGTAAGCACGATTTTTAGACGAAATGCATGCAAGCATGAATACTAATGTTGAGGAATTATGAAAATAACCGAGATCCGAGATATGTATTTCTGAGATATATTACATGGATTTTTCTCTCCAAAAAATATTTCCTTTGAGG
The DNA here is from genome assembly GCA_019049475.1 of Eueides isabella. Taxonomy (NCBI): domain Eukaryota; kingdom Metazoa; phylum Arthropoda; class Insecta; order Lepidoptera; family Nymphalidae; genus Eueides; species Eueides isabella. The sequence continues at coordinate 5,519,173 of CM032411.1, read as the reverse complement.
CCCGTTCTGGTGTAGCGGCACAAGCGTGTGACTGTAACCGACAGGTTCTGGGTTCGATCCCCAGTCGAGCAAATGAAATATTTAATATTTTCAATTTAAATATTTAATGTTTCATTTCTTCGTTCTGGTAATAAGGCAAAGTGTGGCGTTGAGTTCCGCCACTCAACACGCAATACCTCAAATTCGGTGGAGAGTGGGGAACGGAAGTGGAACGGAGTGTCTTAACACTAGGTTCCCGGTTTCCCTCTGCCTTCCCTGCCTCATCTGGAATACAGCGTAAAGATGAAAAAAATATATATTTCTACGCACCAAAATGCAACTTTTTAGCATTAGAAACCATAAATTTGAAGCCTATCGTGGCGCAGCGGCACAAGCGTGTGACTGTAACCGACAGGTTGTGGGGGTCTAGCTACAAGGCATACCGCAGTATTGAGTCCCGCCACATAACACGCAACGCATTAAATTTGGCGGAAAGTGGGAAACGAAAGTGGAATGGTGTGTCTTAACATTAGGTTCCCAAGATCACGTAGCTAAACAATAATATGGTATCATCGAGTTGGCCTGATGATGGAGCCAGAATCTGAATAGGCCTGTTCTCTTCAGATGTTCGATTTGTTAAATTTATCTTTTGTATTTGATAGTCCAATTATAAGATTTAAACTATATTACGAAAGAAACAAAAGTTAAGCAAAAATATGTTTAATATTAAATACAGCTGAAGGTACGTAAAAATTATGTATGGCATTTTTCTTTTCTAATAGATGTAAAATAAATCCATGACCGAATATGGTCTATCTCTTAACGATAACCTAGAGTTCGGTTGTATGTTTTACAAATAAGAAATTGCTATTGCGATTTCTATGAAACTGCTCAGAATGACTGCTATAAAGAAGGCTTTCAAAGCTTCAGGAGTTACGGTCCTAAAGATGGACACACAGACAAACTAAACATATAATATCCTTCTTGCGTTAGGGCTAAAAAATGAATACTTTAGTATTTATTAATACTTTACTTAAGTCAATGAAATATTTAATATAATTTCTTCGCTCTGGTATCGAAATTAATGACGGCGTTGAGTTCCACAATTGCTTCAAATTCAGCGGAAAGAGGAGAGACTGGGAGGAGAGAACGGAATATCTTTACACTAGGTTCCAAAGTTCATTTCCCTGCAACTAACGTACAGCGTAAAACTAATAAAAAAGAAACTGATAAAGAAGAGAGAAGAAAGAGGATGTAGTAGAAAAGAAGAAAGCACTCTTCTTCCGTACTCAAAAAAGGTGCTAGATATAGGTTGGTAGTTTAAGATTTTTATATATTATTTTTTGTAAGAAGCATGTACATACTCGTATGATCGTGTAATAGTATTTTATTGTTTACTAGACCGACCGATGATGTAAGGCCGGCGTTGAGTTCTGCCACTCAACACGCAATGCCTCAAAAAATTCGGCGGAAAGTGGGGAACGGAAGTGGAACGGAGTGTCTTTATACTAGGTTCCCGGGTTCCCTCTGCCTACCCTGTCTCGTGCGGGATACAGCGTGAAGCTAAAAAAAAAAACTAGACCGATGCATCCTTTTGATGACAGGGACCTTACTAGGAGATTTTGTAACTTATAATTATATTAGAGAAGTATTTATTTGAGTGTTTTACCACAAGATCCCATGTCTACTTCTTAAAATACATATAGAAATTTGAACGTGACGGGATTTAAATCCACGCTTCTTGGGAAACTTCGAAACGTATGGCTTAGCTGGTAAGCGCTCTTACCAACTAAGTTGCAAGTTCTCTTCTAGCACGTCGAAATTCTTATACGCTTGTTACAATTTTTTTATTGTTAGTTTAAATGCCGCGACGTACATTTTTTTTCTTTCCTAAGTGTGGTGTATCACTTTATTTAATGTTTAAAATATAAGGTAACTTGCATATGGAACTTTTTATGTAGAATTAGCAAATTGACCGAATATATATTAACAATATCCCATTTATTCCCATAATATTTCTAAAAATATATTATTTAAAATAATAATATGCACTTGTACGTTAAAAAGTAAAAAAAAAACATAATTTTTTAGAGCTTTTACAAATGTATGGTCATATTCTTGGTCGCTTGTTCCAAGAAATACTCCGAGCCCCACGTTTTATGAATCCATAGAATTTTAAGTATCTTTTTCTCTTTCAGGTAGCACATTATGGGTAGCAAGTCTTTCCTGCGACTCTTGTGGAAGTGAATGTGCTTCAGCATGCGGAACACGCCACTTTAGATCGTGTTGCTTCAATTACTTGAGAAAGAAACGTGGACCAGATAATTTTAAGGTAATCCATATGTTTTTGAGGCATGTCATGGTGCAGGCGCACTGGTAACAAGGCAAAGCGTTGAGTTCCGCCACTCAACACGCAATCAAAGTCTTCAAGTCTGACGGAAAGTGAAGAACGGAACGAAGGGTCTTAACGCTAGGTTCCCAAGTTCCCTCTGTCCTACTTGCTATGTGCGGGACATAGCATAAGGTTGAGTGAAGTTTTGGACTTTTTGGGATCAAAACTTTTAAGGCGTTTTTAGCTTTTTATCTTTTTATATTAGTTGTGATTTATTTCGATTTCCACTCGGAACCATGAACATATTCTGAAACTATTTTCGTTTCTCTTGTTTGCCTCATGAAGTACATACAGTATAGTAGATTTTAACACGCAATGTCACAAAAATTGAGGAGCGTCTTATTTTAACACAAGAAAAAGCATCGTGCTGCTACTTAGTTGTAACTGTCCTTATGTCTGAGAAACTTGGTTCAATTGAAACTTAGAATATATCTTTAATTACGTATATCCGGTGTCTTTATTACACCAAAAAAATGGACTTCGTTTTTTTGTACCAGGGATAGCTGTAATTACGTAGAGAGGCATAATCTTCTATTGAAGAATCGATCACCACTCCAAAAAATAATTATATATAAATAGAAAGGGCAAAGTGTTTTTTTTTTCAGCTTCACGCTGTATCCCGCACGAGGCAGTGTAGGCAGAGGGAACCCGGAAACCTAGTGTTAAGACACTCCATTTCATTTCCATTCCCCACTTTCCGCCGAATTTGAGGCATTGCGTGTTGAGTGGCGGAACTCAACGCCGCGTTTTTTGCCTTATTACCAGAGCGAAAAAATGAAACATTAAATATTTAAATTGAAAATATTAAATATTTCATTTCCTCGACTGGGGATCGAACCCAGAACCTGTCGGTCACAGTCACACTCTTGTGCCGCTGCGCCACGACAGGCCGCAAAGTGCAACGATTTCCATAATACAAAAAGTGGGCACTTCAATAAATAAAATTTCGCTATTATTTTCCAGTTTCCGTCTCATAGTTTGCAAAACTTCAAACCGGAGTATATCGGAAAGAAACAACCAACATTGGTAGAGAACGAGCCTTGGTACTTTACGCCAGATGATTTCAGTCTTTATCCTTATGAAGATACAATTGAAAATAGATTTCAGACTATGTACGAATGAATATGGCACAATAACATGATGTAATGAATAATAATAATAACAATGTATTTTTTCGTTATTTACTGTATTGTAATCGGTTTTGTTTTAAGAATAAACAGTAATTTAATATTTCTCGACAAATTTTCGTTAAATTTATATATATACAATAATATTATAGTGACGTCTGTCGAGATAGAGAGGCACAAGTGCGAGACTATAAATACGATGGTTCAATCTCACTCGACAAAATGAAATATTGCCATTTCGTCGCTTTGGTAACGAGGCGACGTGATGCATAGGAACGTCAGTGTTTTAATGGGAACAGATTGTCACCCATCTGTTTACTCTGCTGCCGGGCTCTCTGTACTCTCTTTTTACTCTGCCGTGTGAAACTAGAAATAAAAATAATAATGATCGTTGTTGCTTAATCATACATTCTATCTTCACTAGTTGTATTCCGGACGTAGCTGGGTAGGCAGAGGGTACGTAGTGCTAAGACTAACTGGCCTGTTGTTGCTGTCCGACATTGTAAAGCTTTTTGTGTTTAAATAACTCTAATTAAACTTTTAACACAGGTTAATTAAAAACTTGCGAGAGAGAGGGAGAGTAATTAAAAACAAAGTGTCTTTGTCTACGATGACGTGTCTACGTGTCTTTTTCTTACGTTATTTCTATTGAAAATATTTTTTTTTAGCGTTTCAACATAAACTTTTCATTACTTAATAAGATACTAACAGAAATTTAATATAAATCCTCCAATTTTGTATCTAAGGCTGGATCGATACAAAATTTTTGGATTCACGTTGCGTACACCTCTTTGTAATATAACTGTAATAAAATGATTATTTTGTTTAAATTATGATCTGTAATTTGTATTTTGTGGTTATATATGTATATATAATTAATATATAATTAAGCGACTGCGCCAACTGCGCAGGTTACGCCGCGATGCGGTAAATAAATCAGTGCATATCGAATTACACATCTTACTTATTCCCATCCATATATTCAACTGTAGCGACGATCTAAAAAATTAAATTTTAAAGGCGTTCGTATGTTTTCTTATGTTGTGAAGGCGAACTAGCCTTCGCCACCTGCAATGATGCTTCCAACCCATTAGTCTTGTGAAAGAATTTATTCTTACTGTAGAGTTCTACTCATTCTCTGGAATAAATTGAATTCCAATTATGTTGATATATCTCGTTTCTATTATATTTATTCCAATATGTGAATAAATATAATAGAAACGAGGTACCAAAAAGACTTATTAATTTTCAGGGAAATACGACGTGCGTGCACTAATTGAACTATTAAAGTATGTTCGCGTGTGGTAGAGTCACGTTGCCAGCAATGGCAACACGGATGGGCAGACTCGACCGGATTGTTACCACCCCCGGCATTTAAGACCGGCGTTAAGTAGTGGCTTTGGCCACTGCGTTTCGCATTAGGTAATGCCGGGCCCCAGTGCCCTTCCACCTTAAAAGACGGCAACGCTCCTGTAGCTCCTCTGGACTTACACGGGGCCGTGGGCGACGGTGATCACTTACCCTCAGGTGACCCGTACGCTCGTTTGCCGTCTCTTCAATAAAAAAAAAATGTTCAATTTCAGGTGCATGTACAAAAGAGCCCACGCGTTGCTAATATATGTATAATGCATCCGTTTTTAAAAGTATGTATCTACATGGCCTTTATATGAAAAATGGTGACTCTTATACGTTGAAATGATGTATAAAAATAAAGAAGATGTACAGTAGATGAAGAAAACAGGACTCCAGTAACATGTACATCACTAGGATAAACATCACTAAGATACATATTAAAAACTGAACGGATTTTCACAAAAACTCAATCTGAATCTGTGTTTCCTGAAACTAACCTATATTGTCCTATATGTTCGTAACTACAGTTTCCAAGAATTTTGTAGTCAAACATACAAACATACATACAGTGAAAGTTTTTTTTCGAGTATGTATTGTATTTTATTAAGGATTAAAGTGCCATACGCAGAACTATTTAATTCCAAAAAGGGAAAGTTTGTTATTAGACGAGTAACAACGCTGCAATTAGTCTTGTTTCTAGAGCAGATCAATGAAAATATCGAAAAAATCACTCCCCGATAGATTAAAGTCGGAAATTGTACCACTGACCGTCCATAAAAAAGGGCATGAACGGTGCTTGGAGCTACATTGTTAAGAGGGCCAAAAAGCTGCGGTGAAAATGACGGCAGTAGCCGTTAATCCATCCAGACGTTAAATAGTTAAAATACTCCACTTAAAAACGTTAGAGCTATGTGCCTTGCATACCCCAGTGCAAGCGGAAACACTTTTGGAGCAGTTACAAGTTTTACTAGAAGTTCTACTAGGGTTGGCTGTAGTCACCAGACTTCGTAAGAACGCCCTTTTGAAGTTCCTGAAGTCAGATTACTCAGACTTTAAAAAAAAAGGTGATTAGTGCCACCGTAAATGTTGGTGTTACATTTGCCAAGATTCGTTTTGGCAATAGAGTCATACTAACAATGGTAGTACGGTGCCCATGTCTAATGGCGAAGATCATCTCGGCTAAAGGTCGAATTTTGGAAGATTGGAGCTCTGCCAAGATCTAAGTCCTTTACAATCCTATAGACGTCTGGCGCTTGGCCACGCCAAGCCACATTATCCTTCAATACGAGTTAGAGATCATGTCTTCAGTGATCAAGTCTTACACTTGCTATGCCCAGTCTGGCTGAGTATTATTCACTAATATACAGTTTAATAGTATAACCCAAGCGCCAAGAGACAGAACGGAACATGGGCTCATGGAACCAGAACGAGAGCCTCTCTAGAGTCAACGAGCATCACTGGTTGAAGGAAAATGCCATGTCACCATAAAGGACATAACACACGTTTCCTTAAGGATTAACCAATCCGCTAAAGCGTAAGTTGTAAGCTACTACAATATATGTAGACCTACATTAATGGACCCGCGCCTCTTGGAAATCGTCTACGCAGCATCGCGGCCTGGCACGCCTGCCCGCCGGATGCGAAATTATATCCCCGCGACCTCTCCCCCCGCCCGACTCCTGAGCTTCTGTAGTGGCCACCGGTCGCCCAAGCTGGACCTCCTCTGGGCAACCAAGGGTCTCAACCGACTAGGCTGACCACCCCGTCAGCACAGGCTCATCCTCTCGGATACCCCGACTCCCAACCTCACCATCGAGGTTATACTACCAACCTGAAAGCCGCGCCTATATTGGTAGGCGCCGAGTGACACCTACGACAAGAGGGCTTTAGCCTTGATGCCGTCGACCCTCTCCCCCCTAGGGAGTCAAGAGAGAAGAACACCCGGATGAAAACCGTCAAAGCGCTCTGACCAACTAAGCCATACGTTCTGGTGAACGTAGCAGAGCTGGACTGGAGTGGACTAGGATTGAGCGTACGGCTTAGTTAGTTAGCGTTTCGACGGTTTCACTTGACGACTTGACGGTTGAAAAATAGTAAAATATTGGTTAACTTACTGTTTGGCAAAAAAAAAAAAAAAAAAAAAAAAAAAAAAAAAAAAAAAAAAAAAAAAAAAAAAAAAAAAAAAAAAAAAAAAAAAAAAAAAAAAAAAAAAAAAAAAAAAAAAATACGAAATACAGGGTGGGCCTCGGAGTTTTGCGAATTTGAAATCGCCATAGCGTTAGAACGGGGGAGGGGGGCGGAGCGCGGGAGGTGGGGATCTGTAACTCGGGCCTTGGAAATTTAGTCGCAATGGAGCATTTCACGGGTGAACAGCGTGCGTTCTGTGTAAAAAATTATTACAAAAATGCTGATTCGTGCGTTATTGTTCGACGTTCATTTCGCTCCCACTATGGATTGCATGATTTAAAACAGTGTCCGAGTGAAAGTTTGATTAGGGCGTGGGTCAGAAAGTTCGAGGCTACCGGTTCGAACCTTAATCAGAAACCTAAGGGGCCCGAAAGGACGAAAAGGTCAGATAAAAACATAAACGAAGTCGGAGCCGTTCCGTACTACGCAATCCTGGGCAATCAACTCGCAAGCGATCAGCAGAGCTATCTGTATCAAGAACGACTTTGCGTCGTATTTTGAAGGAAGATTTAAAATTGCACCCGTATAAACTTCAACTAGTGCAAGATTTGAAGCCAAATGATCACAATTTACGACGTGATTTCGTCGAAACAATGTTGAGCGGTTGCGGAGCTTCAACAATATTCTTTTTTCAGACGAAGCCCATTTTCACTTAAATGGGCACGTAAATAAACAAAATAGTCGTTATTGGGCCTCAGAAAATCCACAATTCAAACACCAAAAGCCTTTGCATTCGCCAAAAGTGACAGTTTGGGCGGCTATTTCAGCACACGGAATCATCGGACCCTTTTTCTTTGAAGACCAGCGAGGGAATTCTGTGACAGTTAATACTGAGCGATACACAGCCATGTTGCGCGATTTCTTTTACCCACAGCTGTCAGAATTTCGAGGGTACAATAGTTTGACATGGTTTCAACAAGATGGCGCCACTTGCCATACCTCTAACGAGAGTTTGGCAGCCGCAAAGGAGATGTTTGCTGGAAAACTCATTTCGCGCCGAGGTGACATTCCATGGCCACCGAGGAGTCCGGATTTAACTCCACCCGATTTTTTCTTGTGGGGCTACATGAAAAGTAGAGTCTACAGTAATAATCCGACCACGATTGCAAAGTTGAAGGCCAATATCCGCGAAGAAATGGCCGCTATTCCGCGTGCCATGTGCGAACGAGTTTTTGTCAATTTGAGGTCGAGATTCGAAGAATGTTTGCAGCGGGATGGTGCGCATCTGGATGATGTTATTTTTAAGAAATGATTTTCCCAAATGTTAACTTTAATTTAAAAATAAATTGGTTTTAATATTACTTTTGTTTTTTTTTTTATGAATTTTTCAAATTCGCAAAACTCCGGGGCCCACCCTGTATTTGAAGTCTTCAGGTCAGGATCGAACCTACAACCCGCTTACAGTCGCACGCTTGTGCCTCTGAGCCACGAAACGGACTTCGAAAGCTTAAAAAACAGAAAACTATGCATATACTAAAAATCTTACCTCCAAAGCATCGTTACAATCATTACAAAGTGCCCAAGCTATCAATGATATAATGCTCGGCACAGAGACAACTATGGACCACAGCATGCCGCTCGGCACGTACGATTCATGACGTGGGTATTTACAATTGTTCTCTAATTCCCATTGTGGAATTACTCTTACGAAGGGCGACATTGATTCCATGTAGCTGAAATATATTATATATATTTGTTTTCTGGAATACAGGATTCCATATAGCAGGCAGAGGCAGCTTAGGAAGCTAGTGTTAAAACCCGTTTGAGGCCTGTCATATGAGTGTAACCAATAGGTTGTGGGTTCAATCTCCATTTTAATGTTTTCATTTCTTCGCTCTGGTAAAAGGCAAAGGCAAAGGCGGCGTTGAATTCCGCCACTGAACACGCAATGCCTCAAATTCGGCGGAAAGTGGTGAACGGAAGTGGAACAGATTGTCTTAACACTAGGTTCTTAAGTTCCCTCTGCTTACCCTGCCATGTGCGGGATACAGCGTGAAGCTGAGTAAGTGAGTATTCCATTTTCCCCTTTGAGTAAAATTCTAAAGATATTATGTGTTGAGTTTTGCCACGTTACCAGATTTAAATCAGTATCAGTTCTTTATTTTTTAGGTGAAAGCAGTATACTGCATTAAGAAGTAGAGAGAGTAAGTAGAGCAACATTGTATGATATAAATAAATCGCATATTGAGTATCAGAATTCTACACATTGTTTTAAAATAAATATCTTATTTCCCCTCGAGAGAAGAAACCGTATCAGTTGGGATTATGACTGTGACAAAATTAATTTTATTTATAAATTTTAAAATAATATTAGCTGTTTTGCTTGAATTATATAATTTTGTATTTTTTCTAAAATAATATTTATGAGATTAGTGTATTTAAACAAACAAACACTTCTTCTTGTTAATATTAAGTATAGATAAATAAATTAAAAATGTATGTGTACATTCATGTCAAGTTCATTTCCTCAATACATTGTATTTAACAAAGTTATGTAAATTATATGTTAATTAATTATAGTCAAAACTCTAAGTGCTATTAAAATGTAATTTACAATTGTAATGGGCTATATATGGCAGATATTATGAAATAGTTAAAAAATACTTTTTATTGGTTTTTTTATGCCATTATTATAGATTATTTAAATTGTTCTGATAAATTGAGAACGGCGTTGAATTCCGCAAAATTAAAAGCTCCATATCTTATAAAAAAAGGCCGAAACAAAGGGACAGAGTAACTTAATATTAGGTCTTACCTACCTTCCAAGTGCGGGAAATGCGTGAAGCTATAACAAAATTATATAAAGCAATTATAAAAAAAACTATTTTCTACATTTTAAAAGGAATTTAATGTAAATAAATAAAAAAAAACAAATCAACATATGGTAGCTTACCAAAAAACTGAAAACAATGAAATACGTATAAGAATCTCCACAAACAAATTGTAACTTGCCGAGCGTATGAGCGGCATTTTTAAAACTTTAAATTTAACATATATATGTGCTTATGTATATTGTGAACCGTATTGTCGTTGTATTAATTTGGTCAAAACATTGCAGTGGGGCAGGTTTGCAATAACCTGTTTGTGACATTGAATTGTGTTGCCATTATGCAAATCCAGAATTTCGACTGCTATAACATATTTATTAGTACGAATATAAAAACATTGTTAATGGATGATTTAAAAAAAGTCCATAACACCTCAGCGGTGTTGATTTTCACCATTCAATTTAGAATGCTTCAAATTCATTGAAGAGTGGGGAGTGGAAGTAGATTAACTACGTTCCCAAATTACCTCTGCCTACATTGCGTCCCTGTCATGTGCAGGATATACAGTGTTAAAAAATACTTTGCACAAAAAAATGATAACTTTAACTTTGCTACTGTTCATAGTTTTATTGTGTTCTTCAGGCTATTAAATAACTAATTTAACGAGTTGATAAATAGAAATATAAAATGAACATAAAGGAAATGTATGAATAAACTGTAAAGTAATGCTAATGTAATAGTTATTGAAGTTTGTTTTTCCATAGGGGTAAAATAAATTTACTAATTCAAGGGAAACTTTTAATTTATGGTAACTCCATAAAGTAATAGGGATTGCATTTTTATGTCAGAAATCGCGTTTTGTTATTGCTATTCAATGTTTATGAAATTTATTAAAAACTTTGCAAATAAATATAAAATATACATATTAATATTTCAGCACAAAAAAGAGCATACATGTCTAAAAATGTTATATAACAATTAAATTTACTTTAATCTTGTTATTTATTTTTAATACAAATTATATTTTTTTCATTGATCTTATTAAAAGCGGAAACAGGAACCCATTTTTATAAATACTTCCTTCTATGAATTTTCGAAACATTTCATGTTAAGTGGTTGATATTATTGGTTAGGTTTCGTTAACAAATTCATTTTAATTCCTTTTTTATACAAATCCATTATATTTCTTTTTTTAGCTTCACTCTGTTTCGTATTTTCACACTTATTGCAGGGTAGGCAGAGGGAAGCTAGGAACCTAATGTTAAGTATCGGAAGTTTCTTAGTGGACTGAACGAAGTGTCCATTTCTATTAAAACACTTCCATTCCGCACTTTCCAATTCTGATTTTCAAAACACTTCCATTCCCTACTTTCTAATTCTTTCCAATTTACTTCTTTCCAATTTACTTTTGAATCCTGGTTACGTGTTAAGTAGCATAATTCACCACACTCTGCCTCGTTACCAGAGCGAGGAAATGAAAATATTAAATATTTGAAAAGATTATTTTTATTATTTCTTTTTTTATTTTCTCAAGTGAAAATGGAATGCACAACTTGTGTGTCGTATTTACATTCATTATAAGAAAAAAAAAAACACAAAATATGTTTAAAAGTTTTTATTTGCGTACTTACATACATTTTTATGTCTTAATATTAAAAAAAAACAAATCACAGAGCTCAATGATTTCTTTGATCTTAAACTTTTTAAACAAAAACAAAATATGTACTTCAAAATGAACACATATAAATAAAATTAATAGATACAAGAGATTTATAATCGACCAGAATAACACAAAAACTGTAACAGATTCAATTCCAGAGAAAGCTTAGCTTAGCTTAGCTTATATATATATATATATATATATATATATATATATATATATATATATATATATATATATATATATATATAATAATGATTCTGAAACCGTATATACGTAAACACATATTAAAATCATGTATAAAAAAGTTATAATGTATTTCGTCCTTATATACGTAATCTATTATAACGTTAATGTTTACACATAAAATAACCAAATATAACCTAATTAAGTACTTCATAGTAATAATAGTAAGGATTTAAAAAAAGAAAAATCTTCACGCAGAATCCCGTTTCCCAAGCACCGAAATTGAAACCTCAAATCGGAACTCAACCACGCGCTTTGTGAAACATTTACACAAACATTTTATTGTTTATTTAATAAAAAGTTAAACCTTCCATTTTGATTGATTTCATCATCTCCAGTAACAACATTGTTTCGAAAATGGAAAGCGGTGAAAAGTCTCTGCCTAGGAGAGTAGAGAGTTCACTTCATGAAATGCTATAGTGCGAAGATGACGAGTTCCACGAAAAACTTAATTTATAATTAAAAAATAATAATAATCGTAACTATAAAATTGTTGATCAGATATTTATTAAATTTTCATTTATCCTTCATTTTTCACTTCCCACCTATTTAACAGGCACTTAACAAAGTGGCGGAACCTAACGCCGCACTTTGTTTACTCAGTAAAAAACATATAGTATAGCTAATAACATGTTAATAAACTAAATATATTCACTCTAAAAACGAAGAAGAAGTTAATATTTTCTATATATTTAATATATATATTCTTAATCGTACATAATTAAATTAATACTAAAAGAATAAAAAATATTACAAATCTGTGTTGACTATAAATATAGTCTAAGAGCCAATGATGATATTTAACATATAAAACTTTTGTTTTTTTTTATTTCACTTATGAAAATCACTGTTATAGCTTGTGTTCTTTGACATATATAATATGTATTATTTATTTATATAAGTTTAAATTAAAAAATATATATCCATTTTGTAAACACATGTACTTTTATGTCATACAAACAAACATCTGTCGTACAAAACATAACAAGTATTAAATATGAAAACAAAAAAAACAAACACCAAGAACCTCAAAGTCGACATTAACCTATTTAACTGCTTAAAAAGTAAAGTATATTTATATAAACAAAAGATATTTATTTGTTAAAAAAAAAAACGAAAAGCCAGTAAACATATAGTATGTTAATATAATACACAATATATAAGAAAAGTCTATATATATATATATATATATATATATATATATATATATATATATATATATATATATATATATATATATATATATATATATATATATATATATTTAGGTGTCAAGGAGTATTTATTATCATGTAATAGTGACTTAATATTCCACTCTCCTATAAAAAATAATTGAAATAACGTATGAATACGATAAAATTGTTAAATCTCTACAGCTCAGTGCCTTCATGCGCCTTATTTTGTTCTAATAATAAATTAAGTTTGTATAAACCTTAAGAGTTGACATTTTCTCTAATATATATAGAAAAAAAAATTATATACATACTATTTTTTTTTATTACATATTAATGTTACTTTTTTTTTAATTTGAAAAAAGGTCATTAAACTCAATTTACGGCTTTATTCATGCATCATACATTATTTCAATGAGAAACCACCTTTATAATTCACATCCACCCCGTGTGGGTATTGAAACTATGCCAATTTTAGTTTTAAATAAAGTAAAACCTTTAAATTATATTAATCTTGTAGTAAGATAAAAATAATTAAATACTTAAAATATATTTCAAATAAAAAAAAACCGCAAAAAACCAACACTTTAATATATAATAAAGTAATTTCTAAAAAAAGTTATATATATATATATATATATATATATATATATATATATATATATATATATATATATATATATATATATATATATATATATATATATATATATATATATATATATATATATATATATATATATATATATATATATATATATATATATATATATATATATATATATATATATATATATATATATATATATATATATATATATATGTGTGTGTGTAGAAAAGGTTATTTATAAATAATAGCCCATGGAATGAGTTCTAGCGTTTCTGTAATAGTCAAAATATTCTTGCGGTGAGTTTGAATGTTTTTTAACTACCTCATCTAGCTGCATTTGATCACCCCAGTCCGCCTGCAAATTAATTTCTTATTTAGTAAACGCAGCGAACTTTGAACCCGCAACTCTGCGAATACGTCCAAGCGCAATTACTAAGCTATACGTCTGAAGTGAGCTCCGTCTACGTCGTTCTTACAGCTTAATTATGTCAGAATTTTTTTAATTTTTTTTTTGTGTATGTCAAAGAGGCGCGGCGACATGGAAGATATATTAAATAACATCTTATAGGGGACGTTTATAAAAGTAATAGGATCCAAAATAGTGATAATTTTTGTCTGTTTGTCTGTGAGTTTGTACGCGCTAATCTCAGATACTAAAAAGTGTCAAAAGTGATAATTTAATTAGAACAAAAAAAAAATAGTATATAAAATAATGTAAATCAAGCCGGCGAAGCCACCGGCGGGACTATAGTTAATAGTTTTTTATATAACACAAAAAAAAAATACTTACAAAATTAGGGAACAACGATCTCTTCTCATCGAACTTCTTCTCACTGACGCATCTTAATAAATAAAGTCTCTCGACCCAAGGCCATATCATGTAATCTAGCATGCCTGGTCTGTCTCCGCCAAAGTAATTTGTAGCTAAAATAGTAAAAAAAAACACTATATATGTATATGTATATATATATATATATATATATATATACATATATATATATATATATATATATATATATATATATATATATATATATATATATATATATATATATATATATATATATATATATATATATATATATATATAGATATTGAAATTATATTTAATTTTTTTGCAGCTTCACACTGTATTCTGCACATGGCTAGTTACGCAGAGGGAACTTGGGAACCTTGGGAGTGTTATAACACTCCGTTCTGTTTCCCACTATCCGCTGAATGCCTCAACATTGCGTGTAGAGTGGCGAAAGAAATTAAAAATAAATGTTTAATTTGAAAATATTAAATATTTCATTTCCTCGAGTGGGGATCGAACCCACAACCTGTCGTTTACAGTCACACGCTTGTGCCGCTGCGTCACGACAGGCCTCATTTATTATTAATAATAATATTAATCACACTTACCTCGAAAAGAAAGTTCCTTTTCAAATATATCTAAAGTCTGTACAATTTGTTCGCTTCCAAAAGCGAAGTTAGTGTCAAAACACTCTAAGCTGCCTTTTATTAACTGAAATTCACAGTTAATTAATATATTACTCAGCTTCACGCAGTATCCCGCATCTAGCGGGGTAAGCAGAGGGAACTTGGGAACCTTGTGTTAAGAGACTCCGTTCCGTCCCCCACTTTTGCTTTAATTTGATGTATTTTGATTGAATGGCGGAACTCAACGCCGCGCATATTATTAAGTTTATTTATTTATTTTCTAATAACTCAAATGATGAATATTTTTTGTAATATGTAGTCTATTTATAGAGACGGGCTTTTGGGCTATATAACTATTTTTATTACATTTGGTTGATCGTTTTAATGTTATCACTATAGCTTTAAAGGTGTCATGGAGGAAACACTACGTCGCTTTTTGTCTTCTTACCAAGCGTAGAGAAAGTATTTATTACCCCGAGTATGAATCTACGACCCGACCTGTAAAAGAACGCTGTACCACTGAGCAATTACGACCTCATTTTTTTATAATATAATATATAAGATTTTATTTTTAGTTTCACGCTAGGAAACTTTCATTTTCAGTTTCACGCAGTTTCACGCTTTCAAGGAACTTGGGAACCTAGTGACAAGACACTCCATTCCGTTCTCCGCTTAAATTTAGGCATTGCAATATTGGTAAAATCACGTCAACTGGACCCCCTATTTACCACTTGATCATAAAAATTTAATCTATATATATTTTTTATTAGTACTTATGATGTAAAATTGATCCCCCAAACAATTTTTCAAAATTTCGATTTTAACAAATTTTTTTTTATAATGAAAATTTTAAGCACTTTTAATTGAAAAATGGATTAAAAATCAACCGCAAGAGATAAATTTGTGAAATTTTCAGGATCCATGGTTAAATGTCTATATTTTAAGAATATCTTTATGACTTAAAATTATTTATTTATTTTCATATTGTTAATTAACTTTTAAGTTAACAAATGAAAATTTAACTGACTTCTCGGGCAGAAAATGCAGTTTTTTTTCATCGGTCACATGCTTTATCCATTTAAGTTTAAAATTCCGGAAGAGAATTTCACTGCTCGCCATTAGTTTAAATAAAATTAATTTATTTATGACAGCGCGCCAGGCGCCGAGCGCTGTGGAAATGCCGCGCTGCCGAGCGTCTTGAAGTACACTAACGCTTTTATCAATGATAATTTATAATAACATTACAAAATATTATTATAAAACAAATTTTATTATTATTTATCTTATAATTTATTATAATTATTATTAATAAAATTTATTTTTTTTTTAACAATGTTATAAGGAATGTAATCAAAATTTCTTCTTATTTTTACCAAACAGCGGAAATTAAAAAAAAAAATAATCAATTTTAAATTTTTAAAACGGTTTCGGTCTATGTGTATTTTCTTTTAGGTAATTTAGTAAATTATTATTTTTTAATTTATCAGTCAACACTCCATCTTTACTTAACAAACTTCTTTTATGAAAATTAATTTTGCTTTCTGCACTATTAAAGATCATGAGCTACATGAAAAAAATACCAACCACGATTCGAACGCTTAACTACAATAAAAAATACTCGCCAATTCCATTATTACAAACCATTGGAAAATTTTTCACTACAATGTAGGCTCGTTTCAGAAGATGAAACAGTGTTTATTAACAGAGTTTTTAAAAAAAAATAAAAATAACTGACTACATAATTTATTATTTAATAATTTAAGCTTGTTTCTTCTATTCAGTATATTATCATTGTATTCTTTATAACAATGTTAAAAAAAATTAAATTTTATTAATAATAATTATAATGAATTATAAGATAAATAATAATAAAATTTGTTTTATAATAATATTTTGTAATGTTATTATAAATTATCATTGATAAAAGCGTTAGTGTAGTTCAAGACGCTCGGCAGCGCGGCATTTCCACAGCGCTCGGCGCCTGGCGCGCTGTCATAAATAAATTAATTTTATTTAAACTAATGGCGAGCAGTGAAATTCTCTTCCGGAATTTTAAACTTAAATGGATAAAGCATGTGACCGATGAAAAAAAACTGCATTTTCTGCCCGAGAAGTCAGTTAAATTTTCATTTGTTAACTTAAAAGTTAATTAACAATATGAAAATAAATAAATA
The DNA here is from genome assembly GCA_019049475.1 of Eueides isabella. Classification (NCBI taxonomy): domain Eukaryota; kingdom Metazoa; phylum Arthropoda; class Insecta; order Lepidoptera; family Nymphalidae; genus Eueides; species Eueides isabella. The sequence continues at coordinate 5,502,083 of CM032411.1, read as the reverse complement.
ATTTTAAGTCATAAAGATATTCTTAAAATATAGACATTTAACCATGGATCCTGAAAATTTCACAAATTTATCTCTTGCGGTTGATTTTTAATCCATTTTTCAATTAAAAGTGCTTAAAATTTTCATTATAAAAAAAAAAATTGTTAAAATCGAAATTTTGAAAAATTGTTTGGGGGATCAATTTTACATCATAAGTACTAATAAAAAATATATATAGATTAAATTTTTACGATCAAGTGGTAAATAGGGGGTCCAGTTGACGTGATTTTACCAATATACAAGAAATAAACATAGAAATCATTCAAAAATGCTTAATATTTAACAACAAAAAAGATTATAACTTACCTCATTAAATCGTTCTATTAACAGTCTGTCTTGGGCCTTTACGTACGGATCTCTGGAATGCAAGGGGTTCCTTCCATATTTCTCGTCTAAATAATCACATATGACTACACTTTCGAACAAATATTTGTCGCCTTGTTCCGTTGGTATTTCTAGTACTGGTATTTTTACTGTAAATACATTATAGCCTAAGAGCTAAGGTTTACGAAGTAAACTTAAAAATAATAATAATAATACATATATATATATATATATATATATATATATATATATATATATATATATATATATATATATATATATATATGTATATATATATATATATATATATATATATATATATATATATATACATGTGTGTATATATATATATATATATATATATATATATATATATATATATATATATATATACATATATATATATATATATATATATATATATATATATATATATATATATAATATATATATATATATATATATATATATATATATATATATATATATTTTGTATTTACAAATAAGTGAAAATGAAATTGTTTGGCTATTTATTTCACATGGCAGGGTAGGCAAAGGGAACTTGGGAATCTCGTGATAAGAGACTCCGTTCCACTTCTTATCTGCACTTTCCGCCCAATTTAAGGCTTGTCTTGGCGTAGCGACGGTACTCGAGGAAATTAAATATTTAATATTTCCAAATGAAATATTTGACATTAAACTTAAATTAAAAAATCGTATAAAAATTTTGAACGAAGCAGGATTTGAACCCGCGCCTCTGGAATACCGTTCCAGTACTGGTATTCCAGAGGCGCGGGTTCAAATCCTGCTTCGTTCAAAATTTTTATACGCTTTTTAAATTTAAGTTTAGTATTTTCTGTCCTAAGTGTGGAATAACACTTTAAAAAACGTAGTAAAAAAGAAATATTTGATGTTTTCATTCCTTCGCTCCGGGAACAAGGCAAAGCGTGGCGTTGAGTTCCGCCACTCAACACGCTACCAACCTAAATAGATATCGATATATATAAATCAATTTTATAAGTTGTCTGGATGACGAATCAAGAAAAAACTAAAAATCACTTTTAAACATAACTTTTTTAATAATGATATAAATAAGAAGTGTAATATTTCACTTACATCTTGGATTCTTCACTCTAAACCACTCGGGCAAGTGTAAAGGGTCTAGCTTGTACACTTCGTATTTAGCCTTTTTCGCCTCCAAAATTAACAATACTCTGTGGCCGTAGGGATTCATGTCTACATGATAGAGACGCAGCTTGTCTATGAGAGGTGGTGGCGATGATGATCCTGGAAAACAAAGAAATACAAATTTATAACATATTCAAAGTCATATTCCACGCTTAAGAAAGAAAAATACTTTTTAGACATCGTACGTTGGAAGATTTCCAAAAGGAGCGGGTTCAAATACTGCTACGCAATTTTTTTTATTCATTAAAAAAAAAAAAAACTATATGTCCCATAAGGCGGCTGAGGCTTGTCGTGACGCAGGGGCACAGGCGTGTGTGTAAACGAGACAGATCCTGGATTTCATTCTCTATTTATTATTTTCATTTGTTCGCTCTGCAACAAGGCAAAGCGCGGCGTTGAGATCCACCAATCAACTTGCAATGCCTTAAATTCGGTTCCGCCGAATTTGGGGAATAGAACGGAGTGTCGTAACACTAGGTTCCCAAGATCCCTGCCATGTGCGGTGCAAAGCACGAAGCTGGCAAAAAAAATATGGTGACGAATGGCACAAGAAACACACCTTTGGATTCAATAACGTAAACATTATTAAAGCTCTCCATGGACATTTTTATTGGTACGTCTTAATAAATAATAAAAAGAGTTCCCTGCTTCTGTCTCTAAAAATTATATAAAGAAAAGGGAAGTTGCGGAACTCAACGCTGCGCTTTGCCTTATTACCAAAGCGAAGAAATAAAAATATTAAATATATAATTTCCTCGCACGACCTAAAAGTAATTTAAGGTTCCATACGAATATTTCATTAAATTAACCTTTAAGCTGAGAACCAACAGTTAAGTAACAGATAAACAAGTTGTGAAAACAGAACACGTGACATGTTTAGTCACGTCAGTTACATACGAGTACAATGCATTCGGGTCAAGGTGAGTTTAGATCGATCAGTGAGTACCTGCATCGGTGTTCATACTTAATTTATATATATATATATATATATATATATATATATATATATATATATATATATATATATATATACACACACATATGTATATATGTATATATATATATATATATATATATATATATATATATATATATATATATATATAACACAAACATACATTTAGTGTTCTTTTATTCTTTTATTTAAATTTTGATAAAAGAAAGTCAACAACCTGTGCTGATGTAATGAGTGATAACAAGATATTATCAGACACATTGTATTTAATATCCTACAATGATAACTTAAAATATAAGAAAAATGAGGTTTTAACAAAATATTAAATATTTATCTATATATATATATATATATATATATATATATATATATATATATATATATATATATATATATATATATATATACATACATACATACATACATACATACATACATACATACATATATATATATATATATATATATATATATATATATATATATATATATATATATATATATATATATATACACATGTATCTAGTTTTCAGTCAATTGGCAGAGGGAACCTGGCCACTTAGTGTTAAGACCTTTTCATTAATTCACTTCCGTTTCAGAAAGGGAACCTTTCCGCCTATTCTGGTGTTAAACAAATGAAAATATTTACATAATAAATCTTTTTTCGACTGGCAATTCAGCCCACAACCTCTTTGGTTGTAATTTTATTAATTTTTTGTAAGCAATAAATTACAAATAAATATAATTTGCAGTTGTTTTGTTTTTGCATTTGTTTAATATGATTTGTTAAAATCGTTACAATATCAACGTCATCCTAACTCAGTTATTACGTGACTAACTAAATTTAACGGTCGTGAATACAAATCCAATATACAAAAAAAAAGCATTTCTAATTTTAATTTGATGACTAACTCTGTAAACATGGTCATTTAATCCTCAAGCACTGTAGTATGTGGTTTTTTTTTTTATATTTATTATAAAGTATATGAATAATTTATAAGTTATTAGCATATTTTAAAGTAAACAGTCAAAGGTTTAAAGCGTACGTAATATTCTAAATATACGAAAAAAAGATCATACTTATTTCTTTAAATTACTAGGCATAATTTTAGCTTCACGCTGTATCCCGCACGTGGCAGGGTAAACAGAGGGTACTTGGGAACCTAGTGTTAAGATACTCCGTTCCTTTGCCCACTCTTCGTCGCATTGCGTGTTGAGTGGCGTAACTTAACGCTGCGCTTTGCCTCGTCCCCAGAGCGAAGAAATGCTAATTATCTCGTTTGAACTCCATTTCCTCGATTGGGCATCGAACCCACAGCCCGTCGCGTTGGCAGTCACATGCTTACGCCCCTGCGCTATGACAAGCCTCAATCCAAAGATAATTCCTTAGAAACATCCGTTTCGCAAGAGTGAATGCTATTTATTAAATATTGTTATTATTTTTAAAGTATAAAAGTCTCCTTATACATCATATTTTTTTTATGTTGTAAGCTAAATATGTTTACTGTAATAGAAATCGCCTGTGGTTTGCTCTAGAAAGCGTGACAGACGGAAATATATATGTATATATATAATTATACCTTAAGCTTTACTTATGATACATTAAAAATAAAATCTTACTCTACGACGTCTATTTATGTCATAAGGCCCAATATAGACCCCTATTTTAGGCCGTTTTTGTTTGTTTGTTTGTTTTCAATATATATATATATATATATATATATATATATATATATATATATATATATATATATATATATATATATATATATATATATATATATATATATATATATATATATATATATATATGTATGTATATATATATATATATATATATATATATATATATATATATATATATATATATATATATATATATATATATATATATATATATATATATATATATATATTGTAATTTTTACTATTAATATATGTAAGCAGATTGGAAAATTGAATTATAAACTTAATAATACGTTTAGCTTTCCGCAAATGACAGGGTAAGCAGAGGTAGCTTGGGAACCTGGCGTTAAGACATTTCGTTCGGTTCCCCGCTTTCCACCGTATTTGAGACATTGCGTGTTGAGTCGCGGAACCCAGCTCCGCGCTTGGCCTCGTCCACCGCTCGCTCTTGCCAGTCAAAGCCAGTTGTGTGCAGGCCTTTATAATACTGTTTGTTTTTATTCTTTAGCTTTTCCTTTTGAAAGTGAAAATTAGATATGGAAGTTAGCTATGTAACAAATCCCCATTGATTTCACAAAATTATGACGTAGATGGGAAAAAACGAGATTTTCTATTTCATGTCGAAGTTGCTGGCGGCGAACGAGGTGCCTTATCACAAAATACTCTGTCTTATCTATAAAATGAAAAAAGTAAACATTGTTACGTTAAATATATCACACCTTCACGCTGTATCCCGCACAAGCAGGGTAACCAGAGGGAACCTTGGGAACCTAGTATTTAAACCGTTCCCCATTTTCCACTGAATTTGAGATATTAAGTGTCGGGATTCAACTTCGTGCTTTGCTTCTTTACCAGAGCGAAGAATAAAAATATTATGAAAATATTAAGTGGGGATCGAACCCACAGCCAGTCGCAATAACAGTCAATCACCTCTGCCCCTGCGCCACGACGGGCCTCTAAAACATCACGCTGCGTACAAATAGATAATTTATAAATGAAATCGTATCGTGTTCATTTTGACCTATATTAGTTGCAAAATTAGGTTATCGTTGTTATGGAAACGGGGTAAATTGCCTGCGGTGCTGTTATAACCTAAATGTTTTTTTTTTTTTGGAAAGGAAGTGAAACCTAGTGTTATGACACTCCGTTTCACTTCCGTTCCCCACTTTCCGCCGAATTTGAGGCATTGCGTGTTGAGTGGCGGAACTCAGCGCCGCGCTTTGCCTTATTACCAGAGCGAAGAAATGAAACATTAAATATTCAAATTGAAATATTAAATATTTCATTTCCTCGACTGGGAATCGAACCCAGAACCTGTCGGTTACAGTCACACTCTTGTGCCGCTGCGCCACGACAGGCCTCAATGTTACATTGCAATAATAATTTAATTAGTACACTAATTATTATTGTTTTTTTTGGTATAATCGTAATTATACAATTAAAAAGCTTTTTTTATATATAACTTAGTATCAGTTAACTTCGCGCTGTATCTAGTACATATTAAAAAAAAAAAAAGAAAAAAGGCTTTACAGTATGTCGGTGCTTAAATAAATGTATTAAAAACTTTAAAATATACATAGTATTTTATGGAATTATTATTATTTTTGTTATATAATGTGTAATAATCATAGAAATTATACATATTATTGACCTTTTATTTAGAAATTTGTAAAATAAAATAAACATTCAAATTTAAGAGAAGCTTACCAATATACATTGTGAGGGAGGGTATAAGGGTTTCGTTATTTTCTATCTAAAAATGCAAGATATAAAGAAAAAACTAAAAATAAACCTACTATTTTATAATTTAAAATTATTGCACTATCATATTATAGAAAAAAAAAATTTGAACAGTTATTAAAATATATATATATATAGAAGTAATAAGTATTGCACTTGCAATGCAAAAACGAAACGTTGCACCGAATGACATCATCAAACAGCTGTTTTGTATTTACAATGCAATTAAATAATATGACTCTTAAATTATATATTAATTATAACGAAAAATATATCAAATCATAAAAAGCATATAATTATATTTAAAAAAAAATACTATGAACTTGTTAACTAACTGTTTGTTAATAAAGAAATCTCGACAGATTTAAAGTAATATATAAATTAATGTTAATTTAATACTAAATTTTAAAGTAAAGGAAAGTAACCGAAAACGATATAATAAAGAAATAACATTACTATGTATTGTTTTTATATGTGAAATAATAAATCTACAATACATACCGGTTGACCGCCGTGAGTAATACGCCATTGCACTTGTAAATATATAAAATTAACTGGGAAAATTAATTATTTCTATCAATGAACTGCTTTCGTCGTGCTCAATGTTGAAATAGCGTCATATTTAAAATAGAAGGTATGACATCATTCGTGCCGATTATCAAAATGCCGCTCGGGCATAAAGACTGATATATAAGAACGTAACTAAGAACGGTTATGTCTTTTATATAAATAACAGCTATTGCGTATCGGTTGAGGATAACGTTAGATGTGGATAGTTGCACTTATATAATTTTAGGTATTTTTGTTCTTCTTTTTCAGCTTCACTGTATACTGCACGTGACAGGGTAGACAGAGGGAACTTGGGAACCTAGTATTAAGACACTCCGTTCTATTTCCGCTTCTCAATTTCCACCGAATTGGAGGCATTAGGTGTCGAGTGGCAGAAATCAACGCCGCGCTTTACCTAGTTACTAAAGCAAGCAAATAAAATATTAAATATTTATTTGAAACCATTAATTATTTCATTCACCGAGTGAGGAATGATCGCACAACCTGTCGTTTCTTATATATTTTATATTTTTACTCTTAATTATTTTCTATTTAAAGAAACAATGCGTTTATTAAGCATAATTTCAAAACATTGCCGTGTGATGCCGGCTTTGCCGGGTTATTCCGGCTTTGGCTTTTGAATAGGATCAAACTGGTACTGATGGTGTCGGAAGGGGCAACTAAACTACATGTGGGAGAGACACGCTGTCAGCAATGACAACACGCATGGGCCGACCCGACGGGATTTTTACCACCCCCGGCATTTAAAACCGGCGTTAAGTAGTAGCTTCGGCCACTGTGTTTCGCATTTGGTAATGTGAAACGCAGTCCACCTTAAAGGCCGGCAACGCTCCTGTAGCTCCTCTGGAACTACACAGAGCAGAGTGCGATGGTGATCACTTACCATCAGGTGACCCGTACGCTCATTTGCCGTGTCTTGTCCATAAAAAAAAGCAACGAATCTTCAGCCGTACTGTATAATTAATATCCTTTTACTTTGTTCATATTCATTGTTTCTCTGTTGTACTGACATACTTTGTATATGAAAAGTGATATAAAGAATATGAGTTTCGATATGATTTCATTATATTTTTACTAAATAATAAAAATAAATGTTAATGTTAACTTAAATTAAATGTTACTTGCTATAAAATTTTTCGTTAAGTTAAATAATTTGAACATTTTTACATTAAATAACCAAATTAGTATAATTTATTTCTATTATTTTAGTAATTGGACATTCCAATTACTAAAATAATGGCAATAGGATAGAATAGAATAGAAAACACTTAATTGCACACAAAATCAACATAACAATATAAACTGAAATCCAGCTTCACACTGTATCCCGCACATGGCACGGTAGGTAGAGGGAACTTGGGAACCTAGTGTTAAGACACTCCTTCCCACTTTCGTTCCCTACTTAACAATATAATAACAAAATAAAACGATACAACATATATATTGTGCAAAGGCGGTCTTATTGCTAATAGCAATCTCTTTCAGACAACCCTTGAAAAGAAGAATAAAGTTATCTAAAAACGGGCTCATGCAAAGAAAATTTAAAAGATTATAATAATAACATGTTCTTATGCTCTAGTTCTTGTATATCGATATCTGAAAGCTGTTCTTTATATGGTAACTTTACATCGAATGTATAACCGTTATAGCAAAAAGACGATATAACCCTAACGGATTGTGAAAATATAAACAGACCAACTAAAATCGTGATAACCGTGCGTATTTAATTTAGCCGGGTTATACCGTGAGGTCATTATTGTATTGATTTACCCACAATTTAATATTAATTAACTATATACATATATTTAATTTTTTATTTGGTGGTTAAAGGTCGTTTAAATTATTATATTTTAATTAGTCTTTATAAAATCTTTCATAATTCAGATTTATTTTTATAAATTATGTTCATATATTTTGGCATGTTTCATAATGTATTAAAAGGTAATATTTAATTTTATCTAATTTATTAATACTATTAAATTAAATTAACAATTTAATTTATTGTAGAGTTGTCTTAATTAATGTTTAATTTTTATTAATAAAAAAAACATATTACTTCTGTACTTGTTTATGTTTTGCAAATCGTTTTTTTTTTTTTTTTTCAAAACTTGCAACTAGTTCTTTTTTAAATCTGCAATACTCATATACATATATGTATAAAAATATATGAAATGTCTGAAACAATGATAATTTACATCTATATTAAAATAATATTATATATAAATATATCTTTATTTCTTTTACTACTAAGTAAAACGTAATATATAAAAGTTATGACAATAACATATATTAAAAATATTCATATATGTAACTCAAAATGAAGAATGGAATAGATACATAGATTTAAATAAGACTTAATATGAACAAACGATAATAGTAGGTAGTTAACAGTGATAAGAATTATGCAAGCCTATTCATTTTCGAATTACTTACTTCAACAAAACAAATTGCAATTATATATTAAAAACAAGGACTAAGACCAATCTGTACTAATATAGTGAAATTTGATGAATTTCATAAGATGGTCTGAATTGTTAAATTCATTTACGGGTTGGATTTGACCTTATAGGCTTAATATGACATTAAAGCTGCAATTCTAGTTCTAATAAAAGTAAATAACAAAAAACTATATACAAAACCGAATTATTAACATAATTTTAATATCTTCTTTAAATATATAAAAATAAATCTGGCAACACTAATCTGTCATGTACATTGACAGCAAACAAAATATCGAATTTTTATAGAGTTCAAGTACATATAAACAAGTGCTTTTTAATTAGTATTAAATGGGTTAAGAATCTGAACAAAATATATATTAAAGTATAAATGAATAGTTAAATTTTATATATAATTTATAATTTTGAAGATATATAAAAAGAATGGCGGTTTAAGCTTTAAAAACAAGATTAATATATAATGAATTGTTAAAAAGTGGTCTAACAAGTTGAGTGAAAACAAGGTAATAATTGTAGGAGTTTTTATATAATAGCCGTGTGCTCTGGATTTTTTATGTCAAATATATTTATATAGTTAAGCAATTGAATCTTTGTTTGATATTTATCTCCTTATTATTCATTATGTTTGAATAATTTTGTTCTTTAATATTCGTATTGTATTAAATATGTGGGATGCAATTTGGTATTGAATATTATATGTAAATAAACAAGCATCAATTGCAGATAATGTTATGTTAATATAATTTTATTTTAATGTACCATACTTTAAAAAAGTTGATATTTACTTTCAATGCATCAATAATTTTAGATAACTATGCATCAAAATTGTTTGTATCTATAAACACTCAAAATTGTTTATATCTGAAACATTCATTTTAATTATTTTTTATATCATTTTTATAGTTTGTTCGTTCAATAATAATACGGAAGCTTTATATCGCATATATATTTATGTTTTTGTTTTTTTTATTAATACAAAGCATGGCAGAGGTAACCTAGTTACCATTAAGACTCTTCTGTTCCCCACTTTCCACCAAAACCTGGGAACAATGTGTGTTGAGTGTCAAAACTCAATTCCATACCTTGCATTAGCAAAGCGAGTCTACTCGAGTAGGAACCCATAACCCGTCATATATACCTTAATGCACTTGTGCTACTGTACCTCAACAGGCCTTATCTATTTATTAAGAAACAACCATAAAGTTAATTATTTCATGATAATTCTGGCGCAATTATATTGTATGATGCAAAAAATTTATCATATAGGCCCTAATATAATGTCATTTTCTAATTCAATAATATTTTTTTTGAGATTCTCATTGTATCCTACACTTGGCAGGGTAGACAGAGGGAACTTGGGAACCTAGGGTTAGGACACTCCTTTCCCACTTATAGTCAAATATGAGGCATTATGTGACTGACAACTATGAGGCATTATGTGACTGAAAACTGACAGTGACTAAGTTTTTTTTTTTTTTAGCTTCACGCTGTATCCCGCACGAGGCAGGGTAGGCAGAGTGTACCCGGGAACCTAGTGTCCAAGACACTCCGTTCCACTTACGTTCCCCACTTTTCGCCAAATTTGAGACATTACGTGTTGAGTGGCGGAACTCAACGCCGCGCTTTGCCATATTAAAATATTAAGTATTTCATTTACTCAAATGGGAATCAAACATAAAACTGTTCGTTTTACCAGTCAAATACTTGTGTCACTGTGCCATGACAGTAATATATTTCTATAATAAAGTGCTGCTATTCTCTTTTTAAGGACAAAATGGAGGATATAGCGAATCAACCAGTTGAAGAAATAGTTATTAAGTGTGAAGTTATCGAAATATCAGATGAAGAAGAAGAAGAAGAACCTAAAAAGTAAATATATGGAGTTATTAGTTAGAGTTTTATTTTTATTTATATAGAGATAATGAGAAGTTCCGATTTTTAAACCAATTATGAATTTAAGAGAGCTTAAAACTGTACATTAGGAAAAATCGTCACTGTAGCTTTAGACATGCAGAGGGAACCTGGGGAACCCTGTATTGAAGTACTCCATTCATATAGGGGAAGTGTTACGGTGTCAATTTTGAATGTAGTTTTTGAGAACTGTCCATGTTGCTTCCGTACCAATTTTAGGATTGTATGTCAACGGAAAGGATTAATGATAAAAATTAACAAACTTAAGTTTACACACATATGAACCCACTTTGTATGAAATAAAGTAATATTATAAGTTTGTAATTCTTATTATTACTTTTAGTTTTTTACATGAAATATTTAATATTTTTAAACGGAATATTTAATATTGTCATTGCTCTGGTAACGAGGCAAAAAGCGGTGTTAAATTCCGCATATTACGCTCAAAACGCAATATCTCAAAAATGTAACCTACCTTAATATATCGTGGGATACAGCGTGAAGCCAAAACAAAATTAATATCTCATTTTCAACAGAAAACGTCGCAAACGCCTGACACATAAGGAGCCCCAGCCCTGTGACATATGTGGTAAAACTTTTCAAACCGGATACGAATTAAAGAAGCACAAACGAACACATACAGGTGAACGGCCGTATATGTGCACTACTTGCGGGAAGACTTACACGCAGCTTGGTCACTTGAGTATACACAGCCTGTCGCATAAGGGTATGTTGAAAGTTATTTTTATACTAGCGGCCCGTCTGTGGCTTCGTCCGCTTGATTTACATTTTTTTGTTTACTAATGTCAATTGATTTTTTGTTCTAATTAACATTATCATTTTTAAGACAATTATCTTTTTTTTTTTTCAGCTTCACGCTGTATCCCGCACTAGGCAGGGTAGGCAGAGGGAACTCGGGAACCTAGCGTTAAGACACTCTGTTCCACTTTCGTTCCCCACTTTCCGCCGAGGCATTGCGTGTACTCAACACGGGGAAACGCGGAACGGCGGAACTCAACGCCGCGCTTTGCCGTATTACCAAAGCGAAGAAATTAAAACATTAAATATTTAAATTGAAAATATTAAATATTTCATTTCCTCGACCGGGGATCGAACCCAGAACCTGTCGGTTACAGTCACAGTGTGTCTCTGCGCCACGACATGCCTCAAGATCTGAATTAATCAATTTTTTTTGTGTCAACTTTGTAAATTTAAATATTTTTCTTTTTATTTACTTTTTTATTTCACACATCCACAATGCTTAAGGAAGGCTGCCAAAAATATAATTGTGAAAACTGCATTTAAATTTGGTTAGCCGTTTCTGAGATTATCGCGTACAAACGTACAGACAAACAGACATAAATTTTATAGATCACTATTTTAGGCCCTATTACATTATTAGATACATTATAAGTTTTTTTTTCTATGTACAGACAATGATCGTTACAGGTTTATTATACATAGGTATATATTACAGCCAAATTTAACAAAATGTTTACATAAGCTGTATTCTATGGTATTTTGATGTACAAGCGGAACTCAACGCCGCGTTTTAAAATAATTTATTTAATATTGTCATTTTCTCCTAGTGCTATCAAGAAAAAATCTAGCACTGAGTTCTGCTACTAAATACGTAAATGTCCTTGTGTGTGTCTTAACACTAGCTTCCCTCTGCATAACCCGCAATTTGCGGGATAATGCGTGAAACACAAAAAAAAAAAACAGCAAATACTCTAAATATATATGTAAATGTGTATGTAAATGTGTGTGTAAATGACCTAAAAAAATATGTTACAGGTATAAAAAATTTCAATTGTACAGAATGCGGCGCGTCCTTCTACAGGAAAGCCGATTTGGACCGCCACGAGAAAATCCACACCGGCGTTAAACCCTACCAATGCGAGATTTGCTCAAAGAGTTTCACACAAAAGAACAATTTGGTTATGCATTTCAAAATGCACATCGGCGATAAACCCCACGAGTGCGAAGTGTGCAACAAAAGGTTTTTGACCCGCAGTAAAATGCTTCTCCACTCGAAGAAACATGAGAAGGAGAAAAAGAAAAAGGAGCTGTTGGGTCATGTTTAGGGTTGAAAATTGTTTTTTTTTTTTTTATATTAAAAAGTACATATATGTATGTGTATGTGTTTGTTTTAATATGTAAAGTTTTTGGGTTAAGGCTGAATCGTGAGTGAAGAAGAATAGAATAAATATTGTTACTTTTAAAAGAATAACTCTTGTGTTTTTTTTTTATATTTCTTGGATGGGTTGTATTTTGTTTTACATGGTAATGATGTCCTCTCTTATCCAGCTGTCATCTGTCCTCAGTCATCTGTCATCCGTCATATATGTTTCTTAATAAATGTCATGTCATCCGTTATCTGTCATACGTCATATGTTAATAAAATCTTAAAAATAATTATGCTTACTAAGAAAAAATAATAATAATTATTGTTATTGCAAATCAATCTTCAACTGTTTCAGATTAAAATTGATATGTGGTGCATAATAAGTTGATAACGAACGCTATTTTATTTAAGTACTTTTAGATTTCTAAAATAGTATATCGAAAAAAATATTTCCATTTCATCGCTCGGGCAAAGCATGGCGTTGAGTTCCGTTATATTACTTCTTAATCGTATTTGAATATGTTTAAAATAAACATTAGGAGGTGTTTTTGTGTCTATTTCAGATTATCTTGTCCAGTTGTGTGATTCCGGCATAGAATAGGATCACCCTGGTACTGATGGTGTCGTAAGAGGCGACTAAAGTGCGTGTGGTAGAGTCACATTGCCAGTAATGGCAACACGCATGGGCAGACTCGGCCGGATTATTACCACCCCCGGCATTTAAGACCGGCGTTAAGTAGTGGCTTTGGTCGCTGCGTTTCGGATTAGGTAATGCCGGGTCCCGGTGCCCTGTCACCTTAAAGGACGGCAACGCTCCTATAGCTCCTCTGGAGTTATTCGGGGCCGTGGGCGACGGTGATCACTTACCATCAGGTGACCCGTACGCTCGTTTGCCGTCTTTTCCATAAAAAAAAGGTTCAGTCTGGTAAGGCAAAACACGGTGTTGGGTTCAAAAGGAAGTAAGAGAACTTAACTCAGCATTACGTTCCCTTAGCGTAACGCTACAGTTGTAACAGCATACCAAAAAAAAACAACATTTAACTATTTTATATAGATTTATAACATTTATTATACACGTGTCACACTTGGAGTATTACAGTAGTTTTTACTTATATCTGCGTCTTAAGATCTCATCTCTAATAGTACCCCATAGATCAGCATCTGTAAATAATTCGGAGAGGTCGTCGTGAGCGGATTCGATTTCTGCGAGGGGTGCTCTATCCAACTGAAACAAAATTAAATGTTCAGAATTATAACTAAATATTAGTTTTGTACTTATCGTGGCGCAGGTGTACAATAATATGACTGTAAACGTGACCGGATGTGGTGTCGATATTCGCTGGAGGAAATGGAATATTTAATATTTGTAATATATTTAAAGTTTTCTTTATTTCGTTCTGGTAATAAGGGACAGTACGGCGTTGAGTATTGCCACTCAACGCTATGTCTCAAATTCAGCGGAAAGTGGGGAACGGAACGGAGTGTTTCAACACTAGGTTCCCAAGTTCTGCCTAATCTGCCAAGTAAAAAGGTCTTTGCTAAAATAAAGTACTACTTTTTTGGATCAGGGGTAAATTGTTGTACAGCGGCACAATGTTTGTTTGTTAACGTGACGGTTGTGGTTGACCATACGGAGGTGAATTATTTTAATTGTTTTGTCTGGTAACAAGTCAAAATTCGGCGTTTAACTCCACTACTTAATACGTAAAGGCTTAAAGATCTAAGCGAAATTAGAAACGCATACTCTTAGCACTAAGCCTCTGGCTCTGCCTTCTCTTCTATATGCGGAATACAGTTAAGGAAAAATTATAACTGTAATTATATCGAAACTTTGAAATAAGTACCCAATAAACATATTAAGTTTCAAATAATGAACTTAATAATAAATTAAATAAATTATAATAAAAAGGGGTAAACGAAATAATTTTCAGTTATTTTGAATATTAAGTCTATTATAAATTAGTTATTGGTCCACCATTCGTCATCTGTCATCCGTCATCCGTCATCTGTGTGCCAACTGACATGGGTCATCTCAATATTTGTAGTATAAGACTTATTCATTACTAAATTTGTATTTATAGTAAGACCAATTATGTAACTAGTCGGACTCGCCCACTGAGGGTTCTATATAAATTTCAACTTTGTAAATCAATGGTACTTTAACATTAATTTAC
Organism: Eueides isabella; assembly: GCA_019049475.1. Classification (NCBI taxonomy): domain Eukaryota; kingdom Metazoa; phylum Arthropoda; class Insecta; order Lepidoptera; family Nymphalidae; genus Eueides; species Eueides isabella. The sequence goes on along the minus strand of CM032411.1, from coordinate 5,486,909 downwards.
ATTCCTAAAATTAGTATGGACATCTTGTAATATTTATTTTTTATTGGTTAAAATTAACTATTCTATTATTAACTGTATTATGTTTGTTATATATTTTGTAGGCCTGTAAATATGATTTTTTTTTCAATCACACCAGGTTGTATCACGAGATTTAAGAAACACGGTCTTTACAAACTGACAGACATCTGCACAGCAAAAAAATCATATAAGGATTTAGTTTATTTATTTTTTAAGTACTGAACTATAAACATGGTAATAATGCAAAGCGCGGCGTTGAGTTCAGCAACTCAACACGCAATGCCTCAAATTCAGCGGAAAGTGGGGAACGGAGTGTCTCAACACTAGGTTCCCGGGTTCCCTCTGCCTACCCTGCCTAAAATAAAAACAACTATAAACATTACCTGCACACGGCGGAATGTATCTAGTGCTTGTAGATCATTGGTATCTTGAGACCGTTTACGTCCACACCCTGTATAAGAAAAAATACAGATTAATTATAGTAATTAACCACAACCATTGGGGCCCAGTGTTAAAATACTCCGTTCTGACCTCCGGTACTGTTCAGCTATTGTTTCTTGGGTGGCGGAACTCAACGCCGCGCTGTGCCTATAACCATAGTCAGGAAATGAAATTGGATATATTAAATACAATTTCATTTCCTCAAGTGGAGATCGAACCAACAACCTGTCGCCTTTACAGTCATACGTAATAAATACAACAATATAATTTAATTAAGAGATTACCTGTAAATGCATTGCAGAATGGCCGCTTCCTCAAATTCAACAAGTCTTTTGACATCAGCTCTGAACGTGCTACCTGTTTGATATAAAATACAGTGAAAAGATATAAATTAAAAAGGAGGCCTGGGGTGGCCCAGCGCAGGGTCACAGTGTGATTGTAAACTAGAGGTTGTGGGTTCGATCCCCACCCCAAAAAGTGAAATATTAATATTATTAAATTAAATAATAAATATTTTCATTTCTTCGCTCTGGTTACAAGGCAAAGCGCGGCGTTGAGTTTCACCACTCATCACGCAATGCCTCAAATTCGGCGGAAATTGGGGTACGGAACGGAGTATCTTAAAACTAGGTTCCCTCGACCTACCCTGTCATGTGGGATAAACAGCATAATAGTGAAAAAAAGAGAATAAAATGAATACTGGGAGTACACTAGCTTTCATTGATATATCAATAGAAAAAGGTCCGGCAACCTCACGAGATTAATGGACTGCCCCTAAGGATTCCGTTTATTTTTTTTTATTACCCTAAAAAGTGTGAAATAAGTTTTTATACGAACTCGATAACAGTTCTTCGGTATTTTAGTTAATAATTGAGATATAAAACTTACACGGGCTGTGAACAAAGAATCAAAGATCAAGAAAGTGGTGATAATAAAAAAGATCATTCGGGCCATGATTCCGTTGCTTTTAGTTCAGAGGTTGAATATCTGTAATAGAAAAAGTTAAATATATAAAAAAATATAATTATAAAGAAAATCATATTGACTTGAGATGTCTGTCGTGGTGCAGGGGCATAAGAATGCCACTGTAACGACAGTTGTGAGTTTCATCTCCACTCAAAGAAATGAAATATTTATCATTTTCAATTCTTTGCTCTGGCAACAAGGCAAAGCGCGGTGTTAAGAGCCGCCATTAACACGCAATGCTTTTAATTCATAGGAAAGTTGGGAATAGAGCGGAGTGTCTCAAGGTATTAAGATTCTCTAGGTAAATACTCCGCTCGGCCCGCCGCACGGCAGGGTAGACAGAGGAAACTTGGTAGCTTCTTCTGCCTACTCTGCCCTTTTTACATACAATGTGTAGCTAACCATATTGATAAAATAATAAATAATATTTTATAAGCGCAATCGATTAAAGTTTCAATAGACTTAAGAGAATGATGATGTTTAATTTATTATCACTTCCCCGGTTATTGTTGGAGACCAATTATGGCGTCGTGGCACAACTGGGTTCGAAATTAAATATTTATTTTTTCATTTGTTCTCTCTGGTCAACAGGCAAAGCGCGGCTTTGAGTTCCGCCAATCAACACACTATCTCCAGTATTTTACCACTGGGCGCAGCATCAAGGTCACTATCGACAGTTTCTGCTCCAAATACATGCCAGTGAACGCCGGCGTCCTCCATGATGTGTTGGAGAACTCTAACAGGCCGTGTAAGTCTTTCTTGGGAAAGACCAGTGCCAGAATTAACTTGTGTTTTCCGTTGAGGCATCCTTCAAGAATGTCTCTGTATGAGGTGAAAATATCCTGGTTCAATTCAACCCCCAGAAGACTCAAGCCTGAGCGTTAACTACTAAAAAACCTCATTTGTCGTATCACTAGTTTTCGAGTAAATTCTCCTTAAAGCCGCGCCCAGCATCAGTATATTGGGCCTCAGCTTTTCTAGCGACTGCCAGTATCGCGATTCCGACTGGAAAGCAAGGCCAAGTTGGCCTCGAAATGGGGGTCATCAGCAAAGCGAGACATTACTTCACGCCAATACACCGATTGGCCCTGTACACGGCCCAGGTTCGGCCTCACACGGACAACTGTTCTCACGTTTGGGCTGGTGCACCCCAGTATCAGCTTGAACCATTTGATTGTGTACAACATAGCGCCATTCGAATCACTGGGGACCCAATGATCTGTGAAGGACTCGACACTTTGTGTAGAGAAAAAAAAAGCGGAAAGTAGGGAACAGAGACTTGACGTCTTGACGTAGTGTCTATATCGAACGACTGCCAGTATCGCGATCATCTGGAAAGCAAGGCCAAGTTGGCCTCGAAGAAACTGGGGGTCATCAGCAGAGCGAGACAGTATTTCACGCCAAAACACCGTCTGGCCCTGTATAGGGCCCAGGTTCGGCCTCATATGGAATACTGTTCTCACCTCTGGGATGGTGCACCCCAGTATCAGCTTGAACCATTTGATCGCGTACAACGTAGAGCCGTTCGAATCGTTGGGGACCCAATGATCTGTAAGGGGCTTGACACTTTGGCTTTGCGTAGAGACGTATCTTCACTGTGCGTTCTCTACCGCATTTATCACGGGGAGTGTTCTGGAGAACTGTTTGACTTGGTACCTGCCGCCGAATTTTCTAACCGCACAGTCCGCCACAAGTTACTATACCATCCACAACATCTGGATACGTGGCACTCTACTACTGTGCGGTTTCGTAGGAATTTCCTTCCACGCACCATACATCTCTGGAACGGCCTACCCGCGGCAGTATTTCCAGGTCGATACGACATGGGTACCTTCAAAAAGCGCGTCTACGTACACCTCAAAGGCCGGCAACGCACCTGTAGCTCCCCTGATGTTACACGGGGCCGTGGGCGACGGTGATCACTTACCATCAGGTGACCCGTACGCTCGTTTGCCTTGCCTTTTCCATAAAAAAAAAAAAATATAACTTTTAGAACCCAGATTCCCTCTGCCTACCCTGCTATGTGCGGGACACAGCAGTCTGTTAGGGACATATAATTTACAAGGTGACCCCTAACTTAATCCATATCTTAAAGCACTGATATTTCGTAGCATTTCTTGTTGAGTGGCGGAACGTCGCCTGCTATATCAAACCTAAATAACATAAGTACATATGTCTAAAATTATATAGTACCTTTACAAGCGACTCGCCTCTATAAATAAAAGTAGCAATGTCGACGAGCAAAATTATATAAATCGACAATATTATTCAATTTATAAAATTGATTTTCCAAATTGAAACAAATACGCGGATGTCTGCCAAAATGCAATAATTAAAACTGCATAGAAATCTATGAAGCTTTTCCCCTTTAGTGCACAAACGCACAGACGAACAGACAACCAACAGAAAAAAATAGAAAAAAAAATTGTTTTGTGTTTTATTATCTATATTGATAAATGTCATCAATAAAATGTTTTCTCATGTATATTCTATGTACATACAGCGACCAGTTACAGTTTAATTATATATATAGAAAATATTACTTACCTAGCCGGAAGTCAGATTCACAATGCAACAGCATCTTCGATCTCACCTTATATAGTATTCTTAGATTGTAGGATAAAAGTTACATAGAATAGCGCTTAGTACTAATTTTTTTGCATTTTTTTTTACACGTTTGAATAAATTTTTGCTTGAATTAATTTCCTCTTTTGATATTTTCACACTGTGCGGAACATAGCGTAAAGCAAACAAGGTATCTGGAATCTGGGAACCAGTGTTGATTGTGTACAACGTAGCGCCATTCGAATCACTGGGGACCCAATGATCTGTGAAGGACTCGACACTTTCCGCAGAGAAAAAATGAAAAAACTTTTAGAATCCAGATTTCCTCTGGCTGCCCTGCTATGTGCGGGACTTAACCCTTACTTAACCCTATTGTTCCCCACTTTTAGTCAAATTCTGCATGCATTGTATGTTAAATGCCGTGTATGTGCCCACCCGCATGCTATGCCTCGTTGCCAGGTCGAGGGAATTTCCGAATTTACGACATTGCGTGATGAGTTGAGGATACTAAACTAAAAACTACATTTAAATCGGTTAAGCCATTTTAGAATTAGCTTGCAAACGTACAGTTAAATATTAAAAAAAAATAAAAAGCAATGTTTTGGTTTCTATTAGATAAATGCCCAAACTAATATACTTTAACATATATCTTTCTTGTACAGACATAGATATATGTAGATGTATATAGATATATATAAATATAAATTTTACTATTATTTAAATTCGACTTCACCCCTTTCCCAATTCCTTTAGCACTAAGTCAGTCGTTTTAAATATACGTTCGCTTGTTATTTCAAGTTGTTGAATGGTTTGAAAGGTTATTTGTAAGAGTTTTACTTCAGACAACAGAAAAATTTTGCAAAAAAAAACAAAAAAGTGTTAGAGAAAATAATTGTTAGCCCCCGTTCAAATCGTATTCATATTTATTTTCTAAGTATATTTTTTAAATATAATAAAATTAAAGCCAATAATATATTTGTATAACAATTAAATATATTTATATAATAATTAATTAATTGTATAAAAATTAAGTATATAGGTATATTGAGTGGCGGAACTCAACGCCGCGCGTTGCCTTGTTACCAGGGTGAAGTAATGAAACCTTTAATATTTGGTTTGAAAATATTGAATATTTCATTTCCTTGAGCTGGGATCGAATCCGAAATTTGTAACGTTGCCAGTCGTTTATACCCTTGTTTACGAAAAAGTACTAAAAATGAAAGATAGCAAACTTAAGTTTGCAGTTGTTAACACTCATTTTAAATGAAATGAAGTGAAGTAATAAGTTTGTTATAGTTATTAATATTTAGAATTTATTTAGAATGAAAGTTCTCACTTTAGCCACCTTTCCTAACAGTATGTTTTCGGCAAGCACCGTATAGACTCTTATATAGAAAATGTATAAAATATTGAACGTAACAGGATTCAAATCCGCATCTCTTCGAATCCGTCTAACACGTAAGTATTTTATTTCTAAATGTGTATTAACACTTTGAAAATATTAAAATACCACATACATAGGTATTGAGACCTGTCGTGGCGCAGCGGCACAAGAGTGTGACTGTAACCGACAGGTCCTGCATTCGATCCCCAGTCGAGGAAATGAAATATTTAATATTTTCATTTTAAATATTTAATGTTTCATTTCTTCGCTCTGGTAATAAGGCAAAGCGCGGCGTTGAGTTCCGCCACTCAACACGCAATGCGTCAAATTCGGCGGAAAGTGGGGAACGGAAGTGGAACGGAGTGTCATAACACTAGGTTTCACTTTCATTCCCTCTGCCTACCCTGCCTAGTGCGGGATACAGCGTGAAACTGAAAAAAAAAAATATAGGTATTGGTTGGGGAATTTCTTACATAATGCAGCAAAAATTATGTATAAATGCTTGCGTCCATTAACTTATTTAAAAGTTCTTTCTGTGCTCTACGGCACCGTAGACTTAGATATTAATATCTCCAAGCAAAGCCAAGATTAATGGTCTTGACAAAAGATAGACAACAAAGTGATTCTATATGTGTTACGTTCCCTTTTGAGGTAAGCAGCTTCACGCTGTATTCCGCACGAGGCGAGGAGAAGGAACCCGAGAACTTAGTGTTAAGACACTCCGTTCCACTTCAGTTCCTCACTTTCCGCCAAATTTGAGGCATTGCGTGTTGAGTGGTGAAACTCAACGCCGCGCTTTGCCTTGTATCAGTGCGAAGAAATGAAACACTAAATATTTAAACTGAAAATATCAAATATTTCATTTCCTCGACTGGGGATCGAACCCAGAACCTGTCGGTTACAGTCACACGCTTGTGCCGCTGCGCCACGACAGGCCTCATAGAGGTAAACAATGCTAAAAATGCCTAAGTGTTACTTACCCGCTCATTTTTCTTAGTACTCTTATGGAGTAGGCGACGATGATCTAATGTCAATATATATGGTTAACTGCTTTTCGTTCAAGTTCATTGAGAGTTGGAATACTCAAGCGCGTGACTGTAAATGCGACCGATTGTGGGTTTCATTCCCACTCGAGTAGATGAAATATGAAATATTTTAAATTTTCATTTATTCGCTCTGTTAAAAAGACAAAGCGCAGCGTTGAGCTCCGCCACTAAACACGCAATGTTCCAAATTGAAAAAAAAAAAAACTGAAACAAAAAGTTGTCTTAATAATAGGTTCATTAGTTCTCTCTACGTGCCTTGTCTGCCTGTATGTTTGGGATATAAAATCAAGAAGAGATTAAAAAAAGCACGAGCAAATGCAAGGCGATAGTCACATAGTAGTTTACAAGCTTAACTTTGCAGACGTTTACAAATATTTTCTATGAAAATAATTACAAATATAAATTGGCAATGTTTTTTCTATGATATATTCAAAACGAATCGAACCATCGAGTCCTTCATTCTGTAGGAAAAAAGGTACTTTCAATAAAACCATCACATTAGTAATTTCATACTTTATTATGGTAAACCTTCCATTCGTTAGGCCAAATGGTTTCTGTGATCCAGTCTAAGTATATCGATACTTTTGTGTAGACACCTGCTGCTTTACCACATCGAGGCCCGTAGGAAACTACGCCTTCTATCGAATAAGTGCAGTTCAGGTTCGTTAGTAGAGCCATTAACGGGCCGCCGCTGTCACCCTGAAAATTGGATATTTTTCATTATTATTACGAAAAAGATCGTCTTGATATAGAGGGGCACAAAGGTGCGATTGCAAATGTAAAGTACGGGTATGAAAATTAAATATATATATATATATATATATATATATATATATATATATATATATATATATATATATTAAATATATATATATATATATATATATATATATATATATATATATATATATATATATATATATATATATATATATATATATATATATATATATATATATATATATATATATATATATATATATTAAATATATATATATATATATATATAATATATATATATATATATATATATATATATATTAAATATATATATATATATATATATATATATATATATATATATATATATATATATATATATATATATATATATATATATTTTAATTTCTGTGCTGATGCCGAGATGACGAGATCACTGTCTTTTTGTCACTTAATACGGAGTACCTGAAAAGTTTTAAAAAAGTGACTGATGAAAGTGTTTCAAAGGAAATGGAGTACCTTAACACTTGGTTTCCCTCTGCCTTAATTACGTGCAGGTTTTTCCCCGTCTTATTAAGTTCCCGCTGCCTACCCACTGTGGTATCCCGCAGATCACCACTTTATGCCCAATTATCAAGACGTTAAGTGTTAAATTATTTAATGTCGAGCTTTATCTATCACAGCTGGATGAATGAAAATAGTAAAAATATAAGCATTTTCATGTGTGAGACAACCATCGAGATTACTGTCAAATGGTGTTTTAATTGATGGAACTGATTGCCTTAAACTAATAAAATAATATTTAAAGTATACTGGCTAAAGTTAATCTGTTTAAAAAAGATGGTGATGGTATGATCTCCGATCGAGAAAATTGAGTATAAAATATTTTCATTTCCTTGTTCTGGTAACGTGAATTCCCCCATTTAACCCACTATGCCTCAAAATGAGGAAGGTAAGCGTCTTAATGGGAACGAAATGAGTTAATTCTAGGTTCCTATGTTCCCTCTGGTAACCCTGCTATGTTCATTAAACAGATTAAGGCCAAAATCTTAGGTACCTTGCAAGAGCCCTGCGAGAAGCCACCAACGTGGCCTTTAGCACAAATCATGCTATCAGGAAAGAACACCGACTTCTCGAACTTCTCCGCACACAAGCGACTGTCTTCTTCGACTGTTGTCTGGAAAAAAAAAACTTTCACGCTTTATCCCGTTTGTAGCGGAATAGCTGGAGAGATCTTAGTGTTTTTTTATTTCTATATTTTAACTACACACACGTTATAGACATATACTATCGAGATGTGACTGTTAACGATAGGTTGTAGATTTGAGCCCTACTCGAAGAAGTGAAATATGTGATATTTTGAAATGTAAATATTTAATATTTTCTTCTGTTAGCTATGGTAACAAGGCAAAGCGTTGCGGCATTCAGTTCCGTTACTTAATACGAGCAAGCAAGCAGCAATGCCTAAATTTGGTAGAAAATGGGAACTGATACGAAGTGTCTCAATAGTAGGTTCCCAAGTTGGAAACTGAAAAAAACATTATTGTTGTGCTTTCCAGCAAAAACTACTTAACGAATCGAGATAAAACTTAATAGAAATATAGCTCATATAAAAAAACAAACCAAAGTCTACAATTTTTATATTTTTTTACTACATTTTGTTAAATATGGCTTCTACAACAACAATTTTCAGCGGACGAAGCCGCGTCTGTAAACACTACAGACAAGTGATAATAGTAACAGAGTATGTTTTTTAAACTGTTCCAAGATTATCAGCTATTTCTATACTACTATTGTACAGATATTGTAGTGGCTTGGTGTAGCCGTGCGATTATAATGCGACAGGTTGCCGGTTTGATCGCAACTCGCGGAAATGAAACATAACACATTTTTTTTTCTTAGCTCAGGTAAATAGGGTAGGCAGAGGGAACCCGGGAACCTAGTGAAAAGACACTCCGTTCCACTTCTGTTCCCCACTTTCCGCCGAATTTGAGGCATTGCGTGTTGAGTGGCGGAACTCAACGCCGCGCTTAGCCTTATTACCAGAGCGAAGAAATGAAACATTAAATATTTAAATTGAAAATATTAAATATTTCACTTCCTCGACCGGGGATCGAACATAAAACCTGTCGGTTACAGTCACACGCTTGTGCCGCTGCGCCACGACAGGCCTCAAATAGGTAAAGCGCGGCGTTTATTTCCGTCATTCGACACACCCAACAAACAACACAAGCGTGCGACTGTAAACGCACCTAGGCAGAGGGAATCTTTGAATCTAGTGATATCAAACTCCGTTTTCATAAAGAGTCTTCCTAACAAATTTTCGAGACATTGTTTGTTATGCTATTTCATCCATGAACATTTCAAAATTTAAAAAATTTACACTCAGCAGCATTTGAACCCGCTCTTAGCTTGCCTAGCATATTTCAACATGCTTACAGTAAGAAGTATATCAGACGCCTTTCCCCTCTCATCAGTCTCTCCCCATCCGGCGATGATTCTGTGCGGGCCGATCTCGTTGAACGGAACCGGAAGACATATTGGGCGGATGAACTCGTTAAATTTTATCCTGGAATTTGAAGACGAAAATAAATATATAAAAAGTGGGGAATGGAAGTGGAACGGAGTGTCTTAACACTAGGTTCCCGGGTTCGCTCTGCCTACCCTGCCTCGTGCGGGATACAGCGTGAAGCTAAAAAAAAAGAAATAGAAAAAAACGGTACTTAAATTGTTATCAATGTTACGTGTTCTATTCCCACAAAAAAATATAATATTTTCAATTCTTGGCACCGGTAACAAAGCAAAGCGTGGTGTTGAGTGTCGCTATTCAACACACAATACCTTAAAATAAGTGGAAAATTGGAAATAAAAGTGTCTTAGTGGAAACATAGTGTTATATCTTATGGTTCCCAAGTTTTCTTTCTACCCTGTGTCATACGTGGCAAATAGCGTAAAGCTGACACATATTTCAAATAAATTAAAGTGAGGCTATTTATTATATTTAAATCTAGAAAAGGCTGTCGTGGCATGAGACTGTTAGCGACAGGTTGTGGGTTCGATCTCCACTCGAGGAAATAAACGATTTAATATTTTCGAATTAAATATTTAATGTTTACAAGCCAAACAGCAGCGTTGAGTTCCGCCACTCAACACGCAATGCTTCAAATTTGACGAAGGTTGGCAATGGAAGTGGAACGGAGTGTCTTAACACTTAGTTCCCAAGTGTCCCTGTGATTTCGGCTTAGAATAGGATCGCCCTGGTGCTGATGGTGTCGTAAGAAGCGACTAAAGTACGAGTGGGAGAGTCACGTTGTCAGCAATGGCAACACGCATGGGCAGACTCGTCCGGATCATTACCATCCCCGGCATTTAAAACTGGCGTTAAGTAGTGGCTTCGGCCACTGTGTTTTGCATTGGGTAATGCCGGGCCCCGGTGCCCATCCATCGTAAGGACTGTGGTTACTTGGGGCCGTGGGCGGTGGTGATCACTTACCATCAGGTGACCCGTACGATCGTTTGCTGTTTCTTACCAAAAAAAAAACGTTTCTTACAAAAAGTTTCTTCTGCCTACCCTGCCATGCCTCCACTGGACTCAAATCAACTACTATCGCGTTCAGAGCTTAGCCTTACCTTTCATATATCTCCACAAGTGCTATATCATGTTGTTTTTCATCTTTCACGTACGATTTATGGGGAATCGTCCTCACAATGTTACAAAGTATCCCAGATCTAATATCGGTTTTGTTCAGAGTTCCAAGCATCGCGTAACGTGCTCTGCCACTGAAAACAATAATAGTTTCACGCTTAATACCGCATAGCCAGAAAAACTAGTGTTAAAACACTCTGTTTTTCACTAGGTGATGGGATTTAGCGCCCAGCTCGTTATTGATTGTTTTTAAGTGCAGATTTTGGAGAACGGTTAAATCTTGACGGTAACGGAGTGTCCGTTACCGTCAAGATTTTGCCGTTCCCCAATCAACACTAGGTTCCTCCTGGCTAGACTGCTGAATATTTATTATGTTATTAAGAAGAATTAAATTAAAGTAAGTAACCTTGAATAATTTAATCAACTGTATCTTAATGGGCTTTATCAGGTTGGAGAAGAATTATAGGCCTGTTGTGGTGCAGAGGCAGTGACTTTAAACATGACAGGTTTTGGGTTCGATCTTCACTTGAGAAAATGAAATGTTTAATATTTTCAAATGAAATATTTTACGTTATCATTTCATTGCTCTGCTAAAACGGCAAAGGTAGCGTTGAGTTTGACACTCAATACGCAATGCGGCAGAAAGTGGGCAACACAATAGAGAGTCTTAACATTACGTTCCCATGTTCCCTCTTAACATTACGTTCCCATGTTCCCCCTGTCATCTGCGGGATACAGTTGAGTCAGTAAGTGAGCAAGAAGAATTATAGCCTTTTTAAAATTCTTTTTAAGAATAAGAATTATAAGTTGATAAGTAATCTGTGATCGATCAGATAAACTCTTCCGCGTTATAATATTAGTATGGACAAGTTTTTGTACTTACAAACGATTGTCGACCAGAACGTGGGCAGCAGTCAAGATAAACCTATCACTGACGAGTGACCCACCACCGATCCACACTATTTCAGGTTCATCTGGTGACACCGTGTTATGACATCCGATTACCGCCTGAAATATATATTTTTTAACATTAACATTATTTTGAAATAATTAGATTAGCCTTTAGAGTAAATTTATATTTAATTTCTGAAAACCAACATTTTTTTTTAATTAAAAAAACATTGAGGCCTGTCGTTGAGCTGCGACACAAGCGTGTGACTGTAAACGACAAGTTGTGGGTTCGATCTCAGCTCGAGGAAATGAAATATTTGAATATTTTCAAATTAAATATTTAATCTTTTCTATGCTCTGGTAACATGGCAAAGCGCGGCGTTGATTTCGCCACTCAACACGCGATGCCTGGATTTCGGCGGAAAGTGGGGAACGGAAGTGGAACGTATTGTCTTAACACTAAGTTCCCAAGTTCCCTCTGCCTACCCTGCCGTGTGCGGAATACAGCGTGAAGATGATTTAATTGAAAAAAAGGTCGAACTAAAATCAGTTTCTCATCTTGAAAAATTGCTTATAGCTCTCAAATTGTTAATGCATTAATTCTAGCTGTAAAAATCATTGCGTAAATAAGGCTTCCGATTAGAAAGACCACACTCAAATTAGTTTGGACCACACCTAATTCAGGAGTCACAGTGGTACACAGACAACATACAGACATACAGACACTCTCTCTGTTTGCTTCGGGGTTAAGAAATGACTCCTTTCTTTTCAACTTCACGCTGTATCCCGCACATGACAGGGTAAGCAGAGGGAACTAGGGAACCTATAAGACACTCCGTTCTATTTACCACTGTTGAAATTGAGGCATTGCGTTTAAATATATAATTTGAAAATAATAAATATTTCCTCGATTGGCGACCACAACCGCAACCTGTTACGTTTACTTTACAGTCACATATTTGTGCCTCTGCGCCACGATAGGTTTCACTAAATTATTATAATATTTGATATGTCTATAGTATTTAATATGTTAGTTATTGTGTATTCAATGGCGGCATATAAGATACTATCTACGACTATCTCTAGCTCTTCTCTCTTTTCTCATCTCTCTTCAGGGAAATAGAAATATTCCTATTCCCTTTATGGCACTTGAAATTTCGACAGTAGCGATTACAGGCAAGTGGTGGTCTTTTCAAGAAATTAATCACATACAGTTTATCGTATTGACAACACTCAATGACTATTATTTAAGTGGAATGCCAGAAACAAGTATTTTGGCAATACATTTCCTCTTCTTGTTCTTCCAAATCAGTCATTTTGGTAAATAATATAATAATACACATTTTACAAAAAAAGTTATATATAATAATTGTATACAGGAAGACGACTCGTAGCGTTGAGTTTCGTCACTCAACAACTGACTGCAACGACTCAAGAATTCGGCAGAAATCTAGTAATCAAAGTGTACTAATAGAAACGCAGTTTCCTAACACTAGGTTCCCAGGTTCCTTAAATCAATTGTTTATTAGTATATCATACCATATGTGGAAACTCCTTAATGGCCGCTGGACTACCACCTGATATCCTCAACTGTGACAAGGGACAGGTATTCACTCTTTTGTATCCGTGAGGAGAATCGTCCGCTTCTATACATTGATTAAAGTATCTTTGATATTCTAGGCATTCTGAAATATTAGAGAAAAATATCATAGAAAATATATTCAAATCCTACGTTGGAAATTGAACCCGTAACTGTATCGATTAGTCACGACGTTACGCCACGACGTCCTTTAATATCTAAATGCTTTTGTTTCTGGTAACAACCAAGAGTGCGGCGTTAAGTTAGGCAATGCGTGAGAAATGAAATGTCTTAATACAGTTTCCTTCTTGATGCTGTATGAAAGCAAGCGTGGCTAAGAATAAGCAGTAAAAATGTCATATCTAATAAACCTTCATATCTAAAAATCTTCTGTATTGTTAAGTACTCACTTGTCCAAGCCAAATGTGGTACAGGAGTTTTCAGCTTTGGACTTGGTAATACAGGACACCGTCGAGGCTCCGGAGGTACAGCCAGGTCTGGTAAATTTGGGCAGCACAGGAATGGTTGTTTGCCTTCGTAACGACAGGTCTGAATCAAATTAATAATAATATATTGTTTTGTTATTATATTTTTTTGCAGACGCTGTAATTAATAGAACAAGTGTGGTTTTGTTTCTGAAATGTTGGAATTATTAAAATTATATTCATTTCTATCTCTTCACGCTGTATCCCGCACTAGGCAGGGTAGGCAGAGGGAACGGAAGTGAAACCTAGTGTTATGACACTCCGTTCCACTTCCGTTCCCCACTTTCCGCCGAATTTGACGCATTGCGTGTTGAGTGGCGGAACTCAACGCCGCGCTTTGCCTTATTACCAGAGCGAACAAATGAAACATTAAATATTTAAATTGAAAATATTAAATATTTCATTTCCTCGACTGGGGATCGAACCCAGAACCTGTCGGTTACAGTCACACTCTTGTGCCGCTGCGCCACGACAGGCCTCAGGAGTGTCAGAACACTAGGTTTCACTTCTGTTCTTTCTGCCTACCCTGCCTAGTGCGGGATAGAGCGTGACGCTGAAAAAAAAAATTCTATCTCTGATCGCTTCTAGTACAAAAAAATCAAAAATTTTATATCTATACTAGATAATCAGCTGTTATATCCGGGATATAGAGAGTGATATTGTAAAAAATACACATTTTTTTTTAAACTACACACACGCTGTACCCTGTAGATAGCAGGTACCTACTGTTGACATAATCCGGTCCACGAGACAATTCTGGTCCTCAATTTTTGCCGAATTCTGCAGGTTCTGCAATTCTGTTTAGCCAGCGAATTTATCCCTCGCTATCATGGAAATGAAAGCATTAAATTGGTCGTATTATCATAAATTAGATTTTAAGCGAAATATTTTTAACCTGATTAATCACGTATATTGATTTTTATACATGTTTAAAAACCCGTCGTTTCTAACATCTTACAATAGATCCATACATCATTTCTTCCAGTGGTCAAATCCACAGCTTATCTCTTTCACAGCCACATGTTTGCCTGCACCACGAAAGCCTCATTAAAATACTTACAATTTTATCAGATCTGAGTACGCCTTGATTGGACCCTTTGAAATATTTTTGGAATACCCCAGTTCGGTACAGTAAGTTCTGCGTAGGACAACACACTATCCTTGTTGTTCCTTCCCATTTACACATCTGTAATTTTATGTATGCTCCTATTTACTTAATGAATTATTTAAGTTTTTTAAAGGAGATGGTCGTGGGTTCAATTCCCAATTGGAGAAATTATTTATTGTACTTTCCTCGTTTTCGTAAAAAGACAAAATGCAAAGAAAAGGTTAAAGCAAAGAAAGAAAAAAAGAAGATAAAATATCTGAATTAGATATATAGTCTAATTTTCTCTGCTTCTCCCTAACTATATGCCGTACTTATTATTTGTTTTAGCTTTATGCTAACTGCATCTCGCAGATAGGAGAAAAGGCAAAGGAAACTGATAACCTAGGGTTGAGAGATATCCCCATAAAGACACTTCTGCACCTCACTTTCCGCAGAATTAGAGTCTTTAGGTGTTGGATGGTGTAACAAAAGGCCGCTTTGCCTTGTTACCAGAGAGAAGAAAATGAAAATAATTAATATTTCATTTCCTCGAATGAGAATTGAACCAACAATCTGAACTGTAACCGACATGTTCTGGGTTCGATCCCCGGTCGAGGAAATGAAATATTTAATATTTTCTCTAATTTGGCGGAAAGTAGGGAATGGAGTATCTTAACACTAGGTTCCCGGGTTCCTTTGCCTACCCTGCCTCGTGCGGGATACAGCGTGAAGCGGACCAACAACCTCTTGTGTTTATATTCGCAACGCTTGTTCTTCTGCGCCACGACAAGAAAAAAAATAACTTTCCAAGTCGTCCTTTCCAAGACTAGTCTAGATTCACAGCAAAAAGGCAAAGACTTACTGGTGGTTTCTTCTCGTCGTCATTAACGAGTACAATAGCGAATGGACACTCTAATATACTCCTACATACACCTGTCACATTGTCCACGCTGCAAGGATCTCCTGATAAACGATATAAGGATTAATTCAGTTATTTTTTTTTAATATGGCGTTCCGTGTCAGTTGAGCGCAAAATCATTTGGCCAAAAAAAAATATATAATTACACAATAGAAGAATGCATGCCAAAAAAATATCCAGGTAAAATAATGTCATTATGGAGAAATCTACAGCAAAACAAAAATAATATTCGCTATATAAGAATTTATAAGACTAAAAGAAGATGTCTGTACTCACTCACTCACTCACTCACTCACTCAGCTTCACGCTGTATCCCGCACATGGTAGGGTAGGCAGAGGGAATTTGGGAACCTAGCGTTAAGACACTTTGTTCCCCACTTTTCGCCGAATTTGAGGTATTGAATGTTGAGTGGCGGAAGTGAACGCAGCGCTTTGCCTTGTTTATTTTGAAAATATTTAATATTTCATTTTCTCGAGTGGAGATCGAACTCACAACCTGTCGTTTACAGTCACACGTTTATGCCGCTGCGCCACGACAGCCCTCCATTAAGACCATTTCATTTCCCACTGGATGTACATGGTACATGATATATTAAGAAATATCTCAAATCTACTAAACAGGTTTAATATTTTTTTCGTATAAAATTTTGACAACCCTGTCTCTTTTCCAAGTTTTATTTTGATTAGTTAGTACAGAATAAAGTAATATAAAAAAAAAGTTATTTAAAATATTTTATTCGACAAAATTTCTACATAATTTTACTTATTTAGCTGAAATATCAGATTTCGATGTATATATAGACATTGTTTTGAGAGTAATAACGTTATAAGAATACTAAAGTAATTAAGAATATTCTCTAGTAATATACACGAGGCCGATTCTCTACTAATATATATGAAAGCGAAGAAACGAAAACATTAAATATTTAATTCGAAAATATCAAATATTTCATTTCCTCGAGTGGGGATAAAACCCACAACCTGTCGTTTACAGTCACACGCTGTGCCCCTGCGCTACGACAGGCCTCATACAGCTTAAGTTAAAAGTCAAAAGTCGACCGTCACCTCCAGTTATAAACAAAACGAAACGAGAGGTATTGAGGAAAACATAAACACGTTTCTTAACAACTTTTAACGATAAAAAACACATACAAGCACAAATATGTAATAAGAACACAAAAAAATCTGTAATAAACACAAAAAAAGTATATTAAATTAATTTTTTTTTTATAAAATATTAGTTGTCTGCAAGTTTGTTTGTGTGGATTTCAAGAAATCGGAAAGTTCATTTTTGTCATTCTTGTAGGCATTTCAAGAAATCCTCTCGGTGCTCCCCTACACTCCTAAATCAAGCTATATGCTAAATTTCTACGTATACGTTAGTAGTTACGTTTGTACGTCGTTTGTAAGTCTTTATATAATGTGTTTATGAATAATAAAAAAATATATATTCTTCTTACCGATTTCCAAACACAAGGCGGTGTGTAAAAAACATAAAAACACAAAAATACACAATATCATTTTTATAAACGTATTTTTTTTCCTATTTTTTATATATATATATATATATATATATATATATATATATATATATATATATATCATATGTGTTTTACAAAAATATATATAATTTATTCCATTTTACTTGTTATGCTTACGTCCGTATACTAGAAGGTTATCTTGTATTATGAGTCTGATGAGTCTCAATAAGTCGTAACTTAAGTCATATATAAGAATTAAATGCCTATAATCATCTTAGTTCTCTCTTAATTTTTAGATAGTCTTATCTCTAGAATTACTGAACCGATTTTGATGAAACTTTCACAGTTCCGAGACTTGGTTTTTTTTTTTTTTTATTGTAAAATATTACTATTCCAATATAACTTTTGGCGTCGAGATATTAAAAGAAAAGGTAAATATATAGACATTTTATTCACAAAATAAATAGATAATTTAGATATAACACAGCTGTATATAAAAGCGATAATTATCGGGGAATTATTTATTTCTATTCGCCTCAACAAAAAGATGAAACGCGGCGTTGAGGTACGCCATTTAAATAATTTTGACACTGCTTTTCCCTCTCCATAGAAGATATATAAAAAAGATATAAGGCTTTATTTTTAAAACAAAATGAGCTCTTCTAATGTATGTACGTAACTGAAATAATGTCAATACATTGAACTTGGAAGAGATAAACAAACAAAAAGAAATGTATGTAGACTTTTCTGTATCACTTAGGTAAAGGAAGATTCGGTCACGACTTCGCCCACTGGATATTGGTTATTTACACAGCTTCACGCTGTTTCTGGAACATCACAGGGTCGACAGAGGGAACTTGGGAACCTAGTGTTAAGACACTCCATTCCTTTCTATAATTGCTACGTTTTAATTTTTATACAATTTTTTTATTTGTTTTATTTTTTTTTTTCAGCTTCACGCCGTATCCCGCACTTGGCAGGTTAGGCAGAGGGAACGGAAGTGAAACCTAGTGTTATGACACTCCGTTCCACTTCAGTTCTCCACTTTCCGCCGAATTTTGAGGCATTGCGTGTTGAGTGGCAGAACTCAACGCCGCGCTTTGCCTTTTTAAATATTTATTGAAAATACTAATTATTGAAAATACTAATTATTGAAAATAATAATTATGGAAAATACTAAAATATTTCATTTCCTCGAACGAGAATCGAACCCACAATCGCGTTTTAAGTCACACGCTTGTGCCCCAGCGCTACGACATGCTTCGGAATTATATGTATTTTAATGTTATTAAAACATGTAGAAGTCAATTTGTACAATTTGTTTTATCTTATATTGATATAATATTTTTTGTTATAACCAAATTAATTTAAATAAAAATTATATTACATGTTAACGTAAGTCTAAGTAAGTCGAAATATTTATAAATAATGTAACTTTTTATTCAATAACCGATTGAATAAAACGACCAGACCGAGAGGTTGCCAAATTATAATAGTGAAAGTTAACTTGAAATCTGATAAGCTGTTTCTGAGATTAGCGAGTAAAAATTCACAGGCAAACAGAGAAACAGATAAAAATGAAAAAAAAAAAAGATACCATTTTCGACCGTATTATGTAATAAACGTCTTCTACAAGATTTTTTTAAATATAATTTTCGTGTACAGACGAGTTATTGTTTATACATAGTTTTATTATAAATATTTACAGATGATTAATTAAATGACAAGGCAAAGCGCGATGTTGAATTCCTTAGCTCTACTGCCTACTGGCAATGAATGAAATTCGGCGGCAAGTGTAAAACGGAAGTTTCTTAACTGAGACTGAATGACTTAACGCTAGGTTCCCAGGTTCCCTCTGCCTACCCCGTCATGTGCGGGATACAGCGTGCCGCTAAGAAAAAGAAACAGATAAGATACGTTCATGCAATACCTCTACAATGACAACGTTCTCAATAAATGGAATATACAAGATAAAAATACTGTTTAGCCTGTATCCCGCAGGGAGGGAACATGGGAACCTATTGCCCCAATTTCATTAAGTCACAACCGTTCCCCACTTTCCACCGAAAAAAGATTTTTTTATATATATTAGATATATATAAACACCAAACACCAAACATTCTATAGGTATATATTGAAGTCTCTGTACATTATGGAAGCTACTCTATACTAATATTCTCGTCAATAACTAAGTCACTTTCAAGCGTATTTTAGCATTTTTATTGAAAAACTTTTGATATATAAATAATTAATATTTATTATTTAACCCGTTAGAATTATAAACCAGTAACGTTCTATGAATTTGTTGGAAAAAAAAATATTAACATCGTTTTTTCTTTAACAAAGTGTTATTTGGCGGAATTCAACGCCGCGTCTTGCATTAATTCAAAATACAAATTGTCCTATTAAATATGGGCATATTGTATTTTATTTAATATAAAAAAATGCCTATATATATATATATATATATATATATATATATATATATATATATATATATATATATATATATATATATATATATATATATATATATATATATATATATATGTTTTTTTTTTGGCTTGTCTCTTGACGTACACCAGGATAGGTAAAAGGAACCTGGGAACATAGATTAAATTATTATTTTCCCACTTCCGTTTAATTTTCTAGATATTGCGAGCGGCTGAAGTTAGTCCTGACAGCTTCATCTATATTATATATACATATATACGAATATCATTATTGTAGTTTGTCGTTGCGTTGATGCACCAGCGTCTGATTGTAAAAGCGATAAGTTGTGGGTTCGTTCCCGGCAATGAAATATTTAATGATGAATTTTCAGATGAAATATTTAATATTATCAAAAGAAATATTTAACATTTTTAAATAAAATATATTGTTTTCAAATGAAGTATATAATATTTTCATCTCTTCACTCTGGTAACAAGGCAAGGCGCGGTGTTGAGTTCCGCCGCTCAACACGCAATGCTTCAAGTCTCGGCAGAAAGTGGGAAACGAAGTGTTTTAACACTAGGTTCTCTAGTTTCTCTACCTACCCTGAAAAAGAATGAAGTCATCGTTAATCATCATAAAAATCATGAACATATGCAACGTACATATTTTTTCCCTTTTTTCATATCTCAGGTTCCCTTATCCCCACAGAGTAGGCAGAAAGAACCTTATACTGACATGTTAAGCGACTTCCGTTTTCCACTTTTTACCGGAAATTGCGTGTTGAGTGATAATTTTAATTATCTTGATTGGAAACCGAACCCATATACTGTCATGAATATGCTTGTAAACGTTATTTTCTTTTATATATAATATGTATTTTTTTTAATTTAATACATGAAAACAGATTATCTAAATATTTTTAAGGTTTCCTTTTAATTTTTGATCTTTATTTTTCTATTCGAACCTTCTAGAAAAATCTACACGACTGTACATAAATGGGGTGAAACGATACCATATAATAAATATTTAAAGCGTGTCTTCTAAGTTATAGGCAAACTTCGGTTCATATATAAGGGCTGGAACTTTTGCATTTCAAATCACTGTCTTAGAGGATCTCATCTCGATAGCATCTTAAAGAGAAAATGTTTAAAATAACCGCCATTTTGTCGCTCATGTTGATTGGTAAGTATTATTTGTTTCTTAAAAAAGTAGACATTACATTAAACAATTTATGTTATTATATTTTTTTAAATTCACGCTGCATTCTCCTCATAGAAGGGTAGGCAGAGGGAACCTGGGAACCTGATTATAACTTCCGCTTCTCACTTTCTGTCCAAATTTCGAGGCATTTCGTGTTGAGTGACAGAACTTTTATGAAAGATTGGACTTCCTACTAGAGCGAGAAAATGAAAGCAATTTATTGCTTCGAGTGAGAATCGAACCCGCACCCATCATAATTTATGTCAAATACTGAAAAGTAATTTATTTATATAGTATTATATTTTATCAGCGACTTGGTCACAGGCGGATGCTAGCCGGTATAAAAGAGAAGCTGCATCCTCACGCGACTACGATACAGGTATAAAAAAATAAATGGAGGTAGAAATAGAAAATTTAGAGGGTTACTTAGGCAGTTCTTTTTATATGAAATATGACAAAAACTGAAATGATCTGAAGATCTGTCGTGGCGCAGGGGCATCCGACAGCTTGTGGGTTCGATCACTTCTCGTTCATTTCTTCTCTCTGGCGACAAGGCTAATCGCAGCGTTAAGTTCCGCCACTCAAAAAGCATATTCTGCAGTATGGGGAACGGAACAGAGTGTTTTAACTCTAAGGTTTTCACGTTTCCTGTGCTTACTTCCCTACCATGTGCGGGATACAGCGTGAAGCAGAAAAAAAAACACTATACAATTTGTTTGGTTGGGCGCGCTAATCTCAGGAATTAGTTTAGAATGGTGAATAATTTTTACGTTACATAATAGATATATTTATTGAGGAAAGCTATATAAAATCAAATTAACGTTATTTTGACTTAGGCCTTCAGGATGTTATAATACGTACATAATATTTTCACTGAGACATTTTCCCATTTTCTACCAAATTGAGGCATTGCGTGTTGAATGGTGGAATCCAACATCGCGCCTAGCGTTGATACCAGAGTGAGGTATATGAATCATTAGCGACCCACCTGCGGCTTCACCCGCTTGAAATACAATTTTGTATTGACAACTTTCAGTAACTTTCAAGTAATAGTCACATTATCACTTTTAAGACAATATGTAGACATTGAAAACTAAAATTACAGTGAAAGTAATAAATTTTTTGTAGCAATGTTGTCTAAGTATTTTAATTTGACGTGAGCTTTTTTATTTATTAATCAATTTAAATAAAAATAACACTAAATGGAAGGTTTTAAAAATGTAATAGTGAAAACTGCATCTAAATCTACTTAGCCGTTTCAGAGATTGGCGCGTACAAATGCAAAGAGAAAAAGATAAACAGAAACACATCCAAAAATATTTAAAATCACTATCTTAGTTCCTATTACAATAATAAAAGATGTTATTTAATATATTTTCCACGTACAGACAGTGATATATTTAATTTTCTAGATTAGGCAACTTGTGCTGCTGTGCCACGACTGGCCTCACTCATAGAAAAATAAGCTTATGTAACCCTAATAGTAAAATAGTAAGCACGATTTTTAGACGAAATGCATGCAAGCATGTATACTAATGTTGACGAATTATGAAAATAACCGAGATCCGAGATATGTATTTCTGAGATATATTACATGGATTTTTCTCTCCAAAAAATATTTCCTTTGAGGCCCGTCGTGGTGCAGCGGCACAAGCGTGTGACTGTAACCGACAGGTTCTGGGTTCGATCCCCAGTCGAGGAAATGAAATATTTAATATTTTCAATTTAAATATTTAATGTTTCATCTCTTCGTTCTGGTAATAAGGCAAAGTGTGGCGTTGAGTTCCACCACTCAACACGCAATGCCTCAAATTCGGCGGAGAGTGGGGAACGGAAGTGGAACGGAAGTGGAACGGAGTGTCTTAACACTAGGTTCCCGGTTTCCCTCTGCCTTCCCTGCTTCATCTGGAATACAGCGTGAAGATGAAAAAAAATATATTTCTACGCACCAAAAATACAACTTTTTAGCATTAGAAATTATAAATTTGAAGCCTATCGTGGCGCAGCGGCACAAGCGTGTGACTGTAACCGACAGGTTGTGGGGGTCTAGCTACAAGGCATACCGCAGTATTGAGTCCCGCCACATAACACGCAACGCATTAAATTTGGCGGAAAGTGGGAAACGAAAGTGGAATGGTGTGTCTTAACATTAGGTTCCCAAGATCACGTAGCTAAACAATAATATGGTATCATCGAGTTGGCCTGATGATGGAGCCAGAATCTGAATAGGCCTGTTCTCTTTCTCTTTTTTTGTATTTGATAGTCCAATTATAAGATTTAAACTATATTACGAAAGAAACAAAAGATAAGTAAAAATAAATCCATGACCGAATATGGTCTATCTCTTAACGATAACCTAGAGTTCGGTTGTATGTTTTACAAATAAGAAATTGCTATTGCGATTTCTATGAAACTGCTCAGAATGACTGCTATAAAGAGGCTTTCAAAGCTTCAGGAGTTACGGTCCTAAAGATGGACACACAGACAAACTAAACATATAATATCCTTCTTGCGTTAGGGCTAAAAAATGAATACTTTAGTATTTATTAATACTTTACTTTAGTCAATGAAATATTTATGGTTAATATAATTTCTTCGCTCTGGTATCGAAATTAATGACGGCGTTGAGTTCCACAATTGCTTCAAATTCAGCGGAAAGAGGAGAGACTGGGAGGAGAGAACGGAATATCTTTACACTAGGTTCCAAAGTTCATTTCCCTGCAACTAACGTACAGCGTAAAACTAATAAAAAAGAAACTGATAAAGAAGAGAGAAGAAAGAGGATGTAGTAGAAAAGAAGAAAGCACTCTTCTTCCTTACTCAAAAAAGGTGCTAGATATAGGTTGGTAGTTTAAGATTTTTATATATTATTTTTTGTAAGAAGCATGTACATACTCGTATGATCGTGTAATAGTATTTTATTGTTTACTAGACCGACCGATGATGTATTAAGGCCGGCGTTGAGTTCTGCCACTCAACACGCAATGCCTCAAAAAATTCGGCGGAAAGTGGGGAACGGAAGTGGAACGGAGTGTCTTTATACTAGGTTCCCGGGTTCCCTCTGCCTACCCTGTCTCGTGCGGGATACAGCGTGAAGCTAAAAAAAAAAAAAACTAGACCGATGCATCCTTTTAATGACAGGGACCTTACTAGGAGATTTTGTAACTTATAATTATATTAGAGAAGTATTTATTTGAGTGTTTTACCACAAGATCCCATGCCTACTTCTTAAAATACATATAGAAATTTGAACGTGACGGGATTTAAATCCGCGCTTCTTGGGAAACTTCGAAACGTATGGCTTAGCTGGTAAGCGCTCTTACCAACTAAGTTGCAAGTTCTCTTCTAGCACATCGAAATTCTTGTACGCTTGTTACATTTTTTTATTGTTAGTTTAAATGCCGCGACGTACATTTTTTTTCTTTCCTAAGTGTGGTTTATCACTTGATTAACGTTAAAAATATAAGGTAACTTGCATTAGCAACTTTTTATGTAGAATTAGCAAATTGACCGAATATATATTAACAATATCCGATTTATTCCCATAATATTTCTAAAAATATATTATTTAAAATAATATGCACTTGTACGTTAAAAAGTAAAAAAAAAAAGCATAATTTTTTAGAGCTTTTACAAATGTATGGTCATATTCTTGGTCGCTTGTTCCAAGGAATACTCCGAGCCCCACGTTTTATGAATCCATAGAACTTTAAGTATCTTTTTCTCTTTCAGGTAGCACATTATGGGTAGCAAGTCTTTCCTGCGACTCTTGTGGAAGTGAATGTGCTTCAGCATGCGGAACACGCCATTTCAGATCGTGTTGCTTCAATTACTTGAGAAAGAAACGTGGACCAGATAATTTTAAGGTATTCCATATGTTTTTGAGGCATGTCATGGTGCAGGGGCACAGTGAGTTACTGTAAACGCGACAAGTTATGGATTCGATTGTCACTTGAAGAAATAAAATATTTAATATTTTAAATTTAAATATATGATGTTTTCATTTCTTCGCTCTGGTAAAACGCGGCGTTGAGTTCCGCCACTCAACACGCAATGTCTCAAATTCGACGGAAAGTGAAGAACGGAACGTAGGGTCTTAACGCTAGGTTCCCAAGTTCCCTCTGTCCTACTTGCTATGTGCGGGACATAGCATAAGGCTGAGTGGGTTAGCTTTTTATCTTTTTAGTTGTGATTTCGATTTCCACTCGGAACTATGAACATATTCTTAAACTATTTTCGTTTCTCTTGTTTTGCCTCATAAAGTACATACAGTATAGTGGATTTCAACACGCAATGTCACAAAAATTGAGGAGCGTCTTATTTTAACTCAAGAAAAAGCATCGTGCTGCTATTTAGTTGTAACTGTCCTTATGTCTGAGAAACTTGGTTCAATTGAAACTTAGAATATATCTTTAATTACGTATATCCGGTGTCTTTATTACACCAAAAAAATGGACTGCGTTTTTTTGTACCAGAGATAGTTGTAATTACGCAGAGAGGCATAATCTTCTATTGAAGAATCGATCACCACTCCAAAAAATAATTATATATAAATAGAAAGGGCAAAGTGTTTTTTTTTTCAGCTTCACGCTGTATCCCGCACGAGGCAGTGTAGGCAGAGGGAACCTGGGAACCTAGTGTTAAGACACTCCGTTCCACTACCATTCCCCACTTTCCGCCGAATTTGAGGCATTGCGTGTTGAGTGGCGGAACTCAACGCCGCGCTTTTTGCCTTATTACCAGAGCGAAGAAATGAAACATTAAATATTTAAATTGAAAATATTAAATATTTCATTTCCTCGACTGGGGATCAAACCCAGAACCTGTCGGTCACAGTCACACTCTTGTGCCGCAAAGTGCAACGATTTCCATAATACAAAAAGTGGGCACTTCAATAAATAAAATTTCGCTATTATTTTCCAGTTTCCATATCATAGTTTGCAAAACTTCAAACCGGAGTATATCGGAAAGAAACAACCAACATTGGTAGAGAACGAGCCTTGGTACTTTACGCCAGATGATTTCAGTCTTTATCCTTATGAAGATACAATTGAAAATAGATTTCAGACTATGTACGAATGAATATGGCACAATAACATGATGTAATGAATAATAATAATAACAATGTATTTTTTCGTTATTTACTGTATTGTAATCGGTTTTGTTTTAAGAATAAACAGAAATTTAATATTTCTCGACAAATTTTCGTTAAATTTATATATATACAATAATATTATAGTGACGTCTGTCGAGATAGAGAGGCACAAGTGCGAGACTATAAATACGATGGTTCAATCTCACTCGACAAAATGAAATATTGCCATTTCGTCGCTTTGGTAACGAGGCGACGTGAGGCATAGGAACGGCAGTGTTTTAATGGGAACAGATTGTCACCCATCTGTTTACTCTGCTGCCGGGCTCTCTGTACTCTCTGTTTACTCTGCCGTGTGAAACTAGAAATAAAAATAATAATGATCGTTGTTGCTTAATCATACTTTCTATCTTCACTAGTTGTATTCCGGACGTAGCTGGGTAGGCAGAGGGTACGTAGTGCTAAGACACTGGCCTGTTGTTGCTGTCCGACATTGTAAAGCTTTTTGTGTTTAAATAACTCTCATAATTAAACTTTTTAACACAGGTTAATTAAAAACTTGCGAGAGAGAGGGAGAGTAATTAAAAACAAAGTGTCTTTGTCTACGATGACGTGTCTACGTGTCTTTTACTTACGTTATTTCTATTGAAAATATTTTTTTTTCAGCGTTTCAACATAAACTTTTCATTACTTAATAAGATACTAACAGCAATTTAATATAAATCCTCCAATTTTGTATCTAAGGCTGGATCGATACAAAATTTTTGGATTCACGTTGCGTACACCTCTTTGTAATATAACTGTAATAAAATGATTATTTTGTTTAAATTATGATCTGTAATTTGTATTTTGTGGTTATATATGTATATAAAATTAATATATAATTAAGTGACTGCGCCGACCGCGCAGGTTACGCCGCGATGCGGTAAATAAATCAGTGCATATCGAGTTACACATCTTATTTATTCCCATCCATATATTCAACTGTAGCGACGATCTAAAGATTTAATTTTAAAGGCGTTCGTATGTTTTCTTATGTTGTGAATAGTTCGCCTTTGCCACCTGCAATGATGCTTCCAACCCATTAGTCTTGTGAAAGAATTTATTCTTACTGTAGAGTTTTACTCATTCTCTGGAATAAATTGAATTCCAATTATGTTGATATTTCTCGTTTCTATTATATTTATTCCAATATGTGAATAAATATAATAGAAACGAGGTACCAAAAAGACTTATTAATTTTCAAGGAAATACGACGTGCGTGCACTAATTGAACTATTAAAGTATGTTCGCGTGTGGTAGAATCACGTTACCAGCAATGGCAACACGGATGGGCAGACTCGACCGGATTGTTACCACCCCCGGCATTTAAGACCGGCGTTAAGTAGTGGCTTTGGCCACTGCGTTTCGCATTAGGTAATGCCGGGCCCCGGTGCCCTTCCACCTTAAAAGACGGCAACGCTCCTGTCGCTCCTCTGGAGTTACACGGGGCCGTGGGCGACGGTGATCACTTACCATCAGGTGACCCGTACGCTCGTTTGCCGTCTCTTCCATAAAAAAAAAAAGTTCAATTTCAGGTGCATGTACAAAAGAGCCCACGCGTTGCTAATATATGTATAATGCATCCGTTTTTAAAAGTATGTATCTACATGGCCTTTATATGAAAAATGGTGACTCTTATACGTTGAAATGATGTATAAAAATAAAGAAGATGTACAGTAGATGAAGAAAACAGGACTCCAGTAACATGTACATCACTAGGATAAACATCACTAAGATACATATTAAAAATTGAACGGATTTTCACAAAAACTCAATCTGAATCTGTGTTTCCTGAAACTAAACCATATTGTCCTATATGTTCGTAACTACAGTTTCCAAGAATTTTGTAGTCAAACATACAAACATACATACAGTGAAAGTTTTTTTTCGAGTTTGTATTGTATTTTATTAAGGATTAAAGTGCCATACTCAGAACTATTCAATTCCAAAAAGGGAAAATTTGTTATTAGACGTGTAACAACGCTGCAATTAGTCTTGTTTCTAGAGCAGATCAATGAAAATATCGAAAAAATCACTCCCCGATAGATTATAGTCGGAAATTGTACCACTGACCAACCATAAAAGAGGGGATGAACGGTGCTTGGAGCTACATTGTTAAGAGGGCCAAAAAGCTGCGGTGAAAATGACGGCAGTAGCCGTTAATCCATCCAGACGTTAAATACTTAAAATACTCCACTTAAAAATGTTAGAGCTATGTGCCTTGCATACCCCAGTTCAAGCGGAAACACTTTTGGAGCAGTTACAAGTTTTACTAGAAGTTCTACTAGGGTTGGCTGTAGTCACCAGACTTCATAAGAACGCCCTTTTGAAGTTCCTGAAGTCAGATTACTCAGACTTTAAAGAAAAGGTGATTAGTGCCACTGTAAAAGTTGGTGTTACATTTGCCAAGATTCGTTTCGGCAATAGAGTCATACTAACAATGGTAGTACGGTGCCCATGTCTAATGGCGAAGATCATCTCGGCTAAAGGTCGAATTTTGGAGGATTGGAGCTCTACCAAGATCTAAGTCCTTTACAATCCTATAGACGTCTGGCGCTTGGCCACGCCAAGCCACATTATCCTTCAATACGAGTTAGAGATCATGTCTTCAGTGATCAAGTCTTACACTTGCTATGCCCAGTCTGGCTGAGTATTATTTAATAATATACAGTTTAATAGCCAAGCGCCAAGAGACAGAACGGAACATGGGCTCATGGAACCAGAACGAGAGCCCCTCTAGAGTCAACGAGCATCACTGGTTGAAGGAAAATGCCATATCACCATAAAGGACATAACACACGTTTCCTTAAGGGTTAACCAAACCGCTAAAGCGTAAGTTGTAAGCTACTACAATATATGTAGACCTACATTAATGGACCCGCGCCTCTTGGAAACCGTCTACCGCAGCATCGCGCCCTGGCACGCCCGCCCACCGTATGCGAAATTATATCCCCGCGACCCCTCTCCCCGCCCGACTCCTGAGCTGCTGTAGTGGCCGCTGGTCGCCCGAGCTGGGCCTCCTCTGGGCAAGCAAGGGTCTCACCCGACTAGGCTGACCGCCCCGTCAGCACAGGCTCATCCTCTCGGATATCCCGACTCCCAACCTCACCATCGAGGTTATACTACCAACCTCAAAGCCGCGCCTGTATTGGTAGGCGCAGAGTGACACCTACGGCAAGAGGGCTTTAGCCTTGATGCCGTCGACCCTCTCCCCCCTAGGGAGTCAAGAGAGAAGAACACCCGGATGAAAACCGTCAAAGCGCTCTGACCAACTAAGCCATACGTTCTGGTGAACGTAGCAGAGCTGGACTGGAGTGGACTAGGATTGAGCGTACGGCTTAGTTAGTTAGCGTTTCGACGGTTTCACTTGACGACTTGACGGTTGACACTTTAAAAAATAGTAAAAATATTGGTTAACTTACTGTTTGGTGATAGTTGGAAGTGGACGTGTTGCAAATTCGTAAAAATATTTCAATAACTATTGAAAATTTCGCCAGTCATAAGTGTTTCTAATTATCAAAGGTTTAACAAGTGTTTTCGTATAAAATATTGTTGGTACTAATATCATTGTGTTTGTATTGTTGAAGAGCGAGTTTAACTGCATTGGCGTTAGTGCAGCTCCCCTCACTTCCTCGAGTAAAAAGCACCGCTGCTATTTTTCATCTTGGTCGCTCCTACTCAAAAAATATATGATGAGCCTACTGCGTACGCCACCCAGTAACATATTGATAAACGGTAGCGAAAGCGTGAGCGGGTCGGTACCCAATCTATCCAAATGTGATCACGAAGATCCGTTCGTTAATGTACACTTAAGAAAACGCATAGAAGGCTCTGAGATATTTGATAACCAAAAAGACCAACAAAATTTTCATAGGGACATTATGTCATTGTTATAAAAAATTGGCCAAACTCGAAACGAAAAATTGATTATGATTAAAGGACAAATACACTAACATATACAAAATGTTTGCCAAAATAATTTTAAAACTTATAGAAAGAATACTAGATGAACACCAACCTATCGAACAGGCGTGATTCCAGAAAGGCTACTCGGTAACTGATCACATTCATGTTGTTCGCCAGATCCTCGATAAGTATAGAGCTTACCAGCGCGAGTACGATATAGCTTTTATCGACTACACCAAAGCATTTTACTCCTTGTACCACGAAATAATCTGGAAGTCCCTAAAAGAACAAGGTGTTGAGCAAAAATACGTCCGACTAATAAAAAATGTATACAGCCGTAGCTTCTGTATTGGGAAAATCTCGGAATCAATATCGACGGAGCCTTCTTAACACACTTGTGGTTCGCAGACGATATAGTGTTATTTGCTGTAACGCCGGACAACATTTGTTGTACAAATGATATGTGAACTTGCAGATGAAAGTGAAAAAATAGGCTTAAAGTAGAACCCAGAGAAAACAAAGATAATGACAAACGGGAAGAAAAGCACCATACATTTAGGAAGTCAACAAATCGATTATACAGACGAATACATCTATCTGGGACAGCTTATAACAAAAAAGGATTCTATATGCTAAGAAGTGGAGAGAAGAATAACAAATAGCTGGAAGAGATACTGGAGTCTAAAAGAGGTAATGAAAGACAAAACACTGAACATAAATGTAAAGAAAAAGCTTTTTTTTAATCTTCTTTTTAATATGTATGCTCCTATTGTGTAATATAATTTTTTCTACCGTACAACCTCCTTCGTGTCTTCTCCATTCAACGTGACATTGGCGAAGTGATATGTGCACAACTGGCACGCTCGGAACGTCATAATCAAAGAACCATACCATACCATGATAACTATCCTAAACCAATCCAAACAATGCGCCTGGAAAGTTATATCTTTAAAGTTACGACCTATAAAAGTATTTTTTAATAATACGGACATCCCAAAATATGTTATCTACAACAAGCTCAAATTATCGGATGGCATAAAAATAAATAAAATTAAATATATTCTGATTAGACATCCACATAAAAACTATATAAGTTAAGAGACAGTTAAGAGACGAATTGCAAAAAAGAACTGCTAATGGCGAGAAAGATCTTACTATAAAATATATTTTTTATGGAAAGACACGTAAAACGAGCGTACGGGTCACCTAATGGTAAGTGATCAGCGTCGCCCACGACCCCGTGTAACATCAA
Organism: Eueides isabella; assembly: GCA_019049475.1. Taxonomy (NCBI): domain Eukaryota; kingdom Metazoa; phylum Arthropoda; class Insecta; order Lepidoptera; family Nymphalidae; genus Eueides; species Eueides isabella. The sequence goes on along the minus strand of CM032411.1, from coordinate 5,455,753 downwards.
AGGACCTACGGGAGCGTTGCCGGTGATCCTATTCTAAGCCGGAATCACACGGCTTAAAGGTATGCCCACTATTATTACTAATAAAACCAATAAAAAAAAAACTAACAAGCACAACAAAATAAAACACAACAAAATTAAAAAAAAAACTAATAAAAGAAATAAATTAATAAACTAATATTTAAATAACATTGTTAAAAAATACGAAGACATTCCCTTACACTCGTCATCACTACTTACTACTATGTGCAAAACTTTATTATTTACCGGATTATAAGCATATATACAATTATAGAAAGAATAGTAAAGGAGGCGGAGTGTCGATTTATATAAAAATATGACGTTACAGAAGAGTTATAAGAAAATGGAAGGATTTTATAAATTAATATATCCACAACTAAAGAATAGAAAGAGAGATAGGAGATTTCAACATCGACCTGTAAAGTACATACAGGAGGCAGGACCACAGAATTATAAACAAAAGAGCTAAAACACACAACACCCGCGATACCTCTAAAACTAGTACATTACTAGATCATATATGTACTGATATAAACAACCATTCATTTAATATATCGATAATTGCATCCACCTTGTCTGACCACAAGCAAATATATCTTGAAATCGGCAGTTTATCACCGCAAAGAAATAAAAAGATTGACTATCAAGCAGTTAATTATAAGCAACTATACTTTGATGCACTAAACGCTACATACAATAATGAATGTGACGATTATGATCATGTAGAAAAATTTATATCGAAATACATAATGAAAACAAATGAATACTACAAAAATACTTGACCAACCTCGAAAGGACTGAATAAATAAAAATATTATCGACTCTATAAATGAGCGCAACAGCCTATTTAACTTCGTATTGGTAATGTAAAACCTAATTATGGTAAAAACAGTTCTGTTTGAGGGAGCACAGTTGTTCAAAAACTATCAGATAAAATAAAATTATGTAATAGTATAGGGATGTTAAAAGTCAAACTAAAAAACCATTTAATATCCTTGCTATAGTAAATAAAGAAAGCCTTTTATATCCAACGGCCCAGATGTTAAAACTAATGTTCATTGTATCTCATTTTAAATTTTTATGAGAAATAAAGTCTTTTATACCTTTAATAATGTTTTTTTCTATGAAATACCTATATATATTCGCTTTTCGTATATTATCTTTATTTGTATCGTGAATTGTCACTTTCGACCATCTCCTTGTAGTTTCAACAAAGAAATACTATAAGGGTTCTGTTGTTACCTTTTAAGGTACGGAACACTACAAAGTACGTTAAACGCCAACTAATATATTTTAATTGAGTGTCATAACACTAGACGATCATTATTTAGTTTTTTTTTAATTTCAGGCCTGAAATATCACACAACCAAAAAATGTTGAGGAAAGACTGTAAAAAGCCTTTTATGAGCCCCTTTTGAGATTAGAGCTTACAAACATGCAGACAAACGGCTAAGATTTTTTATATATATACATATCTTCCATGTACAGACAGTTATAAATTACAGATTTATTATAAGTTTAGATGTGTACGTAATATCGCTTACGTATTGGGCATTCACTACAATAACGGAGTTATCTTAAAGGTTATCGACTTTTAAATGAAATAAAAAACTCCATACGTCTTTCTCTAAACAGCAGTGCGTTGTTTAGAGAATAGTTTCACGCTGTATCCCGCACGAGGCAGGGAGAGGGAACCCGGGAACCTAGTGTCAAGACACTCCGTTCCACTTCCGTTCCCCACTTTCCGCCAAATTTGAGGCATTGCGTGTTGAGCCGCGCTTTGCCTTATTACCAGAGCGAAGAAATGAAACATTACATATTTAAATTGAAAATATTAAATGAAATATTTAATATTTTCATTGTTTAGAGAATATTTTCTTATTAATCTATCCTTTTTAATTACTTATATTTTAAGAAGAACGTTTTTGAACTTATACTCTCTCTCTCTCTCTGTCTTTGCCTCTCTCTCAGCTTCATGCTGTATTCCGCACATGGCAGGGTAGACAGAGGAAACATGGGAACCTAGTGTAAAGACACTCCGTTCTGTTCCCTACTTGCTGCCAAATTTTAAGGCATTGCGTGTTGAGTGGCGGAACTCAACGCCGCGCTTTGCCTTGTTACCAGATCGAAGAAATGAAAACATTAAATATTTAAATTGAAAATATTAAACAATTCAGTTCCTCGAGTGGGAAATGAACCCACAACCTGCCGTATACAGTCACACGCTTGCGCCGCTGCGCCACGATAGGCCTCATTACATACTTATACATGAACCGATGCCTCATTACAAGTTTATACTTTGAAGAGAACACATCTTCTATTCAAATATTATAAATTAGTGTAAAAAAGTGCTGTTGACTACAAAAAAAATTCTTCTCAAAGATCCTACTTCTCTTACAAAGAAGATACAAATGAGATTATAAGGAAACAAAAACGATGTATATATTGACTATTATTTTGGTTTTTATCTCAATTCAAAGTGTTTTTTCTGAATATTACAGTCGCATTGGTAAGTCTAAATTATTGTTATTTAATCATTCTTTATTATTTTAATTTGTACATTTATGCAGTAATTATCAAAGTTTTTGGGGCCATCGTAAACATATCGTATCGTATACATCTTAAAATCCATTTCGGAATGTAAACAAGGTAAAACAAAGATTAATAACCTTCCTTGTAAGGACTGGATTAATAAAGAATTAATTAAAGTTATAAACAATAGAAACAAAGTATGGAATGAACTTAAAAAGGAACCTAATAATGTATGTTTATATAAACAATATTACACACATTTTTTTACTATGTTTTAAAGTGTTATTCCACACTTAGGACAGAAAATACTAAACTTAAATTTAAAAAGCGTATAAAAATTTTGAACGAAGCAGGATTTGAAGCCGCGCCTCGGGAATACCGTTCCAGCGCTCTGACCAACTAAGCCATTCGTTCTCACCGAGCTCCGTCGAAATTCTTATACGCTTGTTACAACGTTATTTATGTTGTTAGCATCTCTGTAGGGAGATTTTTCCAAATTTCCGCTACCCAAAGACAACTCGTAAGAATTATCGTTTGGCAAGAGAGAATACTATTTATTTTATTTTTTTTACTATGTTTTAAAGTGTTATTCCACACAGAAAGAAAATACTAAACTTAAATTTAAAAAGCGTATAATATTACACACAGCGTTATAAAGTACGATTGGACATTAAAAACGCTAAAGAAAGTTTCTATCTTAAAAAAATTGAAAACGTTATATAAATAATCCACGAAAACTTTGGTCATACATTAATAGCTTATCAAACAAAAATGTTAAATTTAATTGTGCTCCTCTAAAACCGAAGACTCCTAATGGTCTTGTAACAGAATCGAGAATGGTTTGTAACGTATTTAACGATTATTATTTCCTCAATAGGTTTTCCTTAAACTAGCAAACGAGATACCGACCAAATTTAATAATAACTCTATTTATTCGATGCCCTCATTCTGTTCAGACAAAAAGTTTATTAAATTCTCGCCATGTACTACTGAAGAAATCATTAAAATTATTAGTGGTCTTGACAATAACTAGCTCTGGTATAGATGGTATCAGCACAAAGCACATAAAATGTATTAGTAGTTTAGTAGCTCAAAACCTAAGCAATTGCTTTAATAAACTCCTTCACATAGGTCATTTTCCTAACTCTTTAAAATTTGCAAAAGTTAATCCAATTTACAAATCTGGGGTGTTAAGTGATCCTAATAATTATCGTCCAATTTCTGTATTGCTGGTTATTTTTAAAATTTTGGAAAAAATCCTCTCTGTAAGATTAGAGGAATACTTATCTACTATAAATTTCTTTTCTGATTGTCAATACGGATTTAGGCCTTACTCAAATACCTTAGCAGCTACTTTAGATTTAGTCACTGAAATAAAACTAGTTTGGATAATAAAAAGGTTACTTTAGGAGTCTTTATTGACCTACAAAAGGCGTTTGACACCGTCAGTCACAAATTGTTACTTGACAAGCTCCAAAAAATTAGAACCAACAGCCATACCTCTTCAAATGTTAAAGTCGTACCTTAGTGGTCGGTATCAAGTTACAAAAATAAATGACACTGAAAGCTGGTAAGATATCCATCACATTGGTGTACCACAAGGGTCGATTCTTGGATCGATGTTGTTTCTGGTTTACATTAATAATATTTCTGAACTTAAGCTGCACGGGAAATTAACACTCTACGCAGATGATACTTGTCTTTTTTACTTTAGGGATTCCACCGTTGTAATTATTACTCAGGCACAAGAAGATTTGAACACCCTTTTTGATTGGTTTCTTTATAACTTACTTACAATAAATGTATCAAAGACATCTTACTATATTTTCAAAGCAAAAAATAAAAATGTCGGAAATTTTCAAACGTTAACTATTGATGGCAAAGTATTAAAAGAAAAAAAGGAGGAAAAATATCTCGGTCTAAGAATTGATCACAGCTTAATGTGGAACTCTCAAATTAATTATGTCATCACAAAACTCAGATCGTTTCTTGGTGCTGTTCGACATAGTATTGGCTGCTTTCCCCGCAAAGTTCGATTTTTGATATACAACTCCTACATTAAATATCATTTAACATACCTAATTGAATGATGAGGAACAGCATCCACAACAAAATTAAATAAACTACAAAAGTTACAAAACAAAATTATAACAACATTATTTAATAATACAAAAAAACTTTATAAGGAAACGAACATTATGAATATTAATCAATTGTACCACTTTCACACGCTATTACTTATTTATAAAATTTTAAAGAATAAAATCAGTACGAAAATAAAGTTAACTCTGAACAATGAATTGCCCAAAATACAGTCAACGAAGACCTAATAAAACTTTTCTAATTTCTATTTCTACTAGACCTAAATACAGACGAAGGACCTTGATTTTTGAAGGAGCACAATTATATAAGCATAATTATATAATAATTTACCAGACGCATTAAAAAACATAAAACCATTAAATATTTTTAAGAACAAACTAAAAAGACATATTTTAAATTCATTTTAAATATATTTTTTTTATTGTTATAATTTTTCATGTACATTCATATGCGGATAAAGTCTCAAACAGCTGACCAATAAGCGACCGGCGCGGCGGTAGAAACAGTACCTTACATGGTATTGGTACAACGCCAATAGTACCTCATTAGCATTAAATAAACTTAGTAGGAATATAGTACGTCACGTCTCTAAACTAGATTCCAACGGTCTCGACAAAACAATGAAAACCTTAGATTTCAGTCTTATTCTTAATTGTAATGATCCAAACAGAGCCAGCGCCTTGCTCACCGAAATGCTGTCCCAGACAATAGCTGCTAATACAAATATAATACATTTTTCCAATCGGTCTGGACCAATAAAACCATGGATTACACCAGGACTTTTACGTTGCATACGCAACCGCGATAATTTGCATATGAGATTAAAAAATGAACCAAATAACGAAATTCTAAAGATTACCTATCGCCGATATAGAAATTTTTGTAATAATATTTTAAAAAAAGTTAAGAGAGAATTTGACAGATCAGAGATTATAAAAGCTAAATCTAATAATAAAAAGCTATGGAAAGTATTAAGAAATAATTTAAATATTGGTGATAACAAAACGACCGCTACTGATTTAATAATCCGAACTTCACCTTCTCCACAATAATCAATTGACCTAATTAATGAATATTTCGTTAATATAGGCCACAATCTTGCCGAGAAAATAAAAAATATTAAGTCACCTTTTATACCAAGTTAAAGCTACCAACAAATAATGTCCAATCATCATTTGTTTTACTAGATACGGATGAAACTGAAGTAGCACGAATTATTAACTCGTTAAAAACTGACTTTGCACCTGGTTACGATAACATTTCTATGGCTTTCATCAAACGTTTTGCTAATTTTCTTATCCCATCAATTACCCATATCTGTAACATATGCCTTAACGAATCCATCTTTCCTAGGTCGTTTAAAAAATCAATAGTTCGACCTATTTATAAAAGTGGTACAAAAGACCAAGTGACCAATTATAGACCCATTGCAATTCTGCCAGCCTTGTCCAAAATATTAGAACGTATATTAAATTCCCGTCTTATAGGATATCTCGAAAATAATAAATTAATTTCTCAATGCCAATATGAATTTAGAGCTAATAAATCCACATCTGATGCTGTGAATGACTTGATAAGTTTTGTAGTTAACTCATTAGATAGCGCCAAAAAATGCATAGGAGTATTCTTAGACTTAGCAAAGGTCTTTGACACGGTAGCTATACCCTTATTGTTAGAAAAATTAGAAAAAAATGGTGTGAGGGGAAACCAATTAAAATTATTTGAAGGTTATCTCACAGACCGATTTCAATGTACTAAAATAGAGGATTTTACTAGCAAATATCTTCCCATTAAATATGGCATACCACAGGGAAGCATATTGGAGCCAACTCTATTTTTAGTATTCATTAACGATTTGTGTAATCTGCCCATAAACCACGGAAAAATTGTGTCTTTTGCTGACGATACTGTACTAGTAACGGAAACCTGGGAACAGGCCTTTCAAAATGCACAGGTGGGAATAAACTCTATTTCAAACTGGCTGAATCAAAATCTTTTGACTGTAAATACTTCCAAATCCAAATTTATACCTTTCTCCATTCGTAACTACCAAAGGTCAATAGACATCTACAAACTTTATATGCATCAGTGCGTGGGTCCCGTGGTAAACCCTTGTAGTTGTACAAGCTTAGAACCAGTCCCTTTCATAAAATATCTTGGAATAGATAGAAACTTAACGTTCCAAGAACATATAAGGTCATTAACAAGTAGAGCTAGAAAATTTATTTATCTATTTAAAACTCTTCGTGATATGGCTGACTTTAATATCTTAAAATTAGTATACTGTGCGTTGTGCCAGTCTATACTTACTTATTGCATTACGTCTTGGGGTGGAGCAGCTAAATCACATCTCATCAAATTAGAAGTAGCCCAACGTGCTATACTTAAAGTGGCAACGTTTCGTCCATATCACTTCTCTACAGACGTATTGTACAACTCATGCGGATTACTGTCTGTGAGAAAGCTTTTTATCCTGCATGTAATACTAAACCAATACTTATCACTGCGATATCAACCCAAAAACCTCGTTAAAAAAAGACTAAATCACTACAGTTTGTCGAAGTAAGTTCTTTAACACAAAATTTAGTATGAGATTCCCCTGCTTCCTCAGCTCATTTCTATATAATAAGTGCAATAAGAAACTAAATATATATCCCCTAAATAAGTATCGCTGCAAAAAAATAGTATATGAATGGCTATCAAAACTTAACTATGATGAGACTGAACGACTACTCCGCACAGATTTTTGAAATATGTACAAATTATTTACATTAGATTCGCATAATAGCACACACACGATCACATACATTTACACACACTCACACAAACATACATATATGTAAATCGTATAATATAACAATTACTTCCTATTTAATTGTTAAAATATTTTAAATTTTCTTGATACAAGGGGAATTACCTGGCGACCTGAAACACAGGGTATCCTAGTTCAGGCGCCAGTCTCTATTCCTTTGAAAGCTATTGTCGCCATGTTAGAATATAACTCACATTTTTGTTATTGCACTGAAAAAAATTTTGCTAAATAAATCATTATTATTACTTCTTCTTCTTCTTCAGCTTCACGCTGTATCCCGCACTAGGCAGGGTAGGCAGAGGGAACGGAAGTGAAACCTAGTGTTATGACACTCCGTTCCTTTTTGCGTGTTGAGTGGCGGAACTCAACGCCACGCTTTGCCTTATTACCAGAGCGAAGAAATGAAACATTAAATATTAAATTGAAAATATTAAATATTTCATTTCCTCGACTGGGGATCGAACCCAGAACCTGTCGGTTACAGTCACACTCTTGTGCCGCTGCGCCACGACAGGCCTCCTACATTATTATTACTATTATTATTATAACACGCTTGTGCCGCTGCGCCGCGTAAGGTCTCAACTTAGTCCTAAATATTTAGTAATATATTGTGAAGACATCATTAAACAATTGCTTCTTCGTCTACTTGATAAAATCAATCTTATTATTGACTATAAAAATAATCTAGAGGTCTTCATATCAAAATTGACTCTCCGTAGAGACACTCCGTTCCGTTCTCCACTTTCCGCCGAATTGGTGATATTGCGTGTCGAGAGGCGGAACTAAACGCAGCGCTTTGCCTTGTTACCACAGCGAAGAAATGAAAACATTAAATATTTCACTTGAAACTATTAAACATTTCATTTCCTCGAGCGGCTATCGAACCCACAACCTGTCGGTTACAGTCACACGCTTGTGCTGCTGCGCCACACTGGCCTCACAATAAAATACAAGCAGCCTCTATCTGTGAGATAGCATTAATTGTCAGATTACTATCTGAAGCTTCATTCGCACAAGTTTCAGCCGCTTGTACCGGCCCTAAGTATTTTTTTTTTCAGGTGAACCTTGTCCAGTAGAGGGATCTCCGGGGACTTGCAAATTTTTTTATAACTGCCCCTATGCTATTAATATGGTAGCAAAATCAAAACAACACCCTAAGGTAATAAAATAATATATTTTTAAATAATATGTACTTGTTATATTGCGCACTTGAAAATTTGGCTGTGTATGGTAAACGGTATTTTTTGACAGTCAGACACTTTATTTCTCACTTTTAGGGCTATTTTTTAAAATATTTTTTTTACATTTTGTTTAGAAAGTCAATTTTGATATGAAGACCTCTAAATTATTTTTATAGTCAATAATAAGATTGATTTTATCAAGTAAACGAAGAAGCAATTGTTTAATAATGTCTTCACAATATATAAGTAAATATTTACGACTAAGTTGAGACATGTCGTGGCGCCGCGGCACAAGCGTGTGAACGACAGGTTGTGGGTTCGATCCCCACTCGAGAAAATAAAAATTTAATATTTTCTTTTTAAATATTTGTATCTTTTTATTTCTTTGCTCTGGTAACAAGGCAAAGCGCGGCGTTGAGTTCCGCCACTCAATATGCAATGCCTTAAATTCGGCGGAGAGTGGGGAACGGAAGTGGAACGGATTGTCTTAACACTAGGTTCCCAAGTTTCCTCTGCCTACCCTGCCTCGTGCGGGATACAGCGTGAAGCTGAAAAAAGAAATTACTTTCCAACCCTCAAGAACATATTAAACGTGGACGTAAGTAAATAAGACTACTGTCAACGTGTATATTTTGGATTTGATTACATTTTCTCGGGAGATTACATTTTGATAAATCACTCAACGTTGCATTGAGTTTCATGATACAAAGGGCAATGTCGTGACAATTGAATGGAAAATGGAACACGGAGAGTCCTGACCTAGTCTACCTAGATTCCTTCTGTCACCTCCTAAGAAATGGTGTAAAGCTGTCTTTCTTTTCCTTTATGAGTTATATAGAGTTGGCTACCAGCCCGTTTATACCAGCCTCCATGGAGATAGCTAGTTATGGCGTATACTTTAGCCCTGCTCCCACGTACTATAGTAGCCAGCGTATATATCGACGCTGACTTTAGATATAATACACATTGTTCGAAATTAAGTCTATCATAAAGTAAGAAGAAAAATATGAATTTGTGTGATCCCGGCTTAGAATAGGATCACCCTGGTACTGATGGTGTCGTAAGAGGCGACTAAAGTGCGTGTGGTAGAGTCATGCTGCCAGCAATGTCAACACGCATGGGCAGACTCGACCGCATTGTTACCACCCCCGGCGTTAAGTACCGGCGTTAAGTAGTGGCTTTGGCCACTGCGTTTCGCATTAGGTAATGCCAGGCCCCGGTGCTCATACACCTTAAAAGACCGCAACGCTCCTGTAGCTCCTCTGGAGTTACACGGGGCCGTGGGCGTCAGTGATCACTTACAATCTGGTGACCCGTACGCTCGTTTGCCGTTTATTCCATAAAAAAAAAGAAAAAGAAGATGATTATGGACTTGATCTTTTCTTGGAGAAATCAATATTTGTATTAATTTTTATTTTTGCCGTGATAAATACAGGTCGTTGTTGAGTTGCTTTAAGGCGGAAAGTATGAACGGAGGGTCTTAATTAACACCAGGTATACATGGTGGGCTTTGGGTAACTCGTATGCGATATGTATGCTTACTGTTTTACTTGCTCATTTTCAGACGTGTTTCCAAGAGGCCCAACAATTTCCTGTAGTTTGCTGTCCTAATAATGAAACCAGTATTGTCAGTGGACCAAGGATTATGGCTAGACTTTTCGAGATTAACCGTCTAAGGAAGACAGGGGAAATGGTATTAAAGTCGACTGAGAATTTCATTTAAATCATAGTAAATAATAAAATATTACTTCGATAAAAATAGTTTGCTGAAAATGATATATATATATATATATATATATATATATATATATATATATATATATATATATATATATATATATATATATATATATATATATATATATATATATATATATATATATATATATATATAAATTAATATGCAATACTCAGTCCCTAAGTGCATAGAAAATATCAATCAACTATCTCATTCAACACAATCAAAGGATATGAGAATTTTTGCGTAGTTTTTCTGTACTATACGATGCCTATGGCTCGGTGCTGTTAAATTAATAAATATAAATTAAGTGAAATTAATACGTATTTCTACAGACCTGTATGTATGCGGACCAAGAACCATTTGTTTGCTGTAAAAATCGTCCAAAAAAGCATGAGGAGAGTGAACCAGAAGGTTGTCCCAAGTTACCAAAACCGGAGCTAGACACTCCCTTACGGCATCCTGCTTGGGAAAGTAAGTATCGGTATTTCCAATATCATATCCCCATTTTTATCTAAAAGGATGACCACTACTAGTGCGGAATTATTTCTGTGTTCATGATATCACCGAACATAATTGTTAGAGCAGGTATGCACATCTATTTTTTAGCTTTAAGACTTCGTTATTAATTCCGTCAGGTCTTGGTATCTTGCCTACGCTCTGGGTACACCTTTTTATATCAGAAGTTTCTATTCGCTGTATACTCTGGCTGTGTAAGTCTTTGTCTTTGTTTTTGCAAGACAAAACTTTGTAGTTGCATTATCTACTAAAAAAAACCGTTTATCATGTCACCAACTTGACTTGGTTCACAACCTCAGATATTATTCTTATCATCTGGATTCGGGAAACTCAACTGAGCGATGTAGTGACAATTTCCTTCCACGCGCCTTCCACGCCTGTGGGATGGCCTTCCTACGGCAGTATTTCCAGGTGGATACGACATGGTCACCTTCAAAAAGAGCGTTTATACCTACCATTAAGGCCGGCAACGTGTAGCGTACGTACGTAGCTACTCTGGTGTTACACGGGACTGTGGAAGGCGGTAATCTTTTGTATAAAAAAAGTAAAGTAAGCAGGAAGATACATGTGTATAACTGCCTCTTGAACCATAGTTCAATTGGATATATTTTTAAGTTTTTCGTGTCGCGTAATTTTCTACCTATACCAACATAAATTAGGTCTAGGCGTAGCGACGTAAGCGTGGGACTATTAACGACAGGTTGTGGGTTCGACCCCCACTCAAGGACATGAAATATTTCTAATTTTCAAATTAAATATTTAATATTTTCATTTCTTCAGTTTGGTAACAAAGCAAAACGCGGCGTTGAGTTCCGCCTTTCAACACGCAATGCCTTAAATTAAGAGGAAAGTGGGGAACGGAAGTGAAACGGAGTGTTAACACTAGGATCCTAAGTTCTCTGCCTACCTGCCATGCTCGGGAGACAACGTGAAGCTGAGAACGAGAGTACCAATAAAAATTACCTTAGCATAATTTCTTCTTATACTAATTATTCTCTGCACTAATTCATATTGTCTTGATTTAACAAAAGAGAATTATCACAGAATTCAACTGTGCTTGGAAACGCAGCAGTTTTTGGTCTGATCTTACTCAAAGGAATGAAAATAATAATTTTCTCGCTCTGGCGACACGACAATCGCGTGACATTGGTTTCCGCCATCGAAATTGGTCTATAAATTAGCTTAAAATGATGTAGAGAGACTGCTTACACTTGATTCAGCGTTAAATTATATTAAAAGGAATTATCATTTTCAGAATGTGTCAGCTACCAGCAATATTTCAACGTTTGTGTCGCTACAGATGAAAGCAATAATAATTTTATTAGAAACGATACGGGATGTTCTCTCGACAGGAAAGAGGCACCAAGAATTTTGGCTGGACAATTGGCACATATTATGGAATTTCCACATATGGTAATGCATGTTTTTTATTTGAATTATACGTTAAATAATGTACGCTACGTATAAAGACGCTTCAATCTGTCACACTAGAGATAGTACGTGTTGGTTAAACTCAACACTCAACTTTGTCATAATAGAACAAATTAATGAAAGAAAAATCGTTAAGCCGAACTCCTTGGACGGTCGTCTTTACGTTCTGTTTATTTTTTTGGTCTATTTAGGTTCAATCCCTACACAAACGCAAATTTGATAACAACCCGCGCGACGTGATTTTTTTTAATTGTCAAAAAAATATATATACTACAAATTTTGAGGCCTGTCGTGGTGCTGCGGCACAAGCGTGTGACTGTAACCGACAGGTTCTGGGTTCGATCCTCAGTCGAGAAAATGAAATATTTAATATTTTAAATTTAAATATTTATTGTTTCATTTCTTCGCTCTGGTAATAAGGTAAAGCGCGAAACGGAGTGTCTTAACACTAGGTTCCCAGGTTACCTCTGCCTACCCTGCCTCGTGCGGAATACAACGTGATGCTGAAAAAAAAAAAAAGAAATTTTCAGCGTTATGCTATAATATTTATATTTCCCAATTAGAAGCAAACAATCCTGCAATCCAAAACATTTCTGGTCATTTCTTCAAGACACTAAAGTAACTAAATCTTCTTACTCGGCCAAATTGTTTCTTCACACCTTACTTTTTTTTAGAAATGATTGTATCTCATCTTCCAATTATTTGTCATCAGTTACCTCAATTGAGAACGAGATTTTGAGTGGTTTATAACATCTCGATAGTAACGAAGGTGCAGGTTACGATTGAATACCTACAATATTTTGTCAGAAATGAATTAAAAACTATAGGCCAATAATAATTCATTTTATTTTTGGCAAACTATTTAAAAAATAATTATACCCCTATATTGCCTGGCATGTCCAGAATATCATCACTACATGGTTTTACAAGTTCAAGATCTACAACTATACTCTTGTTACTTTCACTAATAGTTTAACTATCATTATCACTGAACTTGTTTCAGTTATACCTTGATAACCGTAAGTGAAGAATGGCAATTATAGGTTATGAATCTGATTGGTTTAATACATCGTCTGGGGTCCCTCAAGGTACCTAAGCCCATTATTGTTACTTATTTTTATAAACGACATTAGACGTTTCTTAATTACGTTTCTTATTCAGAATCAATATTCTGAATGAGTAATGCTTATTTGCCGATGACATATGAACAATAATAATTACTCTCCTTCAGGTAGATCTCGATTGACTGGTTAAATGCTGCAACATGAATAAACTTAGCTTAAATGTCGATAAATGCTTAATAAATGTAGTTCGGTTCTGCAGAAAGAAACTGTTGACCCTTAATCCTTAAAGTTATAAGGCGTTCGTAAAGAGGCGGACACCGACCGAGATTTGGGCGTAACTCTAGATTGGTCTTTATTAGTAAATTGATATTGACACCATAGTCAGCAAAACATTAACAAATTGAGCTTTGTGTAGAAATTAATTGCTTAAGTCATAGTTATGTAAAAATAATGATGCAAGTTCCAGTTTAAACTAGATAATAAGACAACGCTTAGGCCTCTTAAGTTTAACATTGTACATCAGAATATACAAGGCCTGGGTGGCAAAGAACTGGAACTAGAATATTTTTTTAAAAAATGTAATACACATATAATGTGCATAACTGAACACTGGATCACGAAACGTAGCAACTTAGTAAATATTGAAAATTATAAATTGTCAAGTGCGTTCGTTAGAGAGAAGGCCATCCGTGGCGGATCGCTTATACTCGTGTGAAATGACATATGTTGTAAGCCACAGTCAGATATGGTGGTTCTCTGTGACAAACGCACCATTGAATTGTCCTGTATTGAATTCAATAGATGCGTATATCGACCCCCATCAGCTAGTTTTGAGATATTTGAGGGGAAAATGGAGGATTCCTTATTAATTTGAGTTCCAGTAGTAAATCTATAATTGTATGGGGAGACTTTAATGTATATATTTCAGGCCACTTCACACAGTCTCCATCTTCTTAATTTATTTAAGTCTTATAATGCTTGCATAGAAAACAATTTCTATCACTGCGAGGTTTTTGAAAAATGTATAAGAAATAACCTAAGCTCATTGTCGTCAAAAATTTTCATTAACTGGCAATGAATTAAATAAACATAACGTAGAGTAATAACAATCAGACTCAGGTCACTAATACTAAAATAAATCGTTATGCTTAGAATGTTACGGAAAAAATCACGAGTATCAATATGTCCGAAGCACATCCAAATCTTTTGTATGAAAATGTTTTTAAATTACTGTCAACCGAGTTTGACAATATTTTTAAAACAAAAAAGTTTATAAAAATTCTAATTTACAATTTAGTGACTGGGCAACCGTTGATATTTACCAAAGTAGGGACAAGATGTACCAACTGTATCATATGATGGAATGGAATCATGATCCAGTGTTCCTATTAAAGCTTAAAATTTTTTTGAAAATATTTAAACGTGTTTGTAACCAGGCCAAATCTATATATATATATTTATATATATATATATATATATATATATATATATATATATATATATATATATATATATATATATATATATATATATATATATATATATAGTATATATATATATATATATATATATATATATATATATATATATATATATATATATATAAAATTTTGAAATCCCATAATAAATTCAAAGCTACATGGGATGCTATCACGACTACAACTGGGAGATCTAGAGCTGTCAGTGAACCGAGTGAAATATAGTAAAATACCGTAGTACCGCTTTTCAAAAATGGAGATAGACCTGATCCTGGAAACTACAGAACAATATCGATTTTATCATCATTAAGTGAAATATTTGAAAAATAATTTTTGACCAGATTTTACTATTCATACATAGAAACAATTCTATACATAGTGAGCAATATGGTTTCACCAAAGGCAAGTCAATGACAGATGCGGGTGCTGCACTTTTCAAGCACATCTATGACGCATGGGAGAGATCGCAAAATGTGGTTGGAGTATTTTGCGATCTATCCAAAGCCTTTGATTGTGTAGATCATGAAACTTTGCTACTAAAACTTTCTCACTACGGCATACAGGACGCAGCTCTTGATCTTGTTGCCTCGTATTTAACTCAAAGAATCCAGAAGGTTAAATAATGTAAAATCATCTGGATCTCCTCTAAGAATGGGCATTCCACAAGGTTCGATTCTCGGTCCCCTTTTATTTTTGTTATATATAAACGATTTACCATTTTATGCAAAGAATTTATGCGACATTCGCTGATGATCCTTCTCTAATATTTAAGATTGACAGAAGGAAAGTTAACTTTGACGAAGTGAATATTGCTTTGTCGCATATTCTTCATTAGTTTGACGTAAATAACCTTATGTTAAATGCAAAAAAAAACGAAATGTACACAATTTTCTTTACCTTACGTTAGAAAACAAAATTTTTGTCTTACTATTAAAGGTGAAACTGTTGGAGTTGCGGAATCAACGGTGTTTCTAGGTATAACTATAGATTCCAAGCTTCAGTGGCATTCCCATCTTGCAACACTCGCAGATAAACTCAGCAAAGTCGCGGTCGCAGTTAAGAAAGTAAGGCAAATTACGGACGTAAATACTGCCCGACTAGTTTATTTTAGTTATTTTCATAGTATTCTTTCTTATGGGATGCTACTATGGGGCAGCGCTGCCGATGTAAATTCAATATTTATACTGCAAAAAAGAGCCGTAAGATCTATTTATAATCTTAAAGCTCGAGATTCTTTGCGAGATGTTTTTAAGGATACAAGTATTGTTACGGTTGCTTCTCCATATATTTTTACAATATTTTGTTTGTCCGGCAACATATTCAGTGCTATAGCAAACACAGTGACAGATACACGATTGGGACGAGAAGAGAAAAGGACAAACTTGTGACGCCTAGTTATCGCCTCTAAAAAGTAAATAAATCATTTATGGGTCTGGTATACGTATCTATAATAGTATTCCGCAGTGTATTTTGTATTTGCCACTAGAGAAGTTTAAAGTAAATGTTAAAGTAACGTTAATTAAGAAAGCGTACTACACTGTCCAAGAATATTTAATCATAGAAATGTATTAAATTAAGGTAATTTGAATATTTGAATGACAAAATTTATTAAATTAAGGTCATGTGATCTGATCTGATCTGATTCGATTTGATTTCACGAAGTGGCTTTGAGTATTACAGTGTTGAATGGAATCCCCATTATGAAGTTATATAAAAAAAATAAAAGCGTACAGAAAAGCTCTCCTTGACATTTCTCATATCAGTGTAACCTAAGCAAAACATTAGCTAGCTATAGAGATACTCAGCTTCACGCTGTATCCCGCATGAGGCAAGGTAGGCAGAAGGATCCCGGGAACCTAGTGTAAAGACACTCCGTTCAACTTCTGTCCCCCCTTTCTCCACCGAATTTGAGGCATTGTGTGTTGAGTGGCGGAACTCAACGCCGCGCTTAGCCTTATTACCAGAGCGAAGAAATGAAACGGAAGTGGAACGGAGTGTCTTAACACGAGGCCGGCTTCCCTCTGCCTACCCTGCCTCGTGCGGGATACAGCGTGAAGCTGAAAAAAAAACTTAGCTATTAATTTTAGGATACTTGTTCTTTTATTAAAACCATTAGAGTATGGTGTTAGTGATTATAATAAATAAAATAAAATATTGTGGTTTTCAGGCTGCAATAGGTGTAAGAGGATCGGGAGACACTGATATGGTTTGGATTGGAGGAGGATCCCTAATAAGTGATAAATTTATACTGACAGCTGCGCATGTTGCATTTAGCAAAGCGTTTGTATTTTTATATGATTAAATTAAAATATATTTTGTACAATTAGACCATTACAAGTGCTTTTGTATTGTCAAATTACATAGAAATGTCTGTGGTGTCATTTCTACAGGAAGCTACCACCGGCTCGGAAGACGAGTCTGTTGAGAAGAGCCGGTAACGAATTCGACAGTTGAAGTTCTACTACTACTCTTACTATACTCTACTCTTTTTCTACTCTTTCACTAGTCTTTTCAAAATACAGCTTCCCAATTTAGCATCAACAACAAATATTCCAACAAAATTTTATCAGTATAATACATAGTCTTGGATTGAGTAATCAGCTTTTTTTATTGCCGGCTCTTCTCTTATATTCACCGATAAAAATTTGATTATAATAAAACATTTTGAATTGCTTAGCAATATTGTCACCTTTTTCTTATTAAGGTTTTTTTTCAGAGGTCAAGCGCACTACGCCTTGCTTGGTGTTGTGAACAAATTAAATATAAGGGAAGGCTTGTTGTGTAACATTATCAAGCGATATGTGTATCCTTTTTATGATAAAAAAGGAAACATTAAAGGTCATGACATTGCTCTCTTAGAGCTGTTTGAAAGGTATGTATGTATTTATCGACCCGTCAACCACAATATTTAACTTATTCTCGGTAAATATGCAAAGTACTAAATTGAGACAATAGCGCTTAAGATTAGGGCTATTTTATTAGTATAAATAACTATCTAGTCTTTATGGTCTGGTGTTCTCTAAGTTCATTGTAGCTGGAGAACTCTAGTTTGCGTGTGACTGTAACCGACAGATTCTGGGTTCAATCTTCACTTCACTCGAGGAAATGAAATTTTCAATTTAAATATTTAATGTTTCATTTCTTCGCTCTGGTAATAAGGCGGCGCGTGTCGTTGAGTTCCGCCTTTCGACATGCACTGCCTCAAATTCGGCGGAAAGTGGGGAACGGAAGTGGAACGGAGTGTCTTATCACTAGGTTCCCGGGTTACCTCTGCCTACCCTGCCTCGTGCGGGATGCGGTGCAGGGACTTAACTATTAGTGAAAACTTACGTATTTACTTTTTTTTTTTCTTTTAGGGTTCAATTTAATCAATTCATACGCCCAGCATGCTTACCAGTACCGGAGAGGAAAATTGAACAAACTTACACCGTCGCTGGATGGGGCGAGACTGAAGTTGCGAACAATTCTTCAGTGCTTCTTTATGTACTAAATATTTTTTGACGTTATATCATATATAACAATATAAGCTGAGTGATTCGTGTAATAATACACTGTTTTCGGCTGTTTACTAAACAATGACACACTGCGCACTTATGGCGTAATGTAAGAACCAAAAGAATCCCATACATAACCCACGTTGTGGGTTAAAGAGTGTAAAACATGCTGATTTTACTTTCTTAATAAACGTACAACTTTACGATGCCCTAACTCTATAGTACTCTATAGTGTCTAAAACTGTAGTTATCTAACTCTACCTCAAGGCGTCTACTTTCTTTCTCTATTTAAAAAAAGTATCTATAGTTAGGTCAGAGGATGTAGGAAGCAGCTACTGTAGCGCTTAGAGCTGCGTTCTCCTTTTCTGCTCCACATACATAGCTAAGTGTAAAAGGAAAATATTTATCTTTCCAACATAGGTTTGATAGAGTTCTTCTAATTATTAAGTGTTTGCATTTTCAGGTCTCTGTACAAAATGAGCCCAAACGATGTAAGGATATCTATAATGACGACTTCAAATCAGATATAATGATGTGTATGCATGGCCTTCATGTGGAAAGGGCTGACTCCTGTAAGGTATTACGTTCATTCAATGAAAAAAAAAATATTTTAAAATGTAGGTACATGTAAGAAAAAGAATCTCCTTCAGAAATGTGTTAACAACAGAATTAATTTTCAGAAAACGTCGAGGTATTCCCTAAATCGGAACACCATTGATTATAAATTTTAGTATTTAATAAATTTATGCTCAAACATGTAACCTAGTGTTAAGACACTCCGTTCCACTTCCGTTCCCCACTTTCAATCAAAAGCCCGAAACTTGGCTAGATTAACGTATCGCCCCTGAAACGTAACGCACATAAAGATAAAATTTTATGAAAATCAATGGACCCGTTCCCGAGAGTCAGGCACTGCACGTTTAAAGATATCTTTAAATGCAACAAATTCCACGAGAGTTTCCGACTAGCCTTGTGTCGCTGCGCCACGACGGCGTTTAGTATTATATTACTTTCTTTAATTTGTTTTTATTTATTCACTTGTTTGTGTCCAGGGTGATAGTGGAGGTCCTTTGATGGCTAAATTCACAAATCTGAATCGGTCATATTCTATAGAAGGTGTTGTTGCATTCGGAGTTGGATGCGGAAAGGGGGCGGGAGTTTATACCAAAGTATCGGAATATATGGATTATATAATGAACATAGTGTGGAAGAAGGAATGGTCGATATACAAAGAAAGTTTGAAGAAATTTTCTTAATTGTGATTTTTTGATGTATAGATGAATAAAATGTTGTCTGTTCATTGAATAAAAGTTTCGATTATTTAAACTTTGTTTAAATTTATTTTTTAACAGTCTTCATGCCTTATCATCATACTAATTTTACTTATAGTTCCCCCATGTGGTTAAATGGAAATAAATGATTGGTCGTCCTCAACATTTTAAGGAATGCCATGTGTGCGTATCAACTGGGGTCTATCTCTGAATAAAAGGTATTATTTAACTATTCAAAGATAGTCGCCGGTTAATGCGAAGGAACTTCATAAAATGGTAAAAACTAAATTTGGATTATGTAATGGAGTTTGAATGGAATAGATAATAGAGACGTCTGTCGTGGCGCAGCGGGACAAAGGTGTGACTACAAACGACAGGTAGTGGGTTCGATCCCCGCTCGAGAAAATGAAATATTTAATATTTTCAAATTAAATATTTAATGTTTCCATTTCTACGCTCTGGTAACTAGGTCAACCACGGCGTTGAGTTCCGCCACTCAGCACGCAATGCCTCTAAGTTGGTGGAAAGTGGGGAAGTGTTACGGAGTGTCTTTACACTAGATTCCCAAGTTTCCTCTGCCTACCCTTGCCATGTGCGAGATACAGCGTGAAGCTGAGTTAGATAATAGGTATAATTATAATGGTACACATTTAAATATAGTTAATATATTATTTAATGCACTTAAACAAACATAAGAAAATAAACAAGATTTAAAGTAAGTTCATGTTCGGGTTCAGGCATTTGTGGACTACGAGAAAGCCTTCGACAACATCGAAACCTGGGCTGTTTTGGAATCTCTGCAACGTTAGCATATCGACTGGCGATATATCGAGGTGCCTGCTGAGATGTCTCTACAACGATGCAACGGTGACCGTGCAGGTTCAGGACCAGAGAACAAGACCGATTCAATTCTGTCGCTGGGTGAGACAGGGAGATGTGACATCTCCAAAACCGTTGACCAACGCGATGCACGAAGCGTCAACTTCAATGGAGAGTATCTCACATCTTCGTTTTGCAGACGATATAGTTATATTAGCAGGGACGCTGGAGGAGCTTAGCGGAATGCTGAATGACCTAGGTCGGTCCTCTTGGCGATAATTAAGAATCTTTTAAAGTAGTATAAGGATGTGCATATCACGGCAAAGTCGAATCGGGAATCAATTAAGCTGAGCACGAAACTGAGAAACATGTTCGTACTTACGCAGGCCGTAAATAAAGCGTATGGCGTGATTTTGGACTCTCTCTAATTTGTTAAGTAGCTCCTCGGTCGTATCCAAATAGCAAACGTCAGCGTAGTCGAGAATCGGAAGAAGAAGACATTGCGCAAGCATAATTTTGGTTTTGTGAGGGATTAAGTGTCGGAGTCGCCTAAGGGAATGGAAACAGAAATGCATGCTCTCGCTTATTGCGTTGATATGAGGAGCCCATGACATGTTACGATCAAATATAAGACTCAGATTCCTGACTTCGCTGCAATAGGGAATTGGCACTCCCGAGTAGCGTAATGTAGGTCTCGGTTGATTTTATGTGAAAGTCTGTTGCTGCCTATAATGATAGACTGTGACTTTTTGGGATTAATTAATAGCCCAAAAAAATCGATGTGGTATCGTTTGCTTTTACACACTGCCGGCGGACGAAGAGATAAGAATGAAACCAGCTTATAGCTACAGAAGAAATATTAACGGCACGAAGAGTGCCAAGAATATGTCGAAGTCAACAGAGTTAAAACCATTGCTGAAATCCAGCAGTACCAAAACAGTGAGCTTAGTTTGGTTCATAGCGCACCGGATGTCCTCCGTAATATTCAACAGAGCTCCAATTGTGCTGTGGAAGGGACGGAAACCGGACTGGACAGGACATAACAGATTGTTGGTTGAGAGAAAAGAGTACAGCTGGTTATTCACTAACGATTCGAGGACTTTAGACACGATAGGGATGATAGATATCGGACGGTAATCTTGGATGTTGGAGGGATTTGAGGTTTTAGGTAATGGAATGACATAAGCATTCTTCCATTGTGAAGGAAAGATATTACTTGACAGCGAGAAGTTAAAAATGTGTGTGACTACTGGAGTAATGCTATCCAACACTGGAAGAATCATGTCTAGGCTGAGGTTATCAATTAACACACTTCTTGACATCATCTTCTGATACAGCTTTAAAAGAAAAAGGAACAGAGTCTGGTAGGTCAATATGGGATAATAAAGCAATTGTTTTTAAACATAATGCAGTGCGCCAGAGTTTGACAAGTTCAAAAATTGTTGAATGGTGAAAATTGTCTTCGATAATCAAATTAATGTGCTGAAATATATAAAATGGATTTATTTTAGCACATTAATATTGTAGAGTAGATCTTAAATTAATTTAGATATTTAAGCTCTTATAAAACTAACAGATCTAACAACATAACGGCGACTTGACTTTAAAATGTCTCCTAAAGAGTAAAAATATGAAATGTAACTAACTTTAGGCAATGTAAAATTATTTAATTCAGATATCTAAAATCTATCGCATTGTATCGTGAACGTACAATTTCTACTTAATCATAATCAAATAACCAACACGTTTCAAGAAGGTCGACATGACATAATAGGGTTATAACAATTTTTCAAATACTTTTTTTAAATTAAAATGAATTGATGGCTATAAGTTTTTAATTGATTCCTTTTGTCTGTTTTGTGTAAGTTGATTGTTAAAGATTTTTTTCAGAGCGACGGAGTAGTTGTAGTTAGATTTTTCTATAGATAAAATATAGCGGAGTAACAAGCGTCTGTGCATATTTATGTTTTTTTTTATGGAAAAGTCAAGGCAAACGAGCGTACGGGACACCTGGTGACGAGTGGTTACCGTCGCTCACGGCCCCGTGTAACACCAGAGGAGCTACGATGTGCAAATATTGCAGATATTCTATCGTAACCGTAAACCTTTGTAACTATCGAGATGTTATAAACCACTCAAAATATCGTTTTCAATTGAGGTAATTGATGACAAGTGATTGGAAGAAGAGATCATCTTTACATATAATAAATCTGTAGAAAAGTCATTTTTGTACACTGAAGAAATTGAAATAAAAAATAGTCAATGTGTGAAAACCACATCATCTGGATACGTGGCACTCGAGTACTGTGCGGTTTCGTAGGAATTTCCTACCACGCGCCACACATCTCTGGACGACCTACCCGCGGCAGTTTTTTCAGGTCGATACGACATGGGTACCTTCAAAAAGCGCGTCTACCTCCACCTCAAAGGCCGGCAACGCACCTGTAGCTCCCCTGGTGTAACACGGGGCCGTGGG
Source organism: Eueides isabella (assembly GCA_019049475.1). Taxonomy (NCBI): domain Eukaryota; kingdom Metazoa; phylum Arthropoda; class Insecta; order Lepidoptera; family Nymphalidae; genus Eueides; species Eueides isabella. The sequence goes on along the minus strand of CM032411.1, from coordinate 5,432,817 downwards.
CGACGGTGATCACCCACAATCAGGTGACCCGTACGATCGTTTGCCTTGTCTTATCCATAAAAAAAAACACGGTGTTGAGTTCCGCCACTTAACACACAATGCCTCAATTCGGCGGAAAGTGGGGAACGGAGTATTTTAACATTATGTTCTCATGTTCCCTCTGCCTACCCTGTCACAGCGTGAAGCTGATATTATTATTAATAAATGACCCCATTCATATAAGTGGTTACAAAAAAGACATACATAATACAGAAATAGAGTAACACTCTATAGAAACGGTTAAAACTACAATTTTCTTTTTAAAAGTTAGTCAGAAAATAATAACATTTATTTATAAGAAAATAGGTAAATTTATAATTTATAAATAGCAAATCTTTCTTTATAATTTAGTACCAGTGGATCCCGAACGGCTTCGCCTGCTTCTTTCATATTCAATATAACTACTTGCTATATATATACACAGTGCTCAGCTTAGATCTTGTGTAGTAACAGAGTCCAAAATAGTGATTTTTGGATATTTTGTGTGCTTGTCAGTGCGCTTGTTACAAATAATATCAAAAACCAGGCTAACCACATTTAGGTGCAGTTTTCCCCATCATATTTTGGGGTCAGATTTACCTCAACATTTAATATCTGTTATTAAGTTCGACAAAATTAATATTTTTTCTTTCATTTAGCAAAAATTTTATTTTTTCTTATAAGTATAAATGTCATTACGGCAAGAAATAAATTGTAATTAGTAAATAAAACAGTGTAATTCAAGCGGGCGAAGCCGCGGACGGATCGCTAGTTAAATAATAAAGAAGCGGGCAAACCTCGTGGCTATATCCTCTTGAATCACAATATTTAATTCTCTAATCTCAATTACTTATAAAATAAATAATTTCCCGGGAATAATATCTGTGATAGGTGTCAGGGGTCAGATTTAGAACTTTACGATATCTCCTGTCTATATTATGCAATAATCATTTAAAAACATTTTATTTTCAAATTAAATATTTAATGTGTTTTCTTTCTTCGCTCTGATAACAAGGCGAAGCACGGCGTTGAGTTCCGCCGAGTTTTCGACATCAACGCAGCGTTCATATAAATGAAAATATTAAATATTTTAATTTGAACATATTAAATATTTCATTTTCTCGAGTGGGGATCGAACCTACAACCTATTGTTAACAGTGCAACACGCTTATGCCTCTGAGCCACGACAGACCTCATAAAAAATATTTAATGTAGTATAGCTACTATACTACTAAGTGTATAGAGATTTATAAATTTAGTTTCCTTCAGACTGTGCGAAGCCGCAAGGAAAGCCCAGTTGATAATAATTCTCAATATAAATCAGAAGTCTACAGGTCAGTCTAGTTGAGAGAGTCGTTGATAACGGTTGTGTTATTCCCATCATAAATTAAATACATTTTTATTATATATTAACATAAATATATATTCATATATTATTCTGTAAGAATAAATATATTACATAACTAAATGACTTGGTGAGTTTATTTTTTTTATTTTAATTTGGAACTATTTTCTTCTAAAAAGAAAAGATCCGGCGTTGAGTTCCGCATTCAACAGACGATTACTAATTTTGAAATTTGTACAAATATATGATAATATTTATTAGTTTTTTTTTATTTAAACTGAGGCTCAATTAACACTTTATCATGTGTTTTGGTTAAACTTATTGTGTATAATAAAACTTGTTTCTGAAGGTCTTTATAAGGAAAGTCCACGTTTTATTTATATATGATTTTATTTATAGACGCCATTGTGGGGCATTGGAATAATATCTGTTTGTTCACGATCGTTTCAAGTTCATTTCTTATTTGAGGCAGAAGGGAAGGTGAAATTAATTAATCATTAATTTTATCTCTCCGTCTCTTTTAAAATAACGGCGTTTAAATTTGCAATTCAACACAAAATATTTCGATTTGGGCTTAAACCGGAGAACGGAGTGATGGATCACTGATATTAAAACATTTTTTTTTATTCGAAAGAATCCATAATCTGGATGTCAGTCACTATGGAATTACTTGGAAAATCATGTATTTAATGACAGTAATGACAATGACACAAGCATGCGACTGTCAAAGTTACAAATTGTGGGTTCGATTCTTACTTGATGAAATTAAATATTTGATATTTTCTATCCCCGAGTGTTGAATGGCGGAACTGAACACAGCGTTTTGCGTTCAGCGTTACGAGAGATAGAGATACTCACTCTCAGCTTCACGTTGTATTCCGCACGGCAGGGTAGGCAGAGGGAACAAGAACCTAGTGTTAAGACACTCCGTTTCACTTCCATTCCCCACTTTCCGACGAATTTGAGTCACTGCGTGTTAAGTAGTAGAACTCAATGCCGCGTTTTACATTGTAGCAGAGCGAGGAAATGAAAACATTAAATACTTAATTTGAAAATATTAAATATTTCATTTTCTCGACTGGGGATCGAACCCACAACCTGTCGGTTACAGGCGCCACGACAGGCCTCAAAAAGTGACGAACAAAGCACTTAATGAGGCCAGAATGTACTAAATTTGGGTTCCCAGAATTCCTCTTACTGAAAAACGGAAATAAAAAAAACAGTCGTAAACAAATAAGATCAATGAGAAAATTAAGTATTTTTTTTTGTTACAGATTATTGTATCAAGATTCATCATGTCAAGGTAATATTTTTTTGCCCAAGTGTACTGTCTCCGTCACACTTATAGGCCTCATTTGTTTGCATTGTGGGCTGCTTAGGGATTCAGCCTGTGGATTAAAAAAAATACGTTTCAGACGTACATACTATAAACGGAATTAGATTATATAAAAAAATACATTGCTAAGCTTCCATCTTACGGGCTTCTTGAGAATTAATAAAAGTGGATCACCTTTTAAAGCTAACGTTTCAAGTGACTGCAGTGAGTATCGCGATCGTCTGGAAAGTAAGGCCAAATTGGCCTCGAAGATACTGGGGTTAATCGCCGGAGCGAGACTGTACTTCCCCCCAAAACACCGATTTAGTCCCTGTATAGGGCACCATAGTGTTGGGTCACATATGAAATGATATTCTCACCACTGGGCTGGTTCACGTCAGTATCTGCTTTAACCATTAGATCGCATAGAGCGTAGAGCCGTTCAAATCGTTAAGGATCAATGATTTGTGACGAACTAGCGTAGAGACGTCTCTCCGTAGTGCGTTCTCTCTCACAATTCACACTATATACTTATACCTTTGTAACAGGGAACCAAGCGGTTAAGAGTACCTTGTGTTAAGACACTCAATTTTCCACTTTTTTTTGGAATTCCGAAATATTGGATATTGAGTGGCAAAACTCACCGCCGCTCTTTGTATTAACTACAGCAATTGAGTTACCAAACTCACTATGCCTCTGCGCTTAGAAGGCCTCAAGAAATGTAAATAACAGTTTTTTTATTTTAGGGTTGTAGTATTATGCATTTTACTACTCGTAGTGCAAAAAGCGATTTCGCAAGATAACATAAAACCTACAGATGTAATCGACCCTTTTTTCAATAACAATGAAGGTAAATCACTCATTCTCAGCTTCACGCTGTATCCCGCACACGGCAGGGTAGGCAGAGGGAACTTGGGATACCTAGTGTTAAGACACTCCGTCCCACTTTCGTTCCTCACTTTCCGCCAAATTTAAGGCATTGGCTGTTGACTGGTGGAACTCAACATCGCGCTTTGCCTTGTAACCAGAGCGAAAAAAAATATTAAATATTTAATTTGTAAATATTAATATTTCATTTCTTCGAGTGGGAATCGAACCCACAACCTGTCGTCACACGTTTGTGCCGCAACGCCACGACAGGTGAAGGTAAATTCTTTAAAATTAATATATATATATTTTGCTAGTTGAACTGAACGAAGCGTTTTGTCTCATTTGAAAGGCGCAACTATATAATGCTTATTTTTACTATGTTTTAAAGTGTTATTCCACACTTAGGACAGAAAATACATATAAATATAAATTTAAGTTTAGTATATAATGTTTGTTGCATGGCGGAACACATTATGCATGACAACCATGTTCCTACACATGACAAAGTTGCCTTTAACCTTATCTAAAGAATTTAAGAACCTGTTGTTAACATACTCCGTTCTGTTCCCCACATTCTACCGAATTTGAGGCATTACGTGTTGAGTTGCGGAACTCAACGCCGCGAAACGGCTGCTAAAATAATATATTATGTGCCAGATACAAACTGCAGCAGCATAGATGGTGAACTTTCCCCAGGAGGTGGATGTTATGAGTGCTACATATGCGGCGGTGTCCAATCCAATTCACATGAAAACCGAAAAAAAACCCAACACAAAATTAAGTAAGTATTACAAAAAAGTGTTAGACAAGTAGCCTCAGGCTTTTTATTTAAATAAATATTAATTTAAAAAAAAAAAAACTTTTTCAGGTTATTTGACAAGGACTGTAATGGAACAGAATTTTGTTGTTATGACCAACAAGACTCTGTAGCAAGGTACGTAGTTGATACTTTATCATCCATATATTTTTAAGCCCCCTACCAAAACAGGGAGTTAATATTGTATAAGGTTGGCGTGGTCTGTCTGTGGGGTCGTAGCCCCCAAATCAGGAACTCTGACTTCCTACTCACCCTTTGTAGGGAAGCGGGGAAACTGCATCAAGGCTTTAGCCCCATTGCCGTAGTTGCTCTCGGCACCCATTACTATGGGTGCGTCTTTTAGGAGGGCTCATGGCCCGTAAGGAAACTGTACCTACTTATGGGCAGGTACATGAGAAGGGGGGATGCTTGGATGGATGAGCAGAGGCCACCTGGGTGGTCAGCCCAGCCGGGTGAGACCCTCGGTTACCCGGGGGAGGTCCGGCTTAGGCGACCAGCGACCAAGGTGGCAGCTCAGGAATTGGGGTTAGGGGGAGGGAGGAGATCCTCCCCCAAATCAATGTACTATTTTTTAAGTTTTAGAGGATTTTTTTACATATACTTTTTTGAGAAACATGTTCTGAATACAACGCATTTTTTATTTATAGCCTTTTGTGTCAGGGCTTCTTAAATAATCAGTTGTTAAAAGAAAGCTAAGTAATAATAATTAAAAATAAATGTTCAATTATTAAAAGAAAGCTAGATCATAAGTAAATTCATACCTTGATTCGCATTGGGCCGATTAAAAGTGGCTGTACTCAAATCCTGGCCTGGATTATTATGGTTCCGAAACGTTAAATTTTGTTTAAGTTTAAGACTATAGGTTATAAAATCTTAAATTCACTGTATCTTTTTGTACTTACGATTTATTTTAATAATCAACTTTATTTACTCAGCATATTCACTCTTATTTTTCAGGGGTTTACAAGGAACATGTGGTATCGAAAATCCTTCCGGAGTGCCAAGAACTACAAGAAACTCATTAAGATCTATCCTGCCAGGCCAATATCCATGGAGAATTTGGATATTCAAGTAAGCAAACAGAAATATGTACACATTTTGGGTTAACGCCGAAACTCACGTGAAGAATATATATATACATGAAGAATATATACTTGAAGAATATATAGGCAGAGGAAATAATATAGGCAGAGAAAATAATAAAGGCATAGAAAATAATGTAGGCAGAGGAAACATAGTGTTAAACAATTCTTTCCGCTTTTTCCGCTACATTTTCGAGACATTTTTGTCAGTTTGTGGATGTGTGTGTGTCGATCTTACAGACTGATCTGTTCATGTGTGTTGGTGTGTCTATGACACCGTAGCTCTTGAATGAATGAATCCAAATTCTTGTTTCTTATAAAAATTCCTTTTTTTATGTAAAAGACGGCTATCAAGCGTACGGGTCGCCAGATGGTAAGTGATCACTGTCGTTCACGGCCCTGTGCAACTTCAGCTACAGGAGCGTTTCCGGCCTTTAAGGTGGATGGGCACTGGGGTCCGGCATTACCTAAAACGCCAATTTTAAATACCAGGGGTGGTCATATTCCGGTCGAGTCTGCCTATACGTGTTGTCATTGCTGACAACGTGACTCTTCCACACGTACTTTAGTCGCCTTTTACGACACCATCAGTACCAGGGTGATCCTATTCTATGCCAGAATTACACGGCATTTCCTCTTCAAATAAGATATGGGAAATTTTTGAAGCGGTTTTTTTTCTCTTCCATTTTTTTTTATTCTTTTACAGAAAAGCAGATCCCCGTACTCCAATTTGTGCTGGAATTTATATTGACATAACCTTCCGGGCTATATTAACTTCGGCAACGTGTATCGACGATTATGTAGAGGATGATCTTCTTGTGGGCTTTTCCAGAGACAATGGTTATATACGTGTTACCGAAAATATATTCCATGACGATTTTAATAGAGGTAAAGAAATTGTCATTATAATTTTCAAATTTATTGTGTTTTTTTTTGTATTATGCATGAAATGTCAACTAATTATATATATAAATTACTCAGCTTCACGCTGTATCGCGCACATGGCAGGTTAGGCAGAAGGAACTTAGGGACGTAGTGTTAAGACACTCCGTTCCTCTTCCGTTCCCGACTTTCCGCTGAAGTTGAGGTAAAGCGTGTTGAGTAGCGGAACTCAACGCCGCTCTTATATTTTTAATTTGAAAATATTAAATATTTCCTTTATAACGCTGCGCCACGACCAGACCTCAATACAAAACAAATATTATAAAAAAAATAAAAAGTGAAGATTTATACATATGTCATAGGAAAAAGTATTATAAGCTTCTTTCTAGTCTATTGAACTGTAACGTACCGTACCGTATAAATTGTTCAACGTAACTTAAGTATCAAGGCTAAGCGCGGCGTTGAGCCACGCTAATCAACACGAAAAATCGATAACGGAACAGTTCTTAACATTAGGTTTCCAGATTTACCCCAGTTTCTCAACTTTATTCCCCTCATAATGAATGCTATAGGTTTTGATTATGCAAAATGTGAGAATATGCAATAGAAATAGAGAGAAAGATCCAAAATGAGACATTATTTATATTACAGAAATACAGATAAAAACTGACCAACAAAATGAGTACATACGCACGCAAATACAAAATTGTCAACTTATATTTTTTTAATAAAATCACAATGGCTCTTTTACAAATAATAATTTATGAAATGTTTTTATTGAGACAGATGAGGCCAGTCGTGGCGCAAGCGTGTGCCTGTATACGATAGGTTGTGGGTTTGATCCCCGCTCGAGGAAACGAAATAATCAATATTTTATATTATCTCTATCTCTCGTAACAAAGCAAACGCGGTGTTCAGTTCCGCCACTCAATGCGCAAGGATAGAAAGTAAGTAAGTAAGTATCGAATCCACAACCTGTCACGTTATCAATCGCACGCTTGTGTCACTGCCATTACTGTCTTTAAATACATAATTTTCCAAGTAATTCCATAGTGACTTCATTTATATTTTTTATTTTCAAATTAAATATTTGATGTTTTCATTTCTTCGCTCTGGTAACAAGGCAAAGCGGCATTGAGTTCTGCCATTCAACACGCAATGCCTCAAATTCGGTGGAAAGTGGGGAACGGAAGTGGAGCAGAGTGTCCTAACACTAGGTTCCCAAGTTCCCTCTACCTACTCTGCTACGTGCGGGATACAGCGTAAAGTTGAGTAGGTATTGAGAGAAATGCTAATTCTTGTAATAATGTCTTCGATTTTCGCGATTGTTACACATTTTAAATGAAACACTTTTAAACGGATTAATCGCGTATATTGAATGGTAAACATTTTTGGGAAACCCGACGTTTCGAACACTTTACAGTAGTCCGTGGTCACAGGTAGAGTCTACCTACATTTAAAATGCTAATTCTTAATTTTAAGTTATAAACCAGTTCACCGTCTAAAGTAGGTATCAAAACTGCCTAACCACCCAGACAGAACCTGACCTGATTAAGTAACCTAGTGCTAAAACACTCCACCCCGTTCCCCATATTCAATCGGGATCGAACCCACAGCCTGCGTTAAAAGGGCCAAATATATACTTAAGTTATATTTTCTCGTTTCAGATACTCGGCAGAATGATATAGCTATCATGGTACTATCATCGCGTGATAGACTACCGGAATGGGCGAAGGTCGCTTGCCTGCCGGCAGCACAAAAGTGTCTCGGCTGTTCATGTACTGCTGTTTCCAAAAATGATGCCTTTGTTAGTAAAAGTTATATTTTATGATGAGCTCCACGCTGTATCCCGCATATGGTAGGGTAGGCAGATTTGGGAACATATCGTTGAGGTATTCTGTTACGTTCCCTACTTTCCACCGAATTTAAGGCATTGGTTGTTGAGGGGCATAACTCTATGCATTATTTAGCCTTGTTACCAAACCCAAGAAATGAAATAATAAATATTTTACTTCTTCGAGTCAGGATCGGACCACAACATTTCGTTTCCAGACATACGCTTGTACTCCTGGGCTGTGATAGATTTTAAATGAGCAAAATTTCAATGGAAATGAAATAAAAAAATAAATGAAATATTTAATATATTCATAGCAGGGAAGGCAGAGGGAATTTAGGAACCTAGTGTTACGAACACTTCGTTCAACTCCCCACTTACCGCCGAATTTGAGGCATTGCGACTTGTTTGGTTTAACCCAACGCCGCGCCATGCCTCGTTGAAAATTTTGAGAAAAGAAATCAATAACAAATCTATTTCTATATCATTTTGGACAAAATGACAAATAGACTGCTTTACTCACTTTGAGAAAGTGAGGTCAATTTTTTTTATCTTATAATTTCAGGTGAACATACTGATGTCAGGACAAAGATCATGTATTAGTGCAAAAGGAAATGAATCCTTACAGTGCGTGGTGATATCTAAAGACGACTATGAGCCGGAATTCAGCAGTGGCCTTTTTTGTGAAAAAGATATGGTAAGAGATAGTACAGTAGTGGTGTGGGGTTGATTTCCACTGGAGGAAAATAATTATTTGCGGTTTGTAATTTTGATGATATTGGCAAATAGCAACGATCTGAAAAGACATAAAACGGCGTTAAATTTCGCCACTCGACTAAAATAAATAAATGCTCAGTGCGTACCGAACTGAGTGTACTGACACTAAATAAGGTTTTCGGGATATAGCGTAATAAAAGTAATACTAATATTTATATATATTTTTTGAATTATTTTTGGGGTCTGTCGTGGCCCATGGAGATAAACTATTTAACTGTTGTAGGCTGGATTCTCAGTCGTGAGAATGTAATATTTAGTATTAAAATTTCAACACTCTGGTAACGCGGCGTTGAGTTCCGCCACTTAATTTGCAATGCTTTGAAAATTCAGCGGAAAATGGAGAACGGAAGTGTCTTAACACAGATTTCCCAGTTTGCCTGTCCAGTACCCTGTGATATGCGGGATACAGCGTGAAGTTATTAAAAAATATTACTTTTTTTAGGTAAAGTAATATTTTTTTAAGTAAAACTAAATAAATGACGGATGAAATGAACGGAGTTGTTATGAAGTTATTTCCACTGTAATATTCGTTAGATAAAGAGATAAAAATATCTTGCACACTATGGAAGCTTGTGCGTGTGTGTGTGACGTGTGCTTTTTGTAAATATATGTTTGTATGTATGTACTACTGAATGGATGAAGATGAAAAATTGAAAAAATATACTATAAAAGAAACTTATTTAGATATCGCATAATAATTCAAACCATCCAAGAGTTCAAATTCCGTTGCTTTCAGCTTGACGCTGTATCCCGCACATGACCGGGAACGGCAAAGGGAACTTGATAACCTAGTGTTAAGACACTCCGCTCCACTTCCATTCCCTATTTTCCGCTAAATTTGAGGTATTGCGTGTCGAGTGGCGAAACTCAACGCTGCGTTCTGCGTTTTTACCAGAGCGAAGTAAATGAGAACATTTAATATTTAAATTGAAAACATTAAATATTATACTTAATCCAGTGAGAATCGAATCCACAATCTGCCGATTATAGACACACCCATGTGGCGCTGCGCCACGATAGGCCTCAATTCCATTACTTTAAAATTTTGTTAGTTTTCTAAATAAACATGTCTTTCCTAAGTGTGAATTACACATGAAAAGTGATAAAAATATAGTAATATAGCTTATACTTATTTTTATTTTCAGGCTATGAGCAAAGTCAGCTACGTTGTGTATGGGATATTCTTGTACAGTATCGGCGAAATCATCATTTTTACAGATTTAACAAAACAAATTGATTGGATTTATAATAACCTAAATCCATAATAAGTAATATATATATATATATATATATATATATATATATATATATATATATATATATATATATATATATATATATATATATATATATATATATATATATATATATATATATATATATATATATATATATAATTATATTCATCTCTCTCAGCTTCACGCTGTATTCCGCACGTGGCAGGGTAGGCAGAGGGAACCCGGGAACCTAGTGTTAAGACACTCCGTTTCACTTCCGTTCCTCACGTTTCAAAATATATATATATATCTATGTATATCTGCATATGCACGTTTGTTTTATTTTTTAAATTTTTCCAATACATTAAAGTTTTTTTTTTATACTGTATCCCGAATAATGTCAGTCAGCTAAGGAAACCTGGGAACCTAGTGTTAAGACAATCTGTTCTTATTTAACACTTCCGCTCCCCACTTTCCGCCAAATTAACTATTTATATGATGGTTTATTATTATTATTTTAAAATGACATGGAACATAATAAATTTTAAAACTGAAAAAGTACAATGTTGTGTTTTTGATATTCCATTTTCCACAACCAAAACCCTTATTAATAGCTACCACAACGATCGCTTAATCATTGCTAAACGAGTGCGTCCACAAATGTTATATAGACTTTAAATTTAATTCAGTCAGCACTAGAGACATTGTTCGAAAATTTAAGACATTAGCATTGAGAAACACTGTAGTATTAGTATGAGATATTTCTGTCAAGTTGAATAGTCATATAATAAACGCTGTTGCTCGAATCTCTCATATATATATATATATATATATATATATATATATATATATATATATATATATATATATATATATATATATATATATATATATATATATATATATATATATATATATATATATATATATATATATATATATATATATATATATATATATAATATATATTATATATATATATATATATATATATATATATATATATATATATATATATATATATATATATATATATATATATATATATATATATATATATATATATATATATATATATATATATATATATATATATATATATATATATATATATATATATATATATATATATATATATATATATATATATATATATATATATATATATATATATATATATATATATATATATATATATATATATATATATATATATATATATATATATATATATATATATATATATATATATATATGAGCCTGAAACCACATATATTGACTTAGCAAATTTAACTATATTCTGGATTAGGAACGCCTGGAAAAATAGTTAAATAAATATATAATAATATTATGTATATTTATTAAATATACATATATAGACTGTCAGTGGCTTTTTACACCACTGACTCTTTTAGAACTATAATCGGTACTTTACCAAATAAATAATATTTATATTTTAAATTTACTGTAATTGTAATTGACATCTTATTTTAACCTGCATTTATTCTAATTATAACCTTGCAATTATTTAAGTTTTCCTAATAATTATTTGAATTGGATTTTATATAATTTCATTTTAACTTTATTTTAATTATTGTCATCGATATTGGAATTTTAATTTTAAAACTGTATTTATTTTAATTCTAACTTGATATTTATTTAATTTGGATTTTTAATATAAATTTAATTTCAACTTTAATTATTTCAATTTTAATTCTCTCTGATTTTACGCAAATTATCTAGTCGAACTAATAACAAAATATAAATTACAGGAGTAAAATCTATCTGTATATATATAATTCTTTCTAAATACTATTTATACCCATTTTAACCATATTGACACGGTAGGCCTGGAGAGGAAAATCAGATTTTTTAAGAAAAACCTTTTAGTTCCTCTCACACTTTATATAACTTCTTCTTCTGTCTTCACTTTACTCTTGTTTATTTAATCTAACAGCAGTGGCTCTTTACAACACTGAGTGATAAAAGTACGACTAGGTACTTTATACAAATTCGGGCACTTTACACCCTATTGTACTATCAACCTCCGCGATGTTTAGGACACCATTAGTCAAGCCAACTACCCACCAAATCGACCTCACTCTCGTTAGGGGGACCAGGCTGAACTTCAGCCCCGAGTGGAGGAAGAGGAGCAAAAAGCATTCCAGACCAGAACCTCGGAGGCGAAGGCCTGCCTCGCGAGCGCAAAACTTCTTCTTAACAACTCCCGCAACTTAAAAACGGACATTAAAGCCGGCGTTTTAAAAGCCCTAGAACGGCTATACGCTCTTGTAAAAGAGCTGGAGGGCGAGCCAAGGGAGAAAGGGGCACGTAAAGAACAGCCCGAGTGCAAAGAGCATGGGGAACTCTCTCGCAAAATCGAGGAGCACTCGCGGCTGTTATCCGAAAACGCCGAGCAAATGCGGGAGTTGAAGTCAGCGCTCGATAAAAACTCCACCATTACACACGAAAATCCTCCTCCTTCATCCTACGCGACCGTCACTGCGACCGCGCCCACCGCCAAACCGGTGCGACCTTCGCTGCACTCAATCATCGTCTCTTCCGAGAATGTATTAGAGACAGGGGAGGAGGTACTGGAGCGAGTGCGCAAAGCGGTGCATGCAAAGGAGGGGTGGATAAAAGTGGAAAGAGTTCGCAAGGCTAAGGATAGCAAGATTGTCCTCGGGTGTTTGACAGTAGAGGACCGGGAGAAGGCCAGGCAACGGCTTGAATCCGGTCGCCTCCGTGTCGAGAACGTCGACAACCGGGACCCCATGATCGTCCTGAGAGACCTGCTGAGCGTTAACTCTGACGAGGAGGTGCTCGGGGCTTTCAGGAAGCAGAATAGGGAGGTATTCGGGGATCTCGCCAAGGAGGACGACCGGATTCAAGTCAAATTCCGCAAAAAGGCTAGGGACCCCCACACGAGCCACCTGGTTTTGTCGGTCTCCCCCATAATATGGAGGAGAGCGACAGAACTAGGAGCGCTCCGAGTGGACCTGCAGCGGGTCAGGGTCTTGGACCAATCTCCCCTAGTGCAGTGCTCCCGGTGCCTGGCATATGGCCACACCAGGGGGCTCTGCACAGAGGAGACAGACGTTTGCAGCCACTGTGGGGGCCAGCACCTAAAGAAGGATTGTGATCTCGTGGCGGCTACCTACCCCACTTGCAAGAACTGCGTCAGGGCTAAACATAGCCGCACGGATCACAATGCCTTCAGCGATGATTGCCCGGTCCGCAAGCGGTGGGACTCGCTGGCCCGCTCCACTGTAGCCTATTGCTAAGAGTGGAGCGGAGGACTTGCACTTAAAACAATGTGGGACGACTGTGCTTGGGAGCCATCACATGGCTAGACATATATGTCTGAAACTCTTCAGCACACACATGTCGGAATTTCAAGCAATATGCAGGGCCATGGGATCGGCTCCCATGGACAGAGCGCTGAACCCTAAAAGTCTGAAAATTGGCTCATCTCAAACTGGCTCAGACTCAACAAGTTGGAAAAATAAATTATCCACACCAGAATAAGGCACAAAATCTATTCTGGAGAAAGGTGCATTGTGGCTGGAGCCAGACAGTACAGGAAAGGAAACAAAAATGAGACTTTGTAGACTAAGCCAAACTATGAAATAGAAATATAAAATAAAACTAAATAAAACGAGATAGGTTGGAACATAAAAGCAACAAAAATGAAGAAATAAAGTGTAAGTCTAAGAAATTTATAGAAGAAAAATGGTAAATAAATAATATGAACTAAATATAGATAAAATTATAAATAAAATTATAATAATAAATAATGCACTAGACCAGGGGACGGCAACCTTTTGAGTCAAAAGAGCCAAAAGTTACAATTTATAACATTTTTAAGTTTTTAAAGAGCCACAAAATGTTTTTATGCCTACAATAAATAAGTAATGTAGTCCTACTCTCACTGACATCGACTTACTGCGCAGGACTTTGCTTTCACTCTCTCTTCCTTCCACTCTCTATATCCGATGGGACGGTTAACCGACACGACCGGTGAGAGATCAGGCGCAGGTCCGACGGCTTAACGAGCCCCACGATGCACGGAATCAACTACTTTCAGTCAATCATTCTTCTTTTGCGTGTGGTAGAGTCACGTTGCCAGTAACGGCAACACGCATGGGCAGACTCGAGTGGATTATTACCACCCCTGGCATTTAAGACCGGCGTTAAGTAGTGGCTTTGGCCACTGCGTTTCGCATCAGGTAATGCCAGGCCCCGGTGCCCTTCCACCTTAAAGGACGGCAACGCTCCGAGTGACTCCTCTGGAGTTACTCGGGGCCGTGGGTGACGGTGATCACTTACCATTAGGTGACCCGTACGCTCGTTTGCCGTCTTCTCCATAAAAAAAAATCTTGGTGATTCAATCACAAGCTTCTTATTTATTTTTAATTATATTCATGGAAGAGTACGCTTGCTCGCAAGAATATGTCGATTCAAAGATAGTCAGCACTCCAAAAGCCAACTTCTTCACTTTACTGTAGCAATCTGGACGACTATTCCATGCGTCGAATATAAGACTCTCAACTCGCGCCATTTCTTTTAAAGCTATGCACTTTTGTTGCGTTATGTACATACATTTCTGGACCTCCAGCTCTTTCAACTTGCTTTTTAGCTCTGCAAATTTATCACTCCACAAAGATTTACTTTTTAAATCGATTAACTGCATTTCTAGACATCCAGTATCAAATCCAAATGGCTCAATATGGATTTCTTTACTATTTATGCTGAGAGGATTTACTATGAATGCTAGAGTGGTTTTCTTGGTTTTGAAATGCTGAAATCTATAAGAAAATTCATCTATAATTTTTTTATGACTATGCTGAAGTAATTCGTGTCAACAGTTGCATTGGTTTTATCGTGATATTGCTTTAAAAATTGAAAATGAAGTAATGTACCACTCTGAATATCTTCTGCAAAAATAATTATTTTTTCTTCAAAACTAACCAATTCTTCTACCAAAACATAGGCTGGATTTCCCTTTCCTTGCAGTTTTACATTCAGCTCATTTAATGTGAAGAAGGAGGCCTGAATAGTGAGTCTCCATTTCGTTTAAGAATTCTTTAAATTGTCGATGGTAGAGAGCTTTTGCTAATATGCTGTTAACAATTTTTATCACCAAATTCATGACCTCAACTATTTCGGCCGGAAATGTTTGGGCACAAAGCGCTTCTTGGTGAATTATGCAGTTAAACATGAGAATTTCATGATCAATTTTTTTTTTGCCCCTTTATTTATACCTGTCATACTTCTGGCTTCTTCGGTTGCTATTGAAACGATTCTATTTAAATCGATATTATTATCTTCAAAGCATTTTTGCATGGCATTCGCTATGTCTTCCCCTCTAGTTTGTTCCGAGAGAGATAGCAATCCTAGAAGTTCTTTTTTTGGACCTTGGGAAGACATATACCTGACAAAAAGAGCAACTTGTACTGTGTGTTTGACTGACATGATAACAGTGATGGACAACGGGGAGGGGTGCTGTAAAAAGTGGTACAAGCAAAGACTATGTGGTTGAGAGATAGAAGTGGTGCCGAATCTTTGTTAATCGATTCAGAAAGTTTTAAAATGTTTTTTTTTTTATAAAATAAATAATATTTGTGTTCGGAACTAAAGAGCCGCAGCTTCCCAGTCAAAGAGCCGCATGTGGCTCGCGAGCCGCAGGTTGCCGACCCCTGTTCTAGTCTAAATTCAAAGTGAAAAACGTCTCCGTTCACCACGATGGAGGTTGCTTGCAAACGGCTAAACATAGACGTAATTAAAAAAAAAAAAAACACTAGGTTCCCGGGTTCCCTCTGCCTACTCTGCCTCGTGCGGAAAGTACAGCGTGAAGCTAAAAAAAAAATAGTTAATAGTTATTTGAGGCCTGTCGAGGCGCAGGTGCACAAGCATGTGATTTTAAACACGACGGTTTGTGGGTTCGATCCTTACTGGAGGAAATAAAATATTTAATAATTGGAGCTTAAATATTTAGCGTTTTTGATTTTTTCGCCTTAGTAACAAGGCAAAGCGCGGCGTTGAGTTCTGTAACTAAACACGCAATGCTTCAAATTCGGCAGAAAGTGGGGAACAGAACGGAGTGTCTTAGCACTAGTTTCTCTCTGCCTATCCTTTTTTAACCAATTTAAATAAAACAAACACAACATGTTGGAGGAAGATTGCTAAAATATAATAACATTTAAATCTGGTTAGCCGTTTCTGATATTAGCGCGAACAAACGCACAAAGAAACAGATAAAAAAATAAAAAGTCGGGGGGTAATGCTGCTCGCGTCCGTAAGATTTACCACCTTTTCCTATATTCTAAGCCCTCCCTACACGTACCAACTGGGTGGTGCAACATGAGCAGTAACGTCGAGTAACAGGCGGCGGTCAAATAACCTGACACGGCTACCACAAGCCGAGTGTTACTAAATACCCTGCAATAGAGTAGCCGTAACTCATTGGGAAAGTATTACTGGAAAACTCTCAACCCCTTTAAAACAAATATGGAAAAGTTAAATATGTAATATGATCTGTCATGCAATCCGGCTAACCCCCGGCGCTCTCTGATACCCGGGCCAGAGAAATATGTTACCGAAGACACTGCAGAGGTAGGTGACCAGGCCTCTGTATGTTTCAATCCGTCACTGTTCTTAAGTAGATCTAGAAGTGCTTCAGTGGGTAGTAAAACTGATGTAAAAACTATTCCTAGCATCATGATTAGACGAAATTTCAAGAAAACCCACCCATACCTCTGAAAATACAAAAGTCCAACCACCTGACTGGCAAAGGGTGCCAATAATGAGAAACAAACGTAGAAAGCTCGACTTTTCCTCTCCCAAGATGTTAGAAATTAGCAATAGGCACAGCACACTGTCCATAGATCAAACAGAAAGATCAGAGCAAATGGAACAGAAGCGGAAAAAACCTCCACCTATCATCTTATATGGGATTGATGATGTCAATAAACTGACAGAATTGCTAAATTCTGCTTCTGAAGGAAACCAATACACACATAAGATAGTCAACAAAAATCAATTAAGAATACATTGCGCTGAAATCAACATTTTACAAGAGTATTCTAGCAACTATCCGTGAGAATGGCCTGATAGGACACACATTTAATAGAAAAGAGGATAAATGTTGTCGTCTTGTTATAAGCAATCTTCGCCACTCTACACCGATGGAGGAAATAAAAGCAGATATTGAGCAAACTGGTAATGTACATACTCGAAGTATCGGGTCAGATTATTAATGTAAAATATGGCCCTGACAAAAAGCAACTTCGACCTTCTTTGTTAACTTGTTACCTGGACCTCAAAATAAAGCCGTTTACCACCAAAATTCATTTACCACTAAGTGGTAACTATAGAAGACTCTAAGCAGCGGCAAATGATGGCTCAGTGCCAGAGATGCCAACAGTGGCAAATGATGGCTCAGTGCCAGAGATGCCAATCTCACAAGACCTCTAATTGTCAAAAAAAGGATCAAAGTGCACCTGCTACTTGCTCCCTATGTAGTGGACTGCACCCAGCAACCTACAAAGGATGTGAGGTATGCTGAGAAATACTAGATAGGAGGGGGCAAAAGGAAAGTTCAAGAGAAGCAAGGCCATCTGAAATCGAAAGGACTGAACCTAAGAAAATAGTGCATAGCGATAATGTTTCTGAGATAAAAACCAGTAAAACATATGCAAACGCTTGTAAACAAGACCCCAAAAGCACAGATTTAACCAATGAACAGAGGAAATTAAATGATGCTTCCTACATAGAAGAAATATTAATGAGACAAGTCGATAACTCACAAAGAGAATGTATTCAGAATAGCTACCTGGAACATAAATGGACTAGCCCTCAAGAAGTTGAGCTTATGATGACTGAACACAAAATTGATATCCTCCTCCTCTCCGAGGCTCATGGTACTAAAGAATATCACTGCTGTATTACAAATCACCCAGATGGCACAGGACATGGTGGAACATCAGTCAAAGGTAACAAAAAAATTAAACATCATATAATGCCCGATTATATAACAGCATATTTACAAGCAACAACAATTGCAGTAGAAGATAGCTTAGACTATAATAATAATTCTGCAGTATACTGTCTCCCAAAGCATAAAAGAAATGATGATATGTTCACTGGATACTTCTACCAACTTGGAGCTCGTTTCATTGCGGGCGGTGATTGGAATACTAAGCATGTATTCTGGGGCTCCAGACTTACCACAAATTGAGGTAGACAACTCAAAACGGCCATAGATAAATGTAACTTATTGGTGTCATCCACATGTGAAGCTATATACTGGTCAACTGACCAAAACAAAATCCCAGATCTACTTGGTTTTTTTTGTTTTGTAAGTATTTGCGAGACACTATGTCAAGTCTAAATTCTGCTATGACAGCTCATCTGATCATAGTCCAGTTATATTGACAGTGAGTTCAATGTTAATTGAGGCTGACACTGTAAAATGCTCATTAACAAAGAGACTGATTGGAGATCACTCAGAGAGTAGATAGATAGCCGCATACAACTTAATGTCCTAAAAACTGTAGACAGCATAGATAAAGCATGCATGCACATTATAAGACTGGTCCGGGAGGAAACTTGTTGGATCCACACTCCTGTACCTAATAACCAACAAAAACACATCAACCATCCATTGGATATTAGAAGAGCCTTACTGAACAAACGAAAACTGTGTCGCATCAAAGTAGACATCGTGTACAGACATCGTGTGGACAAAACCAATTTTAATAAAGCAGCCAGAGACTCGAAAAAGCTGTTGTACCAGTGGAATAACAAACTTTGGAGGATCAATTAGAGTCATTAACAGCTACAGCATCTACAAATTACTCGTTGTAGAAATTTACAAAAAACTATAGCAGACCTCACAATGCTAAGCCACCACTCAAAACAGCCGACGGATGGGCGCGTGTACCTCAAAAAAAGGTGGAAATCTTTAAGCAGCACATAGATAAAGTATTCACACCAAATCCACAGACCTACAAAATGAAGAACGAATTAGAAATGCTCTACAACAAGATTTCTAAATGTCACCACCTCCTCGTCACATTACAGTACCTGAAGTCTGGCACACTATTACCAAACTACAGGACAAAAAAGCCCCCGGATATGACTTACTTACACAAAAAATATTAAAACAGCCAACTAGAAAAGCCACAGTGTTTCTGACATCACTTTTTAATGGTATTCTGAGAACCCAGTACTTCCCACTATCATGGAAAGTGTCCAGGATCATCATGATCCACAAGATGGGTAAGCAACCAAACGAAGTCTCCTTATATAGGCCAATAAGCTTATTACCAGTCCTATCAAAGGTATTTGAGAATCTCTTGCGGTTTAGAATGCAACCAATCCTAAATAGCGTGAGAGTTATTCCTGATTACCAATTCGGCTTTAGACTCAAGCACTCTACCACTGAGCAAGTGCACAGAGTCTGCGATAAGATAAGGAAAAGCCTAGAAGAAAATCTATACTGACCCTCTGCCTTTTTGGACAATTAGTAGGCATTCAATAGGGTCTGGCATACTGGCTTACTATATAAAATAAAAATGAACCTACTTCATCAATACTACTTCTTCATAAAATCCTATTTATCAGAAAGGATATTTTAAGTAAAAGATGTAGATGCCACATCAAGGTTCTGTAAGGCAACTGAGTCCCGCAAGGATTAGTCTTAGGACCAGTGCTGTACACTATATTTACTGCAGACCTACCTCAAGTGGAAAATATCACTACAGCAACATTCGCTGATGATACGGCAACACTGGCAAGCTCCACAGACCCTCCTATGGCATCAAATATATTTCAGCAGGGCCTTGACAAAATAACCAAATGGCTACGGACATGGCCGATTAAAGCAAGTCCAAGTAAATCAGCCCATGTTACATTCACTTTACGGAAAGCCGAGTGTCCACCCGTTTATCTTAGAGTAACCACACCACCTTATCAAGATAATGTAAGGTACTTAGGGCTACATTTTGATCGGCGTCTTACGTGTAAACATCATATTAAGACAAAGAGACATGAGCTTCATATACAATTGAAGAAATTATACTGGTTCATGGGCTGAAACAGCAAACTGAGCATTAACAACAAGCTCCTAATATACAAGGTAATCCTTAAGCCAGTGTGGCTTTATGGAATACAACTTTGGGGTAGTGCTTGCAAATCAAATATAAATATAATACAGAGAATGCAGAATTCGTTCTTACGTTCAATTAGTGGTCTTCCTTGGATCGATGCGAACGCTGAAATCCATAAAGAACTCAAGATGGATACCGTCGCAGAAGAAAATTAGAATAGTATTAAGATGTACCATCAGAAATTGGAAAATCCCCCTAACGACCTGGCTATAGCACTAAAATCTAGAAGCTATATTGAAAGACTGAAAATGAAACACATCCTATAGATCTCCTAGGGCTACATTAATTATGGAGTAGATGGTTTAATGGAATCACGCTCGCACTGTCAAATACTACTTCCAACACATCTGCTTATAGTGTTGATTACTGATTGCAGATTGAACACACAGTGATCGGTTACAGATATATTATAAGTATAGATTTCATTTCAAAATGCTAAATATTTCACATCTTTCCACGGCAGGCCTCCATAAAGGGTGATAAAGAACAAATGATCAATATTGTTGTTAATTCAGAATGGCCGCTGCTACAAAATTGCCGATTACAAAATTTACCGATAATTTGATAATTGGCGAAAGATTCGGAAATCAAATATTACAGTAAGACGTATGAGTTTTGCGTCTCAGTTCACGTAAACGTTGATAATATGTGTAAACGTACGATTATTGCTTTAACGTAGGGACACTATAAAATGGCACCTGATGAGTCAGACTTTTTAGTATAAGTCAGATTATAGAAAAAATCTATACTATGATTCGATTTAAACCATGTGTTTTAATCTTTTTTCTTCTCAACGTTTTTTCCTGCAATTCAAGAAGCTCGCTTACTAATAATATTGATTATTTTTCACCAGCATCAAGTCTATCGAGATGGACTTGATTATAGTTATTTTTACAATTTTTAAAGTTTTATTCTACACATAAAGAAGAAAAATACTAAGTTTAATATCGTATAAATATTTTCGGCGGGATTTAAGCCCGCGCCTCTTGGAAACCGCCCAACGGTTCCTTGAAAACAATTGGTTTAAATCAATTTTTGAACTGTCAGTACGAATATATTCGAAAGACGGTTGATGCTAACTCCGAAACTACCAAGAAATTACAATTTGAAAAAACAAACTTAACGTTAAATTTAAGGACTCAGACAAAAAAGATAAAATAATATTGAGCAAGATAAAATATCAAACAGCTTAGAAATACGAAGAGTTTCAGAATGTGGAAATGAAAATCTTGATACTTTAATTCAAAACTTAACTAGCTCCATCAATTGTAATTTAGGCAGAGAAAATAGTTTACATTCTCCGCAAATAATGAAATAAGACTCACGTATCTCTTCTCTCTCCTCTTTCCATTATTCTTCAACTGAATTCTCCAAAAACTATGGATAGATTTCGGTCGTCGGTCAGAAACTTTATCTTCACGCTATACATTCTGGAGGCAGAGGGAATTTGGGCACCTAGTGTTAAGACACTACGTTCCGTTTCCCAAAAAAATATGTTAATTAATATTTTATTGTGCCGCTGCGCCACGACAAGCCTTAATGAATATTGTTTGTTTCCATTTATCCCGGAAATCGGTCAAATTATGCAATTAGATGGAAAGAGATACAAAATTCGGAGTTTTTAATGTTTTAATAGATAACAATATTATATCACGACACAAACCAGTGTTTAACACTCTTTCTCGACATAATGCTTGATTTATAAGAAATTGCGTGTGAATTGGCGTAACTCGACGCCGTAATCTGACAGCTATTTAATACATTCTACTTTCCATCTAGAGTCACGTTCCACTGTACCACGACAGAATCAATGGCTTTTAAGGCTTTACGTCTATAGTTTGTATTATGTTCGAGAAAGCATATGCACATTAAATATAGCGATAATGATTTCCTCCACTTAAACTAAAAGCGATCGTAGAACATGGACTTTTCGACAAATTTTATATATTTTCTTTGTTGTCCCAAAAAAAATTAGATTAGAATTAGTAGCGCAGTGGCACAAGCGTGTGACTGTAAGCAACAGATTGTGGGTTCGATCGCCAGTCGAGGAAATAAAATATTTAATATTTTAAATTTAAATCTTTAATGTTTTCATTTCTTCGCTCTGGTACAGGAACGACGTTGAATTCCGCCACTTAACACGGAATACCTCAAACTCGGCGAAAAGTGGGAAACGGAAGTGGAACGGAGTGTCTTAACATTAGGTTCCCATGTTCACTCTGCCTATACTGCCATGTGCGGGATACAGCGTGAAGCTGAATACTAAAAAAATTGTTGAGTGCAAATATCATTAGTTTAACAAGGGTTCCGTATCGATAAAATTATTTCAGGTCAACGGTAGGTTATAAATATTGAAAAACATGCTTTTCCAGCTTCCCGCTGTTTCCTGCACATGTCATGGCAAAATTAAATATTTAATATTTTAAAATGAATACTTTATGTTTTCATTTCATAGTTTCGCTACTCTACAATCAATGCCTCAAATTCGGCGGAAAGTGGGAAACGAAACGGAGTGTCTTGACACTAGGTTCCCAAGTTCCCTCCGCCTACCCTGCCATGTGCGGTATGCGGTTTTTGTTATTTATAGAAATATAAAATTATTAAATTAAGTATAATTTTACAACTGTTACCATAGGTAAGGCAGTCGCGGCGCTCACCGCCGCGCCACTTCCGCCCCTCAACACGTAATGTCTGGATTTTGTTGGAAAATTGAGAAAAGAGTTTCTATATAACTTTATTAAGGTTATATATAACTACATATATAACTTTATTAAGGTTATATATAACTACATATATAACTTTATTAAGGTTATATATAACTACATATATAATCATCCGGTTTTATGTGCTATAACTAAACTGTGGATGGAATTCCGGATTGACTAAAGGTTTGGTAAAGAAAATCTTATATAAGTTGTGGTTTCTTATAATTGGAAATATCTAAGATGTCTACAACACTGACCGCTTAAAGCACGTTTATTTAAAATAACCGTGGAAAATGTTAGGAAAATTCAATAGCTATAGATATTTTACTTTGCTTTTTGCGGCGTTGACCACCGACACTCAACACGCAATGCCAGTATTTAGCCGTGTGTTTTTAAACGACAGGTTGTGGGTTTGATCCCTTCAAATTAAATATTGATTGTTTTCATTGTTTCACTCTGGTAACAAGGTGAAGCGCAGCGTTGAGCTCCGCCACTCAACACGCCTCGAATTCGGCGGAAAGTTAGGAACGGAAGTGGAATGAAGTGCCTTAACTCTTGGTTTCCAAGTTCCCTCTGCCTACCCTGCCGTATGCGGGACACAGCGTGAAGCTTAGTAGAGTATTTTTTATAGCTTCACGCTCCATCCCGCATATAACACAGAAGGAGACGGAGCACACTCCGTTCTCATTATACAATATTCACTTTTTAACACTTTATGCCGAATTCTAAAGGCAATCGAACCCACAATCTGACCACTGCGTTACCACAAAGTCTGTAGGTAAAATCTTTTGTGCTCAGAAGCCACTGTTAAAGACATAATAAATCAATAAAATTACGATAGGTAACATTTAACTTTGTTTTTAAAAGTAAGAAAAACAGAACTATTAACCAAACAACGTTACGTTTGGATAACAAAAGTTTTCATTGAGTCTTAAAATGTAGATAGAACTGTTCACTATTATCTAATAAACTGATATAATTTCAAATGTACTGTGATCAGCCAGATCAGTCGACGCATGTTCTTTGTCAAGGCCGTTCGAATCCCTTAAGTGGGACTTTTTCCCTTCACGCTGTATCCCGCTCCCGCTGTATATATGCAGAACCTAGAATTAACATATTTCGTTACCATAAAAGCACTGCTGTTCCCAACTTTCCACCAGACTGAGGTTAATTTCTTTGCGTGGTTCATTTCAGCTTTTTACGCAGGATACAGCGTGAAAGACAAAGTAAGCTCAATACGAGCTATCTCACCAAATATTCGAAACACGCAAAAGTCGTATTTTAAAATAAGAAATAAATATTACTTCATCTACAATGACTATCACTAATTGGTTTTTAATAGTTTTTTAATTAACTATATTATTTTATTATACAAAAGATAGTTAGTTTTTATATATTAAGTAATTATTATTATGTTATTTTATACTTTATTCTGTATAAAGCAAGTAGACAGAAACAACAACAATAGATCAAGAATCAATACTAATATCATAACATATAATCATTGTTTATTTTCTTCTTGAATTTAAGCATTAGTAACGTAACTCAACGCTGCGCCAAAGTAGATATATAAATAGCTCACCAAAGTATGAATAACTCACGCAGTCAGTTACGGAATGGAGTGTCTTAACACTAGGTTCTCCAAAGCTTACAGCCTGTACACGATAGCGTGTACAAGATATGGCGTTAAGCTGAAACCATAAAACATTTATCAGGCCTATCGTAGCGAAAGGCCGAAAGCGTGTGACTGCAACAACAGTTTGTGGGTTTGTTTGATATCCACTCGAGGAAAAGAAATATTTACTGTTTTCAATTCTTCGCTGTAGTAACAAGGCAAAACGCGTCGTTGAGTTCCGCCTCTCGACAAGTAATGACTCAAATTCGGCGGAAGATTGGGAACGAAACAGAGTGACTTATCAATAGGTTCCCAAGATTCCTCTGCTTACCCCTTATGTGTGAGGTACAGCGTCGAGCTGCAAGAAAATAATTATATTATAATTGCGGCTTTGTTCGTGTTGTATTTAAATAACTCCTAAAGCCAAAAATCGAAGAAAATGTCTCCAATGATTCTAAACTAATAATTAACTTGTTTACTATTTTATCACGAATGTATCTAATAAACTACCTAGATTATCATAGACACACTCAGAAACGTCAATTACGCAAAATTACACGGCATGTGAATACCGTGTAGGTTGGCAGAGAGAACAAAGTTGACAGTCTGACACTTGTCAAATGTGCAATGTTTTTTTTTAATATTTCTTTGGCGCTTAACGCTGTATCCCGCAAATAGAAAGAGTACATAGAGGGAACGTGATAAGACATTCTTCTCCACTGTCCAATTTGCGATATACGGCGTAACTCAACAGCGTAGCGTGCTTTGTCTTGATACTTAAAAGAGGAAATGAAAGCAATTGAAAAGAGAACAGAAAAAATTGAATCAGGAACGAACTTACAACTATCTTATTTTCAGTCAAGGGCTGTGCCTCAGCGCCACGACGGCCTCAATGCGTAATGATGGTTATTTTGTTGATATATCTAAACTATACAAATTCAATTCGGGTTAAATTATGAAGAATATTGTAATAAAGATTCCATAAGGATGAAATTGCGTGAAAAATTATTATATTGAATATATATTATAGATCGTTATTGAAATGGAAGAGCAGCATTTGACTGTAAACCTAAGAGTTCATGGCGTTGAGTTACGGATTTCAGACTGAACATGTAATTTCTTGTAAATTGAGGGGTACATGGGGAACGGAATGTCTTGACATTAAATTCCATCTGACTGTCTTATCATTCGGGAAACAGCGTGAAGCTTATCTTTAGGGTACCGTACCTCAAAAGAAAAAACACCTTACCGGAACCCTTATACGAGTAGAATCATTTTCTTGTCCGTCTTCCGGTCTATCAACATTTTTCATCTTTAGACCATGTGCAAGTATTGCACTACATTAAGGTCCACAGTCCCTTGAAGATGAAAAAAGTCAAACTTCTCTATGAAAGCAATCAATAAATATATGAATTTATGAGGAAGGAATGTAGGAAAATTATATTTGTAGTTAATTTCATACAAAACGCATATCGTTTTGTATGAATTTACTTACGCTTGCCAACTTAAGTTTGTCAACTTTATTTGCTTTGTTATCAAAACCTAATGATCCTAAGTTTCCTCTCTTTACTCTCCCATGTGCGGGACGATGCGTGCAGCTAAAAGAATAATAATTGTATCATCACGAAACTTTGCAGTTATACATAACTTAGCTGACAATACTGTAATGCCTGTTGTGGCGCAGGAGCACAAGCGTGTGTCTTAGAGCGATAGTTGTGGGTTCGATCTCGACTCGAAGAAGCGAAATAATTAAAAGTTGCAAATTAAATATTTAATATTTTTCCTTTGCTCTAATTAAAAGGCATAGCGCAGCGTTGAGTTCAATCAACAAGCGATGCCTCGAATTCGGCGGTAAATGAGGACAGAACGTATTGTATTTTAACCTATTCCCAAGTTCCCTATGTCGACCCAGCCATGTTCAGTTTACAGACTGAAGATGCAAAAAAACAGTGATAAAGTATTATTGAGCTTGTCTAATGATCGCCAGGATCCAAGTAATGAAACTCATCAGAAATAACCAGTAAACTATTGGGGCTTGCTTGGGCTTGGACTGGAATTGGGCTTATATACGAGTAACTATTAGCTTTGAGGACTCTTTTAGCATTTGACTTTGTCCTTTTCTGTTCTTATCCACTAATTATTTTGTGCTTACGTACATGTCAGGGTAGGCAGAGGGAAATTCGGAATTTAGTGTCAAGACACTTCATTCCACTTCCGTTCCCAACTTTCCCGCCGAATTTGAGGCATTGCGTGTTGAACGGCGGTACTCAACGCCGCAATTTGTTTTTTTACCACAGTGAAGAAATGAAAACATTAAATATTTCTATTTGTAAATATATATTTTTTAATATTACTTAATTTATTAGAAGTTAAATCAATTGACCCATCAGAATCTTAATTCGGAAATCATCAAGTAATGTACACCATTAAGAAAGTTGTTTGAAGGTTTTTTTTATAAGTTTTCCAGATTAAATTCTCTGAATATTATGTTTCATTTTGTTCTTTTTCGGGATAAAAGTACACTAGTTGTGTTCTTAACGACTTTGCTTAGCAATATTTTTGTTTTATTTCTTGCCGCAATCACGAGGGTAGCGGGTTCGGCTCCCAATGTTTCCTTTTTTTTTCACTTCGTATCTCTAACTAAATAAAATTGGGTTTTATACGGAACACGGAAAGGATCTTTCTATCCTTTTTTATACGGAATATTGGATTAAGATATATTTTATAGTTTTTATTCTTATTTTCTTCAGTAGGAGGAAAAAATGAGTATCCCTACAGGTCTGCCTGTAAATTACAGCGCCGAGTTCTACATTCAGTGCTGGTCGAAGATATGCACAGCATATTAAACAATGCAAAGCATGGCATTGAGTTCCGCCACTCAATGTGCGATATCTCAAATTCGTTGGAAAATGAGAAACGGAACGGAGTAACTTAACATTAGGTTCCCAAATTCCCTTCGCTTACCTTACAGTGCAGGGAACAGCGTGAAGCTGAAATATAGAAACGTCAATGTTTTTTTTTAGATTTATACTAATATTATAAGGCTGAACAATCAGTTTGGCTGTGACCTAACGTACTTAGTATGTGTAATTTTATACAAATTGAATACTGAATTTCATAACATAATATAATATTCCATAATTTCTTAACACTAGGTTCCCAACTTCCCTGTGCCTACCCTGCCATGTGCGGGATGTAGCGTGAAGCTGTGTATGAAAGTTGAAATTCGGCATGTAGATAGGTTAGGGAGTATGAAAGAGCACTATGAAATAATTTCAAGATATTCCTGCAGAAACGGGAAAAAACAAGGTTTTCCATTTTGACGTGGCAGCGGTGACGCAAGCAAATTTCCTGGGGAATTGAAGTATGTTTATATTTTAATCTATATTTATTATTAATTTGTACCTTAATGTAACTGTAATATAATTAAAAAAAATCTTATACATTTAATAATTTGATAGCGACCAAAACAGTACTACTTAAAATTTTTGACGCTTTGTCTGTTTATCTGTGCATTTGTACGCGCTTATCTCAGAAACGGCTATCAGTTTTCTTTATTATACTTTGGCAACCTTATCACAATCTCTAGTATTTATTTTATTGCAATCGTTTGTTAAATAATTATTTAGTTGGACAAAATAGGAACTCACAGGATTTTTATTCAATTATCTGAAATGTCAATTTTCAATGTATCGATTTTGAATAAAAATGGAAACAAATTGAGATTGACAAATAAAATAGCGGGCGAAGCCGCGAGCTGGCGGCTAGTATTTAATAAGTATTTAGGAAAGTTTCGGTAAGTATCTACTTTTGATGGAATTGCAGTAATAATAGTGTTTGGTCCAAGTGCGTGTACTGGAACACAGCGGGATCTTGGAATATACGTGGCATAGAGGTGTGTTAGTTATTTTTTTTTTTAGTTTAACTCTGTACCCCGCACATGCAGGCAGAGGGAACTTGGGAACCTAGTGTTATGGTACCTCATTCCTTCTAAAGGCATAATCGACGTGATGCATTTTTGTTTGTAAGTTTGGGCTTGAGCGCCAGGACAGATTTCTTAATTCTACAATTTTTAAAAAATATAAAAAAAATCGTTACGCTGGATTTTTCTTCCTCTTTCACGCAAAAACTACTAAACAAAACGGCAATTTAGCTTATACGAAACTCATAGACTAAGATGTACTATAAAATGTATAATTTGGTAATAAATTGATCACTTCTTCATATTATTTTTTTGTATCAACATTTTAATTTAAAATTGATAACAGTATTGGGTTCCACCTGCTTTGGACTTATAATATTATTTTAAAATATCTTTTAAAAAAATCCTAGAAAATTTCATAAAAATAAGCTTCCCTTAATAAAAAGAAGATTTCCTTAATAAAAAGAAGCTTTTTCCAGGAAAGTAAACACGGACTTAAGCATGATTTATTTTTCATGAATAATGATATAAGTTAAAAAATACAAGTTAAAATAAAAAAAATATTAACTAAAACTTTAGATAACGTAGGCTACTCTACGCATGTCATTCACTCGACCCCGCCCGCCCAGGATCCTTATATATAGAGAAACTTGTACCGTCGACTGCATTCTGAGTTCAGCTCCTGCTTGAGGTAAGTCATTATTTTGTAAATTAAATTACAATTGTAGACCGCCGTTGTGTTGCAGGGTTGTCGCAATAGTATTGGATTCATTTCCCACTTATTATAGAGGCTTAAAATATATATTTGCATTTCCTTGCTCTTTGGTAACGCGTTGAGTTCTGCCATTCCACGTACAATTCTTGCAGTTATCTGTGGAAAACGAAGGTGATTTTATGGGTACGGAAAATTTTAATATTAGGTTCCCAGGATCCATCTGTCAGGTAGACAAAAGGATCCTGGGAACGACGCTATGTGCGAGATATAGCTAGTACAAAACAGAATAGATAGAACCTAGTATTAAATTGGGATTTTTTAATATATTTTTTCCATTAAACAGTGATGGTTTTGCATTCGGGGGAACTATGTATAATATATATCGTGTAATATATGTATATATATAAAATATAGATATCGTATTAAAGTACGCTTAAACGTTTTACAAAATAGTAGTAGTTAGTGTGAATTTTCATTTATATATATATATATATATATATATATATATATATATATATATATATATATATATATATATATATATATATATATATATATATATATATATATATATATATATATATATATATATATATATATATATATATACACATATATATATATATATATATATATATATATATATATATATATATATATATATATATATATATATATATATATATATATATATATATATATATGTTTCCTTTTAAGATTCAACCAAAAATGTCACTAATCAACTCACATTATAAACCGTAAACCTTTTGTAAAGTTAAACAAGTGACATATGTCAAGTTATGACATAATTCATATTAATGTACACAAATATAAGTACTTGAATAGTAGCGTTGAACTCGCTTATCTCAAAAACTACTAGCTCAATGTTTATTTTTACTAAGCGGGCGAAGCCGCAGGAAGCTGGTTTTTATTAATTTACCTTTAGAAAAACGGAACGCGGAGTTAAGCTCCGCCTCACAGCACGATATATCTAGAACGGTAAAAAGAATTATATATCTGTCTCTTACACTACATATTTTTTATGTTCAAAGCATTTTTTTAAATTTCAATTTAATCAGTTAAGTGTAATAAAATGGTTTAGCTAGGGGCATTTTATTAACAGTTTTACTACCGTAACGCCTGTTGATAGTTAGGCAATTTGGTACGGTTAATTTTTTAAAAGGGATTTTTTTTAAAATGGTAACATTTGTGGTGGGGATCTTTGAGTTTCTTTGAGGTTTGAGGATCCTTTGAGGATCTTTGAGGTTTCGAGTATTTTCCAAAAATATCTAATACTTAGCATCTTAAAAAGATTAAATAATTTTGAGACCTGTAAACGACAGGTTGTGTGTTCGATCCATACTCGAGGAAATGAAATATTAATATTTTCAAATTAAATATTTATTATTTTTCATTTCTTCGCTTTGGTATGAAGGCAAAGCGCAGCATAGAGTTCCTCCACTCAACACGTAATGACTCAAATTCAATGGAAAGTGGGAAACAGAACGGAGAGTCTAAACACTAGGTTCCCATGTTCCCCCTGCCTTCCCTACCATGTGCGGGATACAGCGTGAAGCGAAAAAAATATGCTATACGCAACCAACACCGTTAATTCATACGCTTCCTTAAATGATAACTTCTAATCAATATAATTTTAGCAAAATCAGGAAAACATTTTAGTCACACCGCTCCATTACTCAATACATAAATACAGCATGTTAAAATGAATCAGCATTTATAAATTATTGCCAATATTTTTATTTTTCGTACTAGAACGTAATACCTTGTTCCGTTAACAGAACACGCAACGGCGTTTAACTCCGCAACTCAACATATAATGTCTTGACAACAACAAGTTTTACCATTTTCGTTCGTCTTTGAGATTTTTAAAAGTAAACGTATCCTTTTTGAGACATTTCCGATTGAATTACAGAACTTAACGTCATTATTTTCATATAATAATTTTCATGAGAGTATCATGGAGGCCTGTCGTGGCGCAGGCCCTGTAAACGCGTTAGGTTACAGGTTCTATCCCCACTTGAGGTTACTTAATATTTTAATATTTTCATTACAAGGAAAAGCGCGGCGTTGAGTCGCGTCACTTAACACGCAATGCGCCACATATAGCGTAAAGTGGTGTACGAAACGGAGTGGTCTAACACTAGTGTTAGGGAACCTAGGTTCCCAAATTCCCTCTGCCTTCCCTGCCATGAGCAATATGCAGCGTTAATCTAGAAAAAGAGTACTCATTAATGTAAAAAAAAAAAAATAGCGAAATTTCTTGTTGATTCACAACAAATAACTTTTAAGCAATTAAATGCCTCTTAAAGCGATAATTGTGAGTTCCATTCCCAGTTGGGGGAATGAATTATTATCATTTCTTTTCAGTGACAAAATAGGGCACATCGTTGTTGTTACCCACGCTCAAGGCAACATTAGGTGGTTCATAGGGAACCTTGTGTACTTAGTAGCAGGTTCCTTATATAGGATGTAATATAAAGTGAAACAAATAATAATAATAATAAGTCTGCAATAAAAATAAGAAAGTAATGAGCAAAAATTGCGATCATAAACAATATGTAATACAATTTCCTAATTTCGTACGAATGTTATTACTAGAATAGTTCGGGTGTGGCGTTACAATATAGTTTAACATAGACAAAGAGCTTTGACAGGGAAAGGTACCGTTTTTTCCCGTTTCACGCTGTATCCCGCACATGGCAGCGTAGGCGGAGGGAACTTGGGAACCTTGTGTTAAGACACTCCATTCCATTCCTCACTTTGCCTCAAATGAGAATCGAACTCACTACCTATCACGTTTACAGTACACCAGTTCCATCTCTGTAACTCCTCCTTGTATACTGAATTTATATTCTATACATACCTTCACTAAATTAAATTTGTTGATTAGCAATCTGTACCTAGTAAACAGCTTTAAGTTAAATATCAACTCCATTGTAGTACATTTGGGAAGTATACTGCTATTATAAGTGTATTTCAGGTTCCTTACCTCAAAAAGAAAACAAGGGACCCTTATTAAAGTTGTTACCTTATAGAAGTTGT
Organism: Eueides isabella; assembly: GCA_019049475.1. NCBI lineage: Eukaryota > Metazoa > Arthropoda > Insecta > Lepidoptera > Nymphalidae > Eueides > Eueides isabella. The sequence continues at coordinate 5,400,468 of CM032411.1, read as the reverse complement.
TAGTCTTCTTTCTCTGCCAAAGCTTTTTTTTTTATGGAAAGACACGGCAAACGAGCGTACGGGTCACCTGATGGTAAGTGATCACCGTCGCCCACGGCCCCGTGTAGCACCAGAGGAGCTACAGGAGCGTTGACGTCTTTTAAGGTGGATGGGCACCGGGGCCCGGCATTACCTAATGCGAAACGCAGTGGCCAAAGCCACTACTTAACGCCGGTATCAAATGCCGGGGGTGGTAACAATTCGGTCGAGTCTGCCCATGAGTGTTGCCATTGCTGGCACCGAGACTCTACCACACGCACTTTAGTCGCCTCTTACGACACTATCAGTACCAGGGTGATCCTATTCTAAGCCAGGATCGCACGGCAAAAATTATTTTGATTTTAATGCGCGTGAAGGTATCAATTTGACATTATTACATTTATGCAACAATGCACAAGCCTGTGACCATAAACAATAGGTTGTGGGTTCGATCCCCGCGGCGTTGAGTTCCGCCACTCAACACGCAATGCCTCAAATTAGGCAGAAAATGGGAGTGTCTTGGCACTAGGTTCCCAAGTACCCTATGCGTACCCTGCCATGTGCGGGATACAGCGTGAAGCAACAAAACTACGATAGAATTTATCTGGAATACTAATATTATTAGAAGTCCTCCAACAATTTAGTTTATTTGTTGATTCTTAAAGATACTTTTAATGAAATTCGAACTTACAACATCCTTCGTCCCCAACTTGAAATTCAATTTTAACATTTAGTAACAATAGTAGCTTGTTTGGGTAAATTAAATTATAGGCCGTTTGAGCGCAACGGCACAACGGTCCAGTTAAAAACGGAACGTTTTCAATTAACGGAACGTAAACGGGTTCAATTCCTACTGACGGAAATTAATTATTTTCATTTGCTTCTAGTAGTACTGCAGTAGTAGACAAAGCGCGGAATCCTGTATTAGATGGATCTTGATGCAAATCAAAAGAAAGTTCAATTTAAACAGTCTAAAGTGGCAATTGAGTACTATTTCTTACTTTTATTTTTCCAGTTTCCGTACATACACTAGGTTCCCAAGTTCCCTCCGCCTACCCTGCTACTCTTATCCACACATACAAGCACGCAATGGGCTCTCAGGTTTCCCCTGCCTATCCTGCTAGCGTAAAAGCTATTTTTAGCTTAACACGCTTTATCCCGCATATAACAGGAAAAAGGAAACTAGTATAAATTCAAAACAGCAGCTTAGCGGAACTTAACGCAGCGTTTTGCTCTGCCTAAGATAAATGTTTAATTTTTTCACATGAACTTAAATGTATGAAACCAAACCTAGAATTCCTCAGATAGTTGTGTTCATCTAAACATTCTCTATAGCTTTATAAACAATACTTAAAATAAACTAATAAACTGATCGCTGTCTGTACATTGACAATATTCAAAAACTATATATTTACATTTATTTATGTAATAGGGCCAAAATAGTTCACGCTGTATCCCGCACGAGGCAGGGTAGGCGGAGGGAACCCGGGAACCTAGTGTTGACACTCCGTTCCACTTCGGTTCCCCATTTTCCGCCGAATTTGAGGCATTGCGTGTTGAGTGGCGGAACTCAACGCCGCGCTTTGCCTTATTACAAGAGCGAAGAAATGAAACATTAAATATTTTAAATTGAAAATATTAAATATTTCATTTCCTCGACTGGGGATCGAACCCAGAACCTGTCGGTTACAGTCACACTCTCGTGCCGCTGCGCCACGACAGGCCTCTAGATTTAAATGCAGTTGTCACTATTATATTATGGCAAGCTTAACTTTACTTTTAACGTTTCTTTTGTTCAAATCGGAAAAATAAAAAGTCGAATAAAATCGCTACAATTTTTTTATCAATTTAGCTTAAGTTTTAAATTTCAACTGTATAGATAGATATTGTCTTAAAAGTGAGTGTCATTAACAAGAAAGTAGTTTGAGTTAGTAAACAAAATAGTTTAATTTCGAGCGGGCGAAGCCGCGGGCAGGTCGCTGGTGGATTAAATTTCTTCACTTCAATACTAACCCCCAGCAGAGCTCAGCGGGTGTCGTTAGATGCATTTTGCGTCTCGATATTTACTACTAAGTGATTGACCTTTGGCTTTGTGATTTAAAATTTTATGATATCGCAGGCTGCCGTGGCACAGAAGCAAGCGTGCGGCTTGCTTGCAACGGTTGTGAGTTCGATTTCATTTGGTGAAGTATTAAATATTTACTTTTTTTTGCTCTGGTAACAAGGCAAAGCGAGTTACATCGAGAATTCAGCGGAATGTGGAGAATACAAAAGTTTTGATAGGATAAGCAGAGACAATGTTATGTCAAATGTTTCACTTTCTGCCAAATTTTTAAGATTTTTATTACACTCCCTCACTCAGCTTCACGCTGTATCCCGCACGTGACAGGATGATGATGACTCCGTACCATTTTTCTACTTTTCGGCATTACGTGCTGAGTGGCGAAGCTCAACGCCGCGCTTCGCCTTGCTACCAGAGTGAAGAAATGAGAATATTAAATATTAAAATGGAACGTATCAAATATATCATCTCCTCGAGTGGAGGTCGAAAACACAACTCATCACGTTTACAGTCACACGCTTATGCCCCTGCGCCACGACAGGCTTCTAAATTTGGTGGATGCCACACATTTGAGGCTGAGACTTACATTTGTGTGTGATTTCTGCATTGCATTGGCATTTTTGCATTACGATGCCAAAATGCCAATACCACAGACTGCCATGCTCTGAAACAGATAATAGATGTGGATCTGAATATATTTTTATTGAAATTATACTCGGTCAGATAGACAGAGAGTAATAATTTACATCTATGGAAGGTGCTCCCATAGATATAAATTATTTTTACACTTTGAAATTTTGATTATAAAAACCAATGGTAATAAGGAAAAGCGCTCAAATTTGGCGGAAAGTGCGGAACGGAAGTGGAACGGAGTGTCTTAACAATAGGTTCCCGGGTTCCCTCTGCCTACCCTGCCTCGTGCGGGATACAGCGTGAAGCTGAAAAAAAAAATAGATTTTTTTTTTATAAAAACACGTACCAAGTGTAGAACGTATTGTTTATCAGCAACTAAGGATTGTTTTTGTTAAACAATCATATAGTACTAAATTTAAAAACGTATAAAAATTCGAACGTAGCAGAATTTGAACCAGCGCCTTTTGGAAACCGTCCAAGCCTTCTGACCAATTAAGCCATTCGTTCTCACCAAGCTACGTCGAAATTCCTATACGCTTGTTACAACTTATCTATGTTGTTAGCGTCTCTGTAGGGGGATTTTTACAAATTTCCGCTATCGAAATACATTTCGTTTTTCGCAGGAGACCAATCATACATAATCTAAGTTTCAGATTGTTTCCCTAGCACGGTGTCCGTTAGGGACACCATAGCAAGATCTCCGCTTTAATTAAAGTTAGTGATTATATTAAGTTCAACATGGATATGCAAAATCTTCTTTGCGAGATGTCAATAACGTTACCGTAACCTTAAACACTGTTCTCTTCATTGCTATTCTGTGTGCCATAAATGTAATTCCTAAAACCACTGAATGGTTTAGAAGTTATTTAATTGATCGGCAACATTAAGCACAAGCCAATGACAAGATATCATCAGTTGGCTCTTGTACCGATGGAGTACCCCAATGTGTACTCTGCCTACAATTTTACTTAGCCGCACTGTCAGATAGTGTAAGATATGATGCTCGTAAGTTTAATGAGAATCTGGAGAATATTAGTAAGTAGTTCTGCTAAATATAAGCAAGTAATATTCTGCAAACTCTCGAGGGGGAGATCTCGGTTGACCTTCGAAAACACAATATTTACGGATCGAGGTATCGATGTATGTTAAGATATATGACAGTGCACAGGCAAAAAGAGGCATGCCGATACTGAGTATTTGGCACTCCGTACCCTGGCTCCCCCTTCAAAGATACAGCGTGAAGTTTAGTTAAGTTATTAGCAAGTAGATCTTTAACCCTAAACGACAAACCTGGTAATTCACAAGTCAATATTAAAAGGAGCACCAAACAATATGAAAAAAAAGTTTAATTCCTTTTTTCTATCTACTTTGACGGCGCCAATTGCAGTCTTAGTCCATCAATATTTTTATAACGTACCTTGGTCAGTATAGATACTTCAGGTTATTAGAAAACTATAGTCTCGATCGGATCACCAAGACGATGTGAATATTTCTTTCTTTCTTTCTTTCTTAGCTTCACGCAGTATCCCGCACGAGGCAGGGTAGGCAGAGGGAACCCGGGAACCTAGTATTAAGACACTCTGTTCCACTTCCGTTCCCCACTTTCCGCCGCTTTGCCTTATTACCAGAGCGAAGAAATGAAACATTAAATATTTAAATTGAAAATATTAAATATTTCATTTCCTGGACCGAACCCAGAACCTGTCAGTCACAGTCACACGCTTGAGCCGCTGCGCCACGACAGACAATGTGAATATTTCTACCCTCTAAAATCAAAACTGTTCTCATCTTCTTCTACTACTGTTATTAATAGATTATGCGTATTCGTGCTACTTATATTTATATAACCTATTATAAATATACGCCGTTCCGTTTCCCACTTACTCTATACTAGTGCAATTAAAAAAATATACATTAAGCCGAAGACATCGGTCTAGGAAGATTTCATCATGTTTATTTTCATCGTTGTCAGCTTGGATGACTTCTTATCAGACATCATTTGTTATTTATTTTATTCTCTACAACCTTTTCCTCTTCCTTATATAAAAGTTCTGTTTCCATGGCTCCAATTTACTTTGGCACCTTTAAAAAAAACTTAAAACAGTGGTTTATCCTTATCCATCTTTACTGTGTGTCCAGTACATGAGAGGACAGGCAGAGGGAACTTGAGGCATAGAATGTTTGAGTGCCGGAACTTAACGCCGCCCTTTGCCTTGTTGCCAGAACGAAGAAAATGACAATATGGTATATTTCATTTCTTCAATGGAGAATCGACGGCGTACGCTTGCACCTTCGCCACGACAAGCCTTAAATTCTTTATCTGTACATTATATTTTTATAAAAAAAAAATGTTCTATTATATATAAGTCTTTCAATTATCAATTTACAGTTATTCTCCTTGTTCTCCCATTTAATTTATATCCTTTTCAGATTATTGACGTTCCGTTAAATTGCTCTCACGATGCTTTTTCGAGTCGCATTGTTACTTATTTTAACCATTTCGATCCTGCAATGCTGCTATGGAGCCTCTGTAAGTATATTTTTAACCTAACGAATACAAAAATATTTTAACTGTTTTAATGTAATTTTATTTGTGAATGATTCGTAATTTTTTTTAGTATACCAGAAAAAACAATCCAAATTCCTAAACTAACCAACAACTACAACAACTAACATTTATTTTTTATTTTTTATATTGTGTATGTATTTTTTTTTGATTTTAAATAATAATATTTCAGATTCCAAGATCTTACGATCCTCGACTGACTGAAGATGTTATTCTTGCTCCAAAGAAGAGACCTTTTTGCAATGCTTTTACTGGTAAAGTATTTTCTCCCTTTTCTTCCCTATAAGGCAGATTAAGTAGAGGGGACCAAGTGTTAATTACTGCATAGCCTCGAGTGGAAATCGAATCCACAACCCGGTCACAAGCTTGTGTTATTCCACCACGGTAGACTTCACGCTTCACGCTTTCAAACTTCACGCTGTATCCCGCACACCGCAGGGTAGCCAAAGGAAAATTGGGAACCTAGTATTTAGATAATCCGTTCCGTTCCTAACAGACCGCCGAATTTGTGGCATTTCGTGCTGAGAGGCCGAAGTCAACGCCGCGCTTTATTTTGTTTTCAGAGCAAATTTATGATAATATTAGAATAATATTTAAAAATTTCACTTCTTCGAGTGGGGAACGAACTAAAACAATTGAAACAACCTGTCGGTTATAGTCACACGCTTGTGCCCCTGTGCCAAGACAGGCCTCAAATTAATCATATATTTTTTTTATTCCATCCTTTTCTTAGAGGTGATCGGGGTCAAACAAACTCTAAAGATTTTTTACTAGTGAACAAACGCCAATTAATAATGATTAAACACTAAATGGATATATTTTCATATATTCAGGTAATATTATTTATTTTTTTATTTAAGGATGCGGCCGCAAGCGTTCTCAGGGAATCCCCGGAATGCCAGCTCAAGAGTTGTTTAGACAGAGACAGGTAAATAGAGCTTCACGTTGTATCCCGCAAGTAGGAGTATTGACAGAGGGATCTTTATTCTAGAACGCCCCGTTTTTCAAATTTTTAAACGCAGTTTTGTCTTGTTACTACAGACAAAAATGTTTAATTTATGATTGACGGTTATCTTTTGTAATGTAACTCACTTCATTCTGTATCATGCATATGGTAGGCAGAGTGAACTTGAGAACCTAGAGTTAAGACACTTTATTCCGTTCCCCACTTGCCAAAAAAAAAAGGTATTACGGTGTTAAGTAACCGAACTCAACGCCGCGTTTTACCTTATTATCGGAGTGAAGGAATGAAAACATTAAATATTTAAATTGAAAATATTCTCGAATGGGTATTGAACCCACAACCTGTCGTTTTTACAATCACATGCTTAAGCCCCTGCATCACAATAGTCCTCGATTTCTTTTATGTAACATATTCCCGTACAAGGCATACATATAATGCAAAAACGCGGCGTTGAGTTCCACCATTCAACATGCAATGCCAAATTCGGCGGAAGGTGGGGAACGGAATTGGAACGGAGTGTCTTAACATTAGGTTCCCAAGTTCCCTCTGCCTACCCTGCTATGTGCGGGATACAGCGTGAAGCTGAGCTAGAGTAGAGCTAACATATTCCCAATGCTAGAGGTAAGTTTAACGGGCTTGTTAATTTATTATAATTTTTTGCCTTCAAGTTCATAGATGAAGATGCTGTACCTCTATCGGACATCGAACCTGCAATCGACGACTTATCACGACAAGTCCTATCTGATGCCAAGCTATGGGGAATATTAAGAGATGAAATATCAAGACGCAGACCTATGGACTACCAATAAACGAACTGGCCGTATAAATAAATATCTTTGCTTGCACTGCACGTTAAAAAGTGTTTTCCTACTTTTATAGTCGATTTAATGAAACTATATGGAAATCAAGTAAAATTGCAGTCTAAAAATAAACTAATAGCTATAAATAATAAAAAAAAACGACTTTTTAACTAGCAGTCTGTCATAATTGACATCTCGTGGCGTTTCTAAAAGTTGTATGACATTTACGTATTTATGAAGGTATTTGCGCGCGAAAATTATTATCACAGATACATAATAGCGCGATTAATAAAATAAAGTGTTATTTTTTTATAATTATAATTAACTTTTAATTCTAGTCTAGGGGGTGACATTTTTGTATATATTTTCTCTATCTTTGTCTATAGGATAAGATTCTTACATAAGTTCTAAACTGCATATGCTTTGTGTTTGTATTATTTTCTTATTTTTTTTTTGTTATTCACAAACCTTTCACTTTACAGCCTAAGAGCTACATTTGTTAACAAATTAGAAATAAGAAGTCAATATTTAAATAAAGAAGGTAATCAGATTTTCTTCCATTCTTTATTTTTGTTTTGTTTCGAAATAACCTTTATTCCTCCTTATATCGTTTATTTATAAAGATTTTTTTTCCAATCTTACCACGAGTCTAAAGGCAGTATTTCTGAGAGAGTGAGTATGTTACTGAGGCAACATGTACAATAGTAGTGTGTTGTGTGTTTGTTTTGTTTAATACAAAAAAAATCACGCTGTATTCTCACATTGGCAACAAACATTGCGTATTAAGTGACGGAACTAAACGCTGCGCCTTGTCTTGTACAAATACCACAGAGAAAAAATAAAACAAGTCTTATAATTTTAATGATACAACTACATTGACACAAAACGCAATGCCTTAAATTTGGCGGAAAATGGAGAATGAAGAGGCTGAATAGTAGTTTCCTAAGTACCCATTGCGTACCCTACAAACGATCGGGGTAACTTGGGAACCTAGTGTTAAGACGCTCCGTTCCACTTCCGTTACCCACTTTCCACCGAATTCTTGTTGAGTGGCGGATCTCAACTTTCAAAATTCAAATATTTTTATCCAAAAAAATATAATATGTTCTTTATTTATTTAAGCTATTAAGGAATATAAGACCCACAGCCATTTTTAATCTTAACTACTTCAGTAATCAGATCAGATTTATTTAGCACCAGCTGCTGCCCGCGGCTTAAACCACGTAGAACTATGTTCATTCCATTCCAGGTGAAAACCACCTGACTTTTAACCTGACTGACTTTAACTATCGGCACCTTACCTTGTCCTCCTTTGAGTAATAATGAACATAATGTTGGACCTAAAAATAAGTTATATATTATTGGTACGTTATTTGTTATTCCAATTATTATAATATTTGCAGTAGAGTTTTGCTAAGATGACATTACTTTTATTGTCAAATTTAACGCAAATCTGATTATTGATCACGTATACTCGTATATTAAACCATATCTTCCTATAGTATTAGATTTAGATAGAACAATTTAGTTATGCATTTCAATATGCATATCGGTGATAAACCCCACGAATGCCCTTCTTCACTCGTGAGTGAAGAAGAATAGAATAAATATTGTTACTTTTAAAAGAATAACTTTTGTGATTTAATTTTTTTGGATGGGTTTTATTTTATTTTATTTTAGATCCAATCAGGACTCATGCAATAAGCCGCACATAAAGATGACATCTTAGTCACTTTTCCATTTCTCTGCCTTCAGATTGGACTGGATAAAACAATCATTTGATTAAGACAAACATACACTTCTATCAAAAAGGATAATCAAGGAACATACCATGTTTTGCTCCATTGGTAGAGCGATCGAACGAGCGAACAAAAATATCTTATTCTCTCTTTTATTTTACGTCTCAAAGTATACCTAAATAAAATAGCGTTCGTCACCAACATTTTGTACACATATCAATTATTTTAATACTGCATAATTATTTTCATTCTTCTTTTATATATACGACGTTCATGATGAACTTTTACTAAAATTAAATAATATATTTTATCTTTTATTTCAATGTTGTGATATGAATATAATTCTCTTTCCTTTAGGATTCAATCGCATTAGGTAAGTTATTAATGATTTATTAGAATGATTTCTTCTGTATTAGAATGGATTAGATTCGTCGAGGTCGATTGAGGTTGGGATAATGTTTATTTTAGTTAATTCTTTTATTAAATTTTCATTACGTTCCAGGATGTGTGTGTTAAATGTTTTACTTTTATAAGAAATATCCTTAAGGAAATTTTGTAATCGTCTTTTGGAGAAAGGCAAGTATTTTCATCCTTTGGCGTGAGTGGATCTATTATTTGTTTTTCATATTCTGATGAGTTATTACTTTCTGACTTATTTGCAATGTTGTTTCTGGATGGAGGGCTGATAGGAATTAATAAGTCATCATCGTTCTCTAACAGGTCTATGGATGGCAAGCTATCCAAATATTGAGGACTGAATGGCAAGTTGAAACCGAGATCTCCTGGTATCAAGGGACTAAAAGATTCTTCTTCTTGCCTTTCGTCGATATTACCTTCGTTTTGTGATGTCTATTGGTCTTATCCTATTAGTTGAATTGGATTCACAGAATAACGTCAAAGAGCATCTGAAATAATATTGTTTTCTCTTTCTTATACTGGATTTCAAAATCAAACTCCTCGAGTTTTAAACGCCACCGGAAAAGACGGAAACCTTACAATTCAACAACCAATTCAAAGGTTTGTGGTAAGTAAGTATTTTTAAACGTCGCCCAAAAAGATAAGGACGGAAGACTTTTGTGCCATATACGATGGCTAAACATTATTTTTCAGTAACATTCTGCTTTGTTTAGCGGTCTAGAAGCGTATGCGATAGGTCTATCCTTGCCGACAAGGATAGACCTATCGCATACGCTTCTAAAGTAAGATAAGATAAACGGTTTTGTAAAATCAGGATACATAAGAATTGACGCTGTAACAAGTTTTTCTTTTAGTATTTCAAATGCTAATTGTTGATTATTCGTCCAGATGAAAGGAACGTCCTTTTTCAAGAGATTAGTTAGTTACTTAGCATACTTTGAAAATTCAGGGATAATTCGACGGTAATAAGAAGCTAACCCTAGAAAAGATTTTATTTCTTTGGGGCTTTTAGGGGTTGGAAATTCGGTCACAACTTAAAGTTTTTTCATAAGGGAAACCAAGCCGTATAAATAGATCACAATATCGTCTAAATATACAAAATAAATTCAGATGTGACATTCTTCTGACATTCTTAATGATTCATATATTTTTTTTCACGGTTAATGCTGTCCTGGTCCTTGGTTTCCTGAGTTTCCTTATTACATGAGACGTGTGCAAGAGGGCAAATATTTCAGATCATGGAGGGATAATATAAATAGGGTCGTAGAATTGAAGTTTTACATTTTTACATAAATACGGGTTGTTTCAATTCCAGGATCAATTCGTTTTATTTGAACTGATTCTCTACACAATTTAGGTAATTTGGATATGGATGATTTCTTAATTAGACTGATGGCGGAACCAGAATCTACTAATAGAATTATGGGAGCATCTGAAATTTGAGAAACAACTAAAATATGTGGTAATAACTTTTTCGACGTATCAATGTTAATTTCGTAAATTATGTTGTTATATCTTTTCCCTCGATAAACTTTCTTTATTAATGATGATTGATGATAATTGATGATGATTGATTACAACAAATTACAACACCCTTGGATATCAGAACTCTGAACCCTGCTGTGTAGCTCCTTTCATCTCAGAATTTTTAATAGTGTTTCCGTTTTGGGACTGGTTATCCTGTTGAGTAACACATTTAATTCTAGGAATTTCAATAGTGTTTCCTTTTCAGGGCTGGTTACCCTGTTGTGTAACTCATTTAATTCCAGGATTTTGAATAGTGTTTCCGTTTTAGGGCTGGTTACCCAGTTGTGTAACAAGTTTATTTCCAGAATTTTGAATAGTGTTTCCGTTTTGGGGTTGGTTATCATGTTGTGTAACACTCTTTGTTATATATATATATATATATATATATATATATATATATATATATATATATATATATATATATATATATATATATATATATATATATATATATATATATATATATATATATATATATATATATATATATATATATATTCTATATTAAAGTTTGTGCCGACTTTGAGGAACTATCGGCACACAGGCGGGACGCCTAATTGTTTAAATTATGTTCTTCTTTAATTTCGTCGTCATATTGGATATTCTCTGGTATTTCATTTGATGACTTTTGGACAAAGTTAACAGGTAGAAGCATAATTATTAAAATTACCTCCCTGGTTAAACTTACCCTGACCTGGCCTAGGCTGATGATTGTATCAATTATTGTAGTAGGCTCGTTTCTGACAATCTTTTATGTCATGTCCTACGCTCTTTCAATACCGGCAAAAAGTCTTGAAGTTTTAGGGGGGGGTAGATGATTGACTTTGCCATGGGTTGGAATTTGATTGCCCTAAGGGTTGGTTTAGTTGCCCTTGACGAAAATTATTTCTTGGAAATCGCCTATTATTTGGAAATGGATTGTATTGTCGAGTATCTATTTAGTTTGATATTTTTTTTCCTCAGAAATAGCTGGGTTAATTCCTGGGGCTACGATATCTAACAATGGTAAATAAACATGGGTGAAGACCCATTAGAAAATGATGGAGAACTTAGTCTTCCATGGCGGTTAACATCCAGCAAGCTCACATTTTTTAATGTTACTAAGTGAAACTTCTGTTAATAATTGTTATAAGGTGCTTTCTATTCGTAACGCATACTGACTGACTAACCCTGCTGGTTCTCCTGTAATTCGGTTAAGAGGTGAGCGTAATGCTTTCTTTCACTGAATTGTTGCCTTAAAAAATTCTTGGGCTGTACGCTTTACCACTTAACTGGCTTAGTATGTATTTCAAAAGAATGGCAATAAATTATGAAATACTTTGCTGTTTCTCTACTACCATCATAAGATTTAATAAATTAAAAAAGTGTATTTAAATTCAGCTCTATGGATAAAATAAAATCTAAATTAAATCAACTAGACATAAAATTAAATAGTGATAATAAATAAAATTAATTACTTGCAAGTGTCATAAAGAAATTAAAAGTAAGCCCGATTCTCTTAATCCAGAATAGTGATTTATTATATACAAACGAAAAACCGATCCAAGAATTACAAGAACGCGAGAAGAGAGAAAATAATATTATTATCATGGCAATTTAGATTTATAAAGGAAAAGTGAGTGGTAAGTGAGAGGGAGGGGGAGACCTCGGTTGACCTTCGAAAACACAGTATCGACGATACTGGAGGAAGGTCAAGTATAAAGCATGAGGACCCCCCGGAGGGCATGTATGAAGAGGTTGATCACAGTGGACGAGGCGAAAGAGGTATGCCGAGACTGTAGCGTTTGGCGCTCCGTTCTCTCTTCCTACCCCGCTAGAGATATAGCGTGAAGCTAAGTAAGTAAGTAAGTAAGTAAGTATCATGGCAATTCACAATTCAATGGCACATGTTTACTATAAATTTAAATAAGTTCAAATCACTTGTCATGGAAGCTGTTTCTGAATGATTTTCTTCTGTTTTATTTTCATTTCTTTTTGATTAACTGTACATCTAGCTATTTTTTTTTTACTATTTTATGTGAAGACTTCATTGGTTAATTGAATGTAAATTTGGTTTTTATTTGAAGTACTTGTAAAACTGTATGTCTTTCTTAATAAATAAATAAATTCCTAAAAATGACACGTGGGGAGAAATTCTCAGGATGAGACTACAATACTTTTAATATTGGGGCGGATACTTACAAACGTTCCAAAGCCAACAAATATTTTTCACATCGGTAAATATAATCCTGTAAAAAGTCGCAAAATTAAAGTCTGTTTTAAGAAATCAGAGACAGCACTATCAATTCTAAAAAGTCATAACAAGTTTCCAAATAGTTTGAAAATATTCCCCGACTAAACTCTGGCCCAATATAAGTTCTACGCACTAATAAAAAATGAGTAAAACAGACGAATAGGCAGTGGTGAAACTGATATAAAAATTTAATATTTGAACGGAATACCGACTATAGTCAAATCTCCTACAAAAAACTTCAATCAACCACAACAAATATAAATAAAACCGATACAATAAATTACCAAATCATAAATGATTATCGAGAATTACTGACTGAAAAATCACGACTATCTTTCTTATATTTAAATGCCCGTAGTATTAAAAAAAAGGCAAACTAGACGAACTCAAGTGCATTTTAAAATCTATACCAAGCCTCACACATATCATCTTGCTCTCTGAAACCCGGATAACATCTGAAGATCAAGCGTCGAAGTTACAAATAGAAAATTATACACACTACTACTATTTCAGGACAGAATTAAGGGGAGGTGGAGTATCAGCTTACATATATAATAAACTATAACAAAGTCTAATAAAGTCAACTTATCGAGGTGGTAACAACTACCTGTGGACACACATTAAACAACGTTCTATGGATGTTGGTTTGGTATACAAACCTGGTGATACAAACTTTAAACAATTTATAAGTGACTATGACAGCCAACTAGAACAACGGAAAAGATCAATTGTATTTGGTGATTTTAATATAAACCTATTAGAAAATAACAAGCGATTAACCGAATATAAACAAATAATACAAGAAACAGGATATAAGTTGTTAAACAAAATTAATAAATCATACTGCACTTGGGATTCGACAACAAAGAAATCGATCATAGATCACGTAAGCACAAATCTAAAAACGAATAATTTTAACATTGCTATTATTAATTCATCATTATCAGACCACAAAAACATGTACGTCCAGCTAAACAAATTTAAAACTTCAAGGAAACTGGGAATAAATTATACAAACCTGTACAAATCCTTAGAAACGTCACAATTGATTAACACAATAATAAGCTACACTGAACTCGAAAACATAATAAAAGAACGTGTTATTAAATGTAAGGAAACAAAAACCAAAATATTGAGCAGCATACGAGACGGTTGAATTAACAAGGATATCATCGATATATTGAGTCAAAGGAACTACCTATGGACACAATATAGAATTAATCCTAACAACGAAAATTTTAAAAATAGTTCCATTTAAAGAGCTAAGTTAATACGAAATGTACAAAGGATTTATACTATTACAGACTATTTATTATTTCAAACCCAAAAAGACATGGACCTTAGTTAACGAATTATGTAGTAATAAGAAAAGTAGAAGTGGTGCTCCTTTACAAGTAATAGGAGGATCAAAAATAATTTCTGGTACTAAAGATATTTGCAACGTTTTTAACAATTATTTCGCAACGATAGGTTCCCTCTTGGTAAAAAAAATAAACAGCATACCACAATATTACACACTCGATTCATTCAAACTACGAACATAACAATTATGAACTTCTGGCATTCAAACCATGTGGTTCTGGGGAGGTTGAACGTCTGACATATAATTTAGATTCGAATGCAAGTACTGGCATAGACAAAATTAATACAAAGACATTAAAATGCTTATCCAAAACAATATCAAAATGTTTGGCATAATACTTTAACAAGCTTATGTCCCGAGGGATATTCCCAGACTCATTAAAAGTAGTAAAAATAACACCTGCATATAAGTCTGGTTCCTTGACAGACCCAGAAAACTATCGTTCTATATCGGTGCTACCTGTTCTCTCAAAAATCTTGGAAAAATTAATTTACAATCGTTTGACTAACTTTTTGGACTTGTTTAACTTCATAACCGAACGTCAGTATGGTGTTTTAGACCTAGAAGTAGCACTACTACTGCAACTATAGACTTAGTAACAAAAATAAGACAGAACCTAGATAAAAAGAACATAGCTTTGGGCATATTTATTGACTTAAAAAAAGCCTTTGAGACCGTAAGTCATAAACTTTTATAAGCTTCAAAAAATTGGTGTAAAGCGTACTGCACTTGAAATGTTAAAATCATACCCAACAAACAGGATGCAAATCGTTAAAATTGGTGAAAGTACGAGTAGTGCATTACCTATTACTTGTGTGTGGTGTCCCGCAGGGCTCAATTTTAGGTCCATTTTTATTTTTAATTTACATAAAAAATACTGCAGCCTTAAAACTAAACGGTCATCTGACTTTATACGCAGATGAGACATGTTTATTTTATTTTGGTAGTAGCACAAATGACTACCTACTAACTGCGCAAGCTCGGCATGATCTAGATGTTCTACACAAATGGTTCTAACTTCTGACCATTAATACTTCCAAAACCTGCTATATTACATTTAAAACTAAGAATAAAATTATTGCACCACATGACCCGCCTAGTATTGATAACTTTCGAGCAAAAAATTTGTGAAATTTAAACTTCAATTAGATTACGTAAATAAAAAAACTTCCTTCTTTAATAGGGTCACTAATGAATATTTCAAAATGCATACCTTAGGAAATAACGTATTACAATTTATATTTACAATTTATTAGTCAAATCACATTTATTGTACTTAATTGAAATTTGAGGTAACACGGGAAAATTGAAATTGCAAGCACTTCAAAGAAAACAAAACAAAATAATTAAAACACTTTTTCAAAATGCACACTTAACACCAACAATTAAAATTTACAAGGAAACAAACATCATGTACCTGCAACAACTTTATACATATAATTCTTGTATTTTTATAAAGAAAACCTATTTTTAAAGCCTTATATATTTATATATTATATTGCATTAAAATATTATAATTTTGTTAACTGGGTTCTATGTAATTTGTTAGGCGATTTAATCTGTAACATTTATTTTGCTGTTCTCATATAAGTGAAATTGTATTTCTTTTTGAGCATAAAATCTTTAAACATAGACCTGTTAGATTTAAAAGAGCTTAAATATCTAAGTTAATTTAAGATCTACTCTACAATATTAATGTCTTAAAATATGTCCATGTTGCATATTTCAGCACATTCATTTACTTATTGAAGAAAATTTTCACCATTCAATAATTTTTGAACTTTTCAAACTCTGGCACACTGCGTTATGTTTAAATGTGTACTATGTTAATTATATCTATTATCTAACTCAGTCTCACGCTGTATCTCGCACATGCGCCGTGCTTTACCTTGTTACCAGAGCGTAGAAATGAAAACATTAAATATTTAATTTGAAAATATTAAATATTTCATTTTCTCTAGCGGGGATCGAACCCACAACCGGTTTGCAGTCACACCTTTGTGCCGCTGCGCCACGACAGGTCTCTTTTATCTACTCCATTCAAACTCAATTACGTAATCCAAGTTTAGTATTCATTTTTTTTTTAGTTCATACGCATTAACCGGCGACTATCTTTGAATAATTAAATAATACCTTTTATTCAGAGATAGACCTCAGTTGATACGTCACATGGCATTCATTAAAATGTTGAGGACGACCAATCATTTATTGCCGTGTGACACTGGCTTAGAATAGGATCACCCTGGTACTGATAATGTCGTAAGAGGCGACTAAAGTACGTGTGGTAGAGTCACTTTGTAGCTATGACAACACGCATGGGCAGACTCGACCGGATTGTTACCACCCCCGGCATTAAAACCGGCGTTAAGTAGTAGCTTCGGCCTCTGCGTTTCGAATTGGGTAATGAAAGGCTCCGGTCCCATCCATCTTAAGGACCGGCAACGCTTCTGTAGCTCCTCTGATGCTACACGGGGCCGTGGCCGACGGTAATCACTTACCATCAGGTGACCACCGCTCGTTTGCCGTGTCTTCTCCATCAAAAAAAAAATAACCATATGGGGGAACTTCAAGTAAATTTAGTATGATGATGAGGTATGAAGATTGTTAAAATTAATTAAAACAAAATTTAAATATAATTGAAACTTTTATGCACTGAACATAATAAATCATAATTAGGAATAATTCTTCAATTTCTCATTGTATATGGACCATTCCTTCTTCCACACTATGTTCATTATATAATCCATATATTCCGATACTTTGGTATAAACCCCCACCCCCTTTCCGCATGCAACTCCAAATGAAACAACACCTTCTATAGAATATGACCGGTTCAGATTTGTGAATTTAGCCATCAAAGGACCTCCACTATCACCCTGGACACAAACAAGTGAATAAATAAAAACAAATTACAGAAAGTAATTTAATACTAAACGCCGTCGTGGCGCAGCGACACAAGGCTAATTGGAAACTCTCGTGGAATTTATTGCTTAATATCTTTAAACGAGCAATGCCTGATTCTCCGGAATCCGGTCCGGTCCAATGATTCTCATAAAATGTTATGTGCTTTACTTTCTAGCCAAATTTTTAGAAATTGTCATTTTTATCCATATTTCAGGCCTTTGATTGAAAGTTGAATAATTCTACGGCTCAAAAGTGCTCACGAATTTAGATCCTCAATACAATACAAGAAATATTCCAATATATATGAATACATTGAGTGAACGTATTATTACCCTACAGGAGTCACCGGTTTCCACATGAAGGCCATGCATACACATCATTTTATTGGATTTGAAGTCATCTTTATACATATCTTTGCATCGTTTAGAATCGTTTTTTACAGCGACCTGAAAATGCAAACACTTCACAATTAGAACAACTCTATCAAACTTATGTTAAAAAAGATAAAAAAAATACTTTGACACTTAGCTACGTGGAGTAGCTAAAGAGAACGCAGCTCTAAGCTGCCTCCTACATTCTTAACTATGGATACTTTTTTTTATATAGAGAAAGAAAGTATTCGCCTAGATGTAGAGTTAGATAACTGTAGACTTAGGTACTATATAGTACTAAAGATTTAGGGTATTTCTAACCCACAACGCATATGAGCTTCATTTGGTTCTTGCATTACGCCATTAGTGCGCAGTGTGCCATTGTTTATTAAAAAGCCGAAAACAGTGTATTTTAACACAATTCACTCTGTCTATATTGTTATATGTGATATAACGTCAAAAAATAAATACATAAAGAAGCACTGAAGAATTGTTCAAATCTTCGGTCTCGCCCCATCCAGCGACGGTGTAAGTTTTTTCAATTTTCCTCTTCGGTACTGGTAAGCATGCTGGACGTATGAATTGATTAAATTGAACTCTAAAAGAAAAAAAAAGTAAAATACGTAACTGTTCATTAATAGTTATGCCCCTGCCATACAAACTAGAGTTCTGAAGCTACAATGAACTTAGAATAAAGCCAATGCCAGATAACAACAGGTAGAAGACCTTAAAACTAGTTAGTAATTTGAACTAATAAATATACCATAAACAAAACACAACAAATTTGAACTGTTTGATTTGACGCCCTTATCTTAAGCGCTATTGACTCAATTTATTATTTTGTCTATTTACCGAGAATAAGTTAAATATTGTGGTTGACGGGTCGATAAATACATACATACCTTTCAAACAGCTCTAAGAGAGCAATATCATGATCCTTAATGTTTCCTTTTTTATCATAAAAAGGATGCGCATATCGCTTGATAATGTTACACAACAAGCCTTCCCTTATATTTAATTTGTTCACAACACCAAACAAGGCGTAACGCGCTAGACCTCTGAAAAAAAGCCTTTATAAGAAAAAAGTGACAATTTTGCTAAGCAATACAATATGTTATATTATAAGAATTTTTTTAATCGTTGAATTAAAAGAAGAGCCGGCAACAAAAAAAGCTGATTACTCAATCCAAGACTATGTATTATACTGATAAAATTTTGTTGGAATAATTGTTGTTGATGCTAAATCGGGAAGCTGTATTTTGAAAAGAGTAGTGTAAGAGTAGAGTAGAGTAAGAATAGTAGTAGAACTTCAACTGTCGAATTCGTTACCGGCTCTTTTCAACAGACTCGTCTTCCGAGACGGTGGTAGCTTCCTGTAGAACTGACAACACAGACATTTCTATGTAATTTGACAATACAAAAGTACTTGTAATCGTTTAATTGTATATAATATATTTTTATTTTATTATGTAAAAATACAAACTCTTTACTAATTGCAACATGAGCAGCTGTCAGTACAAATTGATCACTTATCAGGGAACCTCCTCCAATCCATTTAATATCAGTGTCTCCTGATTCTCTTACACCTATTGAAGCCTGAAACACATAATATTTTATTTTATTTATTTCTAGCTGTTTACCGCGGCTTCGCCCGCGTAGGAGTCGATTTATTCCATGAAAACTTCCTGACTTATAACTGCCTAAAACACTTAATTCTCCTTCGCAGAGAATGGAGTTTTTTTTATTTCAGAATATGTTTATGGTATATTATTAGTCAAATTCTTTTACTAAGATGACATACAATACTTGTAAAATTTAACGGTAATCTGATTATTGATCAAGTATACCTCCTATTCGTATCTCTGTAGAAATTACGACAAAAAATGATATCAAAAGTGTTTGTAACAATATATTGTGGACAAAACCAACAAACAACGATTGGATACTAAAAATCAAAAATACCCAAAGTGAGAAACAATCGCCGGTGTGTTCGTTATTCATGATTTTTTAGTGCAGATCAAACATTAGTTGCGCAAATAAATTCAGTTAATAGAACTAGTCTTACGTAAAAGCTACAAAACCACAATTAATCTATCCCCCCCCTGTGGAAAGTGTAAGAATTATAACCTCAATACTGAATGAAATGCTATTTTGCAAATCTCGCGCAATCTAGAATCGACAAATACAGTGCCATCTACGTGAAAAGAGGAGCACTACTACGACTCCACACAACAATTATATTGCTACCAACAACAGCAAGAACCAAGGTGCCACAACTTTTAATTATGAAAGAAATTATGACTTAAACAGATACATAAAGAACTAGATGAACAAAAAACAGCTATTCGAGACAGCGGGAAAAATGTGGCAGATCAAGTTGCACATAATATTACTAAATTGATGGATGAAAAATTCTTATTGTATGATGAAAAACATGAAAACCTCAAACAAATTGTAGAAAACCAAGAAAAACGAATATATTTAGGTCCTAGAAAAGCAGTCAAGATAAAGAAATATAGTTTTTGGATTGAATTGCACCTCTCTATTAAACTATCCCACAACGATATACAAGAAGTGAGAAGAATAGAAAGGAAAGGAGAAAGTCCTCGCCCAGTTATGGTAACTTTCTCTACTTTAGGCATCAAAATAAATATTTTCAAATGAAAGTGGATGTTGAAAAATACAAGCTACTACATTAAAGAGGACTATCCAAAATATGTTTCAGAGAATAGGAAAGAATTGCAAGAACAGCTAAACACAGTCAGAAAATGAGGCAACACAGTCAGAATTAAATATGATAAATTAATATAAATCAATATAATTGAGGCCTGTCGTGGCGCAGCGGCACAAGAGTGTGACTGTAACCGACAGGTTCTGGGTTCGATCCCCAGTCGAGGAAATGAAATATTTAATATTTTCAATTTATATATTTAATGTTTCATTTCTTCGCTCTGGTAATAAGGCAAAGTGAAGGTATAAAATATAAAATAATAATAATAATAATAATCAAAAACAACAACAAAAGACCTCTTCCCACATCACCTGAAAATAATCCACAAATGCAAAACAAAGTTAATATAACGTCAGAACCCTATCGTCACATGCGCACTTACTAGAGTTAGAAGAAGCCATACGGGGAATAAATTATGATATAATAGGACTCTCAGAAACAAGACGCCTTGGCTGCAATATAGAAGAGCACGATAAATCCATACTCTGTTACATGGGGTCTACACCGGTAATTATGGGGTGGGTTTCATAATAAATAAGTCCCTGAAAAATAACATAGAAACCTTCGTTGGAACAACGGCACGCGTCGCAACACTGAACTTGAACTTGCAAGGCTTTGTGATCTCCATTATACAAGTTTATTCACCAACAGAAACAGCAAATGACAACGAAATAGACGATTTCTATAATACAATCGAGAAAACGTTACATTCAGCACATAAAAACATAATACTCATGGGAGACTTCAATGCGAAAATTGGACCACTTAAACAAGAAGAATGCCTGGTAATGAAACAGTACGGATACGGTGTAAGAGACAGTAGAGGTCAGAGATTAATAAACTTCGCTCTCTGTCATACAAAAACGAGATAGACTTTGATTTGTCAAACCAACCAGGATTATTTCAAAACTTACAAACGTTGAATTTGAACTACCCGTCAGACCATAGAGCATTAAGAGCCATATTAAAGCTCACGCCAATCAGAAAAAGAAGAGCCAAATTCAGTAACAACCAAAACAGACAATTAACTTGTGAAAACGAAATAACGACAAACAGGACAAATTTATCAGCTATGCTATTGGATACACCGGCTCACCCTGTAAACATATCGGTACAGTCATATTATGATCTTGGCTGAATCTATTCATACGATAACCGTACGAATAATTTTTAATTATTTGTCCGTATACTGTACGAATAATTGATAGTTATTTGTACAGTAACTGGATTATTAGTCCAGATACATTTAATGTATTTTTACATATTACATCTATGTAAAGTGGTCTCAGAGAGAGAATCGATATCAGGCATTTTCGGTTTTTTGTAACTCAGTAATGATAACGGCATGACAGTAGACTTATTTGAGGAGAGAATTGTATAAAGCTCTCCCAATAATATAAAACTGTTCCTAACCTAACCTAACCAAAAAAAAATACCCGGATGACTAATTAAAATTATTCGTACAGTTATCGGACTAATAGTCACTTCGTATGATCTTATAGTAAATGCAATCACAAAAAGTCTGAAGAACGCCCGACATAATACAAACATACAAAGAACACATAAAATCTTTTCACATAGCACATTACAACTACTAGAAAGAAGGAAAGTTCTACAAAAAACTAAAAATAAAACTAGATCTATGAGAAATAAACTCTCCGCACTTTACAAATTAGCCAACAAATACATAACCAAAGACTACGCGAGATATAAGTAAAGAGGTAAGAGTTAAGATAAAGTACAGTATTATAATAGAAAAAAAAAGAAAAAAACTATTATAGTAGTATTATAATATGTAGTAGTTTATATGGTAACAAACAACGAATCAATATACTGAATGTATAGCATCATTTAATCCGTTAATATGTATACAGCACTGTAGATAGCGTACTACAGGAAATAAAAGGCTTTTTTATTTATTTTATTTTTATTTTATTTTTTAATTTTTTTTTATTTTTTATTTTATTTTATACCTACTCGTATATTAAGCCATATCTTTCTATAGAGTCCGTTTGGTTTTTGAATGCTCTCATAATTTAAAGACATACAGTTTAATATAAAGACATACCATAAGACTTCATTTAGCCGTAATAAATGCCGTATAAAGGTTTGTTAAAATTTTGATTTTTTAAAAAAAATCATTTGAATAAAATTTTGATTCAAAATCTCGTTCTCAATTGAGGTAATTGATGACAAATAATTTGGCCGGGTAGGAAGATTTAGTTACTTTAGTGTGTTGAAGAAACGACCAGAAATGTTTTGGATTGGAGGATTGTTTGCTTCTAACTGTAAAATTTTATAGCACAGCGCTGAAAAAAAATTAATTTTATTTTTTTTGAGAATTAAAAAAAATCAGGTCGCGCGGATTGTTATCAAATTTGCGTTTGAGTAGTGATTGAACCTACATATATAAAAAAAAAACAGAACGTAAAGACGACCGTCCAGGGGGGTTCGGCTTATCGGACTTTTTCATTAATTCGTTCTATTATTCTTTGTTATATAAGTTCCTAATAAATATTTTTTATTTTATTTTTATTATGACAAAGTCGAATGTTGAGTTGAACCAACACGCACTAATTGGAAGATAAGATACAATCATTATTAATAAAACGTAAGATGCACGCACTATCTCTAGTGTGACAGATTGTACTTGACGGTACTTTTTTTAACGTAAATTTAAAATAAAAAGCATGTGTTACAAAGTGTTACCATATGTGGAAATTCCATAATATCTGCCGGTGTGCCACCATAGATTCTTATTGTATCTTTCTTGTCGAGATAACTGCTTGTGTCGTTTCTACTAAAATACCTATTGCTTTCATCTGTCGCGACACATACATTGAAATATCGCTGGTAGCTGACGCATTCTGGAAATGAAAATTCCTTTCAATATAATTTGACGCTGTATCAAGTGTAAGCAGACTCTCTACGTCATTGTAAATCAATTTCAATGGCGGAAACCAATGCCACGCGCCCGTCCTGTCGCCAGAGCGAAAAAGTTATTATATATATCCCTGTACATGGCAGGGTAGGCAGAGGGAACTTGGTAATCTAGTGTTAAGACACTCCGCTCCGTTCTTCCGTTTCCCACTTTCCGCTAAATGTGAGGCGTTGCGTGTTGAGTGGCGGAACTCAACGCCGCGTTTTGCCTTGTTACCAAACCGATTAGAAATATTTCATGTCCTCGTGTGGGGGTCGAACCCACAATCTGTCGTTTACAGTCCCACGCTTGTGTTGCTGCATCTAGGCCTAATTTTTGTTGGCATTGCTAGAAAATTATGCAACTTCAAAATTTACACAATAAAATGAAAATAAAATATGCTTCAAGAGGAAGTTATACATATGTATCTTCCTGCTTGCTTTACCTTTTTTTATTCAAAAGATACCCCGCCCCCGGCCCCGTGTCACACCATAGGAGCTACAGAGCGTAAACAAGATACCAGGACCTAACGGAATTAATAACGAAATCTTAAAGCTAAGAAAAGAGATGTGCATACCTGCTCAAACAATCATGTTCTATTTCTGTGTTCATGATATCACCTATCATGAACACAGAAATAATTCCGCACCAGCAGTGGCCTTACATCATCCTTTTATATAAAAATGGAGATATGATATTGGAAATTCCGATACTTACTTTCCCAAGCAGGATGCCGTACAGGAGTGTCGAGCTCTGGTTTTGGTAACTTGGGACAACCTTCTGGTTCACTCTCCTCATACTTTTTTGGACGATTTTTACAGCAAAGAAATGGTTCCTGGTCCGCATACATACAGGTCTGCAGAAATACGTATAAATTTCACTTAATTAATATTTATTAATTTAACAGCACCGAACCATAGGCATCGTATAGTACAGAAAAACGACGTATAAATTCTCATATCATTTGATTGTGTTGAATGAGATAGTTGATTGACATTTTCTATGCTCTTAGAGACTGAGTATTTCATAATAATTTAAGCTTTTTTCTCGCTGTATTCTCGCCGCACATGGCAGGGTAGGCAGAGCAAACTTTGGAACCCAGTATCAAGACGCCGCGTTCCGTCCTCACTTTCTTTCGAATTTGAGGCATAAAGTGCTTAGTGACAGAACTCTCCCCGCTTTGCATTGTTACCAGAGCAAAGACATAAAAAAATTAAAATACTTATTTTAAAATATGATATATTTCAATTTCTCAAATGGGGATCGAACTCCAACAACCTGTCGTCTTTACATTTATACCGGTGCGCTATGACAGGCCCCGAATAATTTAGACTTGATACCTCTTATTCTCGACAGGCCGACAGACGAGTAACAAAGTGACACTTTAACAGTTTCGTATTTTTCATTTTAGTTAAGGATCCTTAAAAACATTTTCAAGCTTCTCCGGGTTGCTTGACAGGATCTAGTGCCACACTCCGTTTTCTAGTGTTCGACCGGATTTAGAACGCTTGTCTTAATCGAAACGAAGATATCTATATATGTTTATGTATATCTCATTTAAGATACAATTTTATATAAAACAAGATGGTAGATATTATTTAATATTAACATTCTCCTTTTCACCAAATTTAAATGTCATTGCGTAATAATTTCCGGAACTCACCACCGTGTCTCATCTGTTTACGAGAACGAGGAAATGATAAAAAATACTCGATAATGGGTTATTATTATCATTCGTTCATTTTATGCGTTCATTTTAAATTGTCACTGAAAAATATCTATCACAGCATACATTTTTTATCTAAGTAATATTTTATTGTTTATAATGATTTAAATGAAATTCTCAGTCGACTTTAATACCATTTCCTCTGTCTTCCTTAGACGGTTAGGCTTGAAAAGTCTAGCCATAATCCTTGGTCCACTGACAATACTGGTTTCATTATTAGGACAGCAAACTACAGGAAATTGTCGAGCCTCTTGGAAGCACGCCTGAAAATGAGCATGTAAAACAGTAAGCATACATATCGCATACGTGTTACCCAAAGCCTACCATGTATACCTGGTGTTAATTAAGACCCTCCGTTCAAACTTTCCGCCTTAAACACCGTATGTTCGACATTAATGTCGCAACTCAACACCGACCTGTATTTATCACGGCAAAAATAAAAAATAATACAAATATTGATTTCTCCAAGTAAAGATCAAGTCCATAATCATCTACTTAAATTCATATTTTGCTTCTTACGTTACGATAGACTTACAAAATTAATTTCGAACAATGTGTATCATATCTAAAGTCAGCGCTGATATATACGCTGACTACTATAGTACGTGGGAGCAGGGGTAAAGTATACACCATAACTAGTTATCTCTCTGGAGGCGGCTTACCTGATGGTAAGTAGTTACCGTGGCCTATGGACGCTTGCAACACCAGGGGCATCACATGCGCCTCGCCGACACTTTAGGAACCATTTTGTCCCATTTTGAAGTTATATTGTAGCTCACAGGGAAAACCTCAGCAGAAAGTTCATTCCACAATCGGATGGTCCGTGGGAGGAAAATCCTCTGAAACCGCACTGTGCGGGACCATTGTGGCTCCAACGTGTGAGCGTGGACTCCCTGTCGATGGCGCGCGGTGCGATGATAAAAAGAGGCCGTTGGCACCATGTCGAACAATTTCTCGGAACACGACCCATTATACAAGCGGTAGAGCACACACAAGGAAGCAAAATCTCTTCTTAAGCTTAGAGGCTCGATACCACTCGTATAAGTATAGGGTCGCCGACAAGTCTCATAGCTCTTCTTTGGACCAAGTCAAAAGGCTCAAGCTGGTATGCTGGCTCTCCCGCCCAGAGATGGGAACAATACTTCATATGGGGGCGGACTTGTGATTTATATAAGATCAGTCTTTCCTCCGGGGTGAAATACCGTTTCTCTCTGTTTAGCACACTCAGTTTTTTAGATGCCAGCTTGGCCTTGCTTTCTATGTAACTTCGGAATTGGACGTCACTGAATATGTCGACACCAAGGATACCTATACTTTTCGAGATTGTAAGGGTCGTGTCTTAGAATTGAGGAGCAAACGGATACTCTAGATAGAGTAGGCTCGATTTGAGAAACAAGTTGTTCGCGACTTTCTTCCACAACGAAACGAGGGATGTTTGAACGGCCTGTGTATAGCGCACCTCCGGTGCTGTCGTCTGCATAGCAATGAATGCCATCAATGGACAGCATATTATTAATATGCAGAAGAAACAGTTTCGGAGTAAGTACAGAGCCTTGTAGTACACCAGCGTTAATATCCATGCTTTCGGAGCAACTACCGTCGACTACGGCTCTTATGCGTTGGCCAGATAAAACGCTGTCAATCCAATCTGCACAAACCCTCGGGCATTCCCTATTATGATGGCAACTTCGACTGAAGGCTTTGGTGCCAGACCCTACCGAAGGCCTTCGCTATATCGAGGCTAACTGCCAATACTTCACCTTGACTCTCAATGGCAGTGGACCAACGGTGCGTGAGATATAATAGAAGATCAACAGTTGAGCGACTGTGGCGAAAACCATATTGACGGTCACTAATCAGGTCGTTGTTTTTAGGTATTTTAGGATCTTATTGTTGATCACACGCTCCATTACCTTTTAGAGAAGGAAGGAAATAGCGATAGGCCTGTAATTTGGGCACATGGGCTGTTCCAAACAACAAAGACGGTCCGGCCCAAAGTGGTAGGAAAGTGCGAAAAGTCGCGTTAGTATGGGGCACAACTTAGGAGCACACTGTTTGAGTACCACTGCCAGTATGCTGTCGGGCTCACTCGATTTATGAACATAAAGGCTGAGCAACTCACTGTAAAGTGTTCGAAACGTCGGGTTTCGAAAAATGTTAACCATTCAGTATACACGATTAATCCGTTTAAAAGTGTTTCATTTAAAATGTATAACAATCGTGAAAATCAAAGACATTATTATGAGCAATTCACGTCGGACATCTCTCTGGGTGATGTTCATTTTCACCATGGAGTGACCGCAACACGGGATAGTAGGTGTTACGGTGCTTTCCTCGACGTACAAAGTAGAGTTCGAGGCAAAAATAGTACCAAATAGATCGGCTTTCTCCTTTGCACTATGAACCAGGTTGCCATCGGCATTTTGCAGTGGTGGTAAGGACGACTGACAAATGTTTTCTTTGACAGCTTTGGCGAGTGACCAGAAAGCACGACTCCCAGAGAGTAGCCGGCTAATTTCTCGCCAATTCTGCTGATGAAATTAGATTTCGCCCTGGTAATCTTTCTTTTGATGGACCTCGAGGAAGCTAGTAGTTTGTGTTTCACATCCGAGAGATTGGGATCGTGGCTGTTTTGAGCCGTGGTCCAAGCCCTGTAGGCGGCTTGCTTATGTTATCTAATAACCTTACAGGACCGATTGAACCATGGTCGTTTCTTTGTTCCCGCAGCAACTAGTGAATTTGGAATAAAATATTCCATACCCACCAGTATAGTTTTAGAGACGGCAGCTGCGCATGTGTCGGGATCTTCGGATGTGAAGCAAAGCTGCCGCCTCCACGGGTACGATGCAAAGAATGGTCACAATCCATCCCAGTCTGCTGATTTATATTGCCACATGCGCCGCAAGCACGGTGGCCGTTTTCCATTTTCCACAAAATTTTCTGCCTATGCGTGTTGCC
The DNA here is from genome assembly GCA_019049475.1 of Eueides isabella. NCBI lineage: Eukaryota > Metazoa > Arthropoda > Insecta > Lepidoptera > Nymphalidae > Eueides > Eueides isabella. The sequence goes on along the minus strand of CM032411.1, from coordinate 5,372,536 downwards.
ATTGCCGACAATGTAACTCGCCCACACGTACTTTAGTCGCCTCTTACGACACCGTCAGTACCAGGGTGATCCTATTCTAAGCCGGAATCACACGGTGGAAATGTAATCAAATAAAAAAAAATTACACATTGACTGTAATTTTATTTACTTACGTCCACGTTTAATCTGTTCTTGAGGTTTGGAAAGTAATTTTAGAGTTGAAGTTTTCCAACGCTCGAAGTTTGGGATTTTTGCAGAGATTTATCGGAAAATATGTAGATCAATCGAAGACAGTCGGAACTAAGTAATTACTTACTCAGCTTCACGCTGTATAGATTAAACGTGGACGTAAGTCCACGTTTAATCTGTTCTTGAGGTTTGGAAAGTAATTTTAGAGTTGAAGTTTTCCAACGCTCGACATTTGGGATTTTTGCAGAGATTTATCGGGAGGTATGTAAATCAATCGAAGACAGTCGGAACTAAGTAATTACTTACTCAGCTTCACGCTGTATCCCGCATATGCCAGGGCAGACAGAGGGAACTTAGGAATGTAGTGTTAAGACACTCCGTTCCCCACTGTCTGCCGAATTTGAGGCATTGCGTATTGAGTGGCGGATCTCATCGCCGCGCTTTGCCTTGTTACCAAAGCGAAAAAATAAAAACATACAAATATTTATATCAGTTATAGCTTTACGCTGTATCCCTCACGAGGCTGGGTATGCAAAGGGAACCCGGGAACCTAGTGTTAAGACACTCCGTTCCGCTTCCGTTGCCTACTTTCCGCCGAATTTGAGGCATTGTGTGTTGAGTGGCGGAACAAAAAACACCGTTTACCAAACACAGCCAAATTTTCAAGTGAATTTATGTTTATTAACGGAACTCAACGCTGCGCAATATAACAAGTACATATTATTAAAAAAATATATTTTCTTACCTTAGGGTGTTGTTTTAATTTATGTACCATATTAATAGCGTAGGAACAGCTATAAAATACTTTGCAAGTCCCCGGAACTCCCTCTAGTAAACAAGGTTCACCTGAAAAAGAAAATATTTAGGGCCAGTTCGAGCAGTTGAAGCGAATAAAGCTTCAGATAGTAATCTGACAATTAATGCTATCTCACAGATAGAGGCTGCTTGTATTTTATTGTGAGGCCAGTCGTAGCGCAGCGGATCAAGCGTGTGACTGCAAACGACAGATGTTGGGATCGAACCCCACTCGAGGCAATGAAATATTTTCAAATTTAATATTTAATATTCAATATTTTCATTTATTCGCTCTGGTAACAAGGCAAAGCGCGGCGTTGAGTTCCACCACTCGAAATGCGATGCCTCAAATTTGGCGGAAAGGAAATGGAAAGGAGTGGTACACTACTAGGTTCGCGAGTTCCTTCTGCCTACCCTGTCATGGCAAGCTTCACGCTGCTGCACATGTGCAGCAGCGTGAAGCTGAGTGCGTCAGTGATCAAAAGACTAACCAAATTTTATTTTTAGATTAATTGATTTATAAACAAAAAAAAACGAATTGACAAAATTCTTCACGCTGCATCACGCACATGTCATTGATCGTGATAAACTATAGAAATTAATAGTCTAGGCCTGTCCTGGCGCAGAGGCACAATGGGTTCGATCTCAACTCCAGGAAATTAAAAATGTTATATTTTCACTAATGTCACCAGTTCAGCGGCAAGTGGGGAGCGGAACGGAGTGTCTTTACACTATTTTTCCTACCTCTGCCTACGCTGCCATGTGCGTGATACAGCGTGAAGCTAATGGTGGAACTGAACCACACTGTACTATGACCAGAGTAACAAACAAAAAAAGTTTTTTTTTCTATCTTCCGTGTTGAGATCGACACAATTTTATGCCCCTGCGCCACGATGGAAAATAAAATAATAAAGAATGATTAAATAACAATAATTTAGACTTACCAATGCGACTGTAATATTCAGAAAAAACACTTTGAATTGAGATAAAAATCAAAAATACAGTCAATATATACATTGTTTTTGTTTCCTTATAATCTCATTTGTATCTTCTTTGTAGGAGAAGAGGAATCTTTGAGAAGAATCTTTTTTATAGTCAAAAGCACTTTTTACAGTAATTTATAATAATTGAATAGACGATGTGTTCTTCTCAAAGTATAAACTTGTAATGAGGCGTCGGTTCAAGTATAAATATGTAATGAGGTCTGTCGTGGCGCAGCGGCGCAAGCGTGTGACTGTATACGACAGGTTGTGGGTTCGTTTCCCACTCGAGGAACTGAATTGTTTAATATTTTCAATTTAAATATTTAATGTTTCATTTCTTCGCTCTGGTAACAAAGCAAAGCGCGTCGTTGAGTTCCGCCGCTCAACACGCAATGCCTCAAAATTTGGCAGCCAGTGGGGAACGGAACGGAGTGTCTTTACACTAGGTTCCCATTTTCCTTCTGTCTACCCTACCATGAGCGGAATACAGGGTGAAGCTGAGAGAGAGATAAAGAGAGAGAGACAGAAAGTATAAGTTCAAAAACGTTCTTCTTAAAATATAAATTAATAACAAGTTATAGGTTAATACATAATTTCTTATCAGCAGGGCATATGGGTTTTTTTTTTCATTTTATAGTCGATAACCTTTAAAATAACTCAAGCAGTTATTGTAATGTATTTCCAATAAGTGAGCGATATGACGTACACATCTATACTTATAATAAATATGTAATTTATCACTGTCTGTACATGAAAGATATATAACAAAAATCTTAGCTGTTTTTCTGTATGTTTGTAAGCTCTAATCTCAAAAGAGGCTCAAAAGAAGCTTTTGACAGCCTTTCTTCAACATTTAGTGGTTGTTTTGTTGCAATCGGAAAGAAATATAAATGAATGGTGCAAATTTTTTATTAATATAGTTTGAGGCTTGTCGTGGAGCAGCGGCACAAGCGTGTGACTGTAACCGACAGATTGTGGATTCGTGTGGGGATCTATTTAATATTATCAAGTAAAATATTTATAATATTAAATATTTTACATTTCTTCGCTCTGGTAACAAGACAAAGCACGACGTTGATCTCCGCCACTCAACACGCCTCAAATTCGGCGAAAAGTGGGGAACGGAAGTGGAACAGAGTGTCTTAACCTTACGTTCCCAAGTTCCCTCTGCCTACCCTGCCATGTGCGGGATACAGATAAAACGACGGAAAGTAATTAATTTCAAAAATGTGTGTCAATAAATAACATTGTAACGATACTTCAGCTTATATAACCATCTATTACAGACATAAAAAGTAAAAAAAATGAATATCTGCCTTAAAAAAGCGATTTCAATAGATAATAAGAAATAAAGAAAGGACTTTCTAATGATCGTCTAGTGTTGTGACACTCAATTAAAATACATTAGTTGCCGTTTAACGAACTTTGTAGTGTTCCGTACCTCAAAAGGTAACAAATGAACCCTTATAGTATCTCTTTGTCGAATGTCTGTTCGTGTTTCAAGACTATTTATCTTGAGACTTCATGGAGATGATGAAAAGAGTGACAATTCCACTGCTACCCCTACTATCCAAAAGGTCTGGACTCACTTTTCTATGTCTGAAGCCCCAAAATCCTACATTAGTACAGATGGAGGTCGCTTCATTGTGTATGTGTTAAGGGAATCTCTTGATTCTTCAGCAGGAACCTCAATAAGAGCAAGTTAAAGTTTGTTCTGTTTCTAAATACAAATAAAATTACTGATATTGTCAGTGATGGAGTAAAAAATGTTGTTCGCAATAAAATCAGTGTCCAGTTCACATTTGCTGAAGCGGCAAATAAATTTTAAAGCAATCCCATTCTTAGTTTATGTTAGTACATACATTTGTATAATTCCAACCTTCAATATCACAAGGATGGAAATTGTAAAAGGAGTTCGCGTTGAATGGTATCTAGAAGAATTTGTTGAGTTACTAACATTCTCTACTGCTTGTGGGGAAGTCATAAAAGCGAGATATGAACCGGAAGAATGTAAGTGAAGGTGTAGCTACATGGGTCCCTACTCAGACAGTGGTAATTACATTACGTGGCCAACAACTGCCTTGAAAGAGTATTCTTTTATAAATTTGTCCTCAACGTCGCGCTTTACAATTACCCAACCATCCAATACCTTAATTGCTGTCGTTTTGGCCATGTGAAATCACAGTGTAGATCGAAGCCAAGGTGCTATAGGTGCTTCCAGGATCATAATGGGGAGGCATGTGACACCCTAAAGATTTGATAAACAAGTTCACCAGTCCATCACAAGTAGTTGCCCCTCTCCACCTAATGGTTGTTGCCTTAATCAAGAGGCTGCCATTTCAACAGAATCTACAAAAGATCTGTTAATGGCAATTACCGACACTCTCATGAGCATTATCTCAACTGTTGATGAACTCCCAATACCGTCCAACGTTGCCCAAAAACTATTTAAAATTTTCCAAATTCTTAAAAATGGCCCCACTAAGCTTCCTGTGGTGGAATAGTAAAACTATTCGTGCTAAAAAGCATGAATTACTTCATATTATTTTACTGTATAATCCTGTCATTGTTGCCCTCTCGGAAACATGTTGGTTGGTGCCTGAATCCCTTTTCAGGGTGTCAGGTTTCGCCTGTTTGAGGGAGGACAGAGGTATGGAGGTAGTGCTATCCTTATTCAGCACTCCTCTTCTTATTTCCGTATTTCTCTTTCTACTCACAGTCAACAGATTAATGCTGTTGCTATGAGGGTTCTTGGTATTTCCGTTCTTTCTGTTTATATTTCTTATCCTTCTACACCCCCAAGTCCTATGCTTGTGGGTGATTATGGGTGATTTTAACACTAATCACACTCTATGGGGGTGTTATTACTGTGATGGATTTTCTCCTTCGTTGGTGGACATGATTGATGATGTTGATCTCTGCATTCTCAATGATGGTTCACCGACATGTAGGGTTAATCCTAATCAGAATCCTAGGAAAGCTAATGATCTTTCCTTATCATCTCCCTCTCTTGCTTCCCAGATAACATGGTCAGTACTCCCATCTACCCATAGTAGTGAACACTTCCCTATTTTGATGTTTTTAAATAATAGACCTTCCACTTCATCCACCCCTTCCCCGATTTGTAAATATAATTTAAACCGACTTACATATTCCTAAAAAACACCACCGACTTACATATTCCTTAAAAAGAACTCCATTCAGAATCGGAAGCATTCAATCCTTGGTGGGATCAGAAATGCTCTGATTCGGTCGATCGGTGAGCATCTGCCGGGGCGTCATACGCAGCCTGTGCAGAAGTATATTGAGTACAAACGCAGGCATGTGAATTTAGAAATTGTATATGGAAAAAAAAAGATTTTTTTGTGAATTCCTTAGTCCTCGCTCTTCTTCTTCTCTGGTGTGGACAAATGTTAAGAGAGCCTATCACTTAACTTTGTTTGTAGTCCAAATTCCAATAACCCTTCTATATGGCTCAACGATTTTGCAAACAAATTGGCCCCTCCTTCTGTACAAACTCTTGATCTTATTATATCCACGCCGATTGGATCCTCATAGGAAATGGATCTTCTTTTTTCCTTTGATGAACATAAAAACATCTTAACAGATTTAAAGGACACCAGTCCAGGAAAGGACGGTGTTTCTTACTCATTTATGTAATAAATGAGTAAGGAAATTAAATATAAAATCGAAATATTTTTTTTTAATTTGGTAAATAAAATAATCAGGCATTATCCCCAGCTCATGGAAATCCCAAATTGTTATCTCTATTCTCAAACCTGGAAAATGTCCTTCTGACCGTAATTCTTATAGACCCATTGCCCTAGCATCTGCATTATCAAAAACTGTTGAACGACTTTTGAAAAATCGACTGCAATGGATAGTGGAAAGTAGAAATATCTTAGCGCCCTTACAGTTTGGCCTTAGAAAGGGTTTAAGTAATATAGATAGTCTCAGTGTTTTTCCTACAGATATTCGACGAGCTTTTGCCAAGGGAGAGTATCTAGTTGGTGTTTTCTAGATGTTGCATCTTCGTATGATAATATCTTTCTTCGGGTGCTCAGACATAAACTACCAGAACACCAGCTGAGTATTCCGCCAAGATTTTCTGATTACATATGTAATTTTCTGACTGGTCGTGCGGTATCAGTAAAACATCCACTCCTTACTGCCGGACTTGTCTGAAAGGGTCTTCCTCAAGGTTCAGCTCTTAGTCCTTTGCTATATTATAATATATATATAATATAGCAAAGGACTACATATATATATATATATATATATATATATATATATATATATATATATATATATATATATATATATATATATATATATATATACATATATATATATATATATATATATATATATATATATATATATATATATATATATATATATATATATATATATATATATATATATATATGTATATATATATATATATATATATATATATATATATATATATATATATATATATATATATATATATATATATATATATATATATATATATATATATATATATATATATATATATGTATATATATACATGTATATATTTTTTATGACGTCTTTATTGGCGCAGCGGTATAAGCGTGTTGCATTGCTAACAATAGGTTTTGGGTTCGATCCCCAATCGAGAAAATGAAATACTTAATATGTTCAAATTCTCAAAAATTTTACATTTTTATTTCATTGAGCGTTGACGATGGAGTGACGTTGAGTTCGAAATTTCGGCGGAACTCAACCTCGCACTACGCCTTGTTACCAGAGCGAAGAAATAAAACACATTAAATATTTAATTTGAAAATAAAAATGTATTTAAATGATTATTGCACAGTGTGGACTCAGGAGATATCATAATAAAGTTTTAAACCTGACCCCTGACATCTATCACAGATATAATTCCCAGGAAATAAAGTATGAATAATTAATTATGATTAAGTGGATTCGTCTGTCGCGGCGTAAAGACGCAACTGCATGTAAACGTCAGGTTGTGGGTTCGATCCCCACTCGAGGAAATGAAACAAGACGAAGAGGTGCGTTGAATTCCACAACTTAAAAGGTAACGCCTTAAATTTAGCGGTAAGTAATGTCTAAATGTCAGAAAAACCGGAATGTAATGTCTAAATACTAAATTCCTAGATTCCTAAATTAAATGATGTCAAATGATCAATAAAATAATGCCATTTTAGCAAAAATAAAATAAAAATAAAAAAGCCTTTTATTTCTTATCATTCTTGCTTAATAGATACGTTCTTTAGAATAAAAGTTTTGAAGTGTTAGTAATCTAAGAGATAGTATTGCTACATTATTACACAAACACATAAAAAAATACACATAAAATACTCGCGTACATTGTGATATATCTAATATATATATTTTTTATAATTATTTTAGGTAAGGTATATATTTGTATTATTATTATTACTTTAATACTATTGTACTATTACTTAACTTTTTTATCTATATTTTTTTCCTTTAAAGTTACTTAATTATGTAAGAACCCCTTTAGAGGTGAAGGACTCCTCCATAGATGTCCAGTTTTCCCTTGATTGGGTTTTTTGAATCCAGTTTTTTCCAGCTATCTTTGTAATGTCATCCTCCTATACCTAGCGATGGATCTTCCTATTTTACGCCATCCGTGCGGTCCCGGCCAAGCAGTCATTTTTTTCGTCCATCTTTGATCTTGTAGACGCGCAACATGCACAGCCCATTTCCACTTTAGTTTCAGCACTTGAACTAACCCGTCTGTTGATTTTATTATACTTTTAATTTTCGTGTATCTTATCTTTTGTATTTTTTAATATTAAGCATGCTGCGCTCAATTCCTCTTTGGCAAGTTAGTATTTTTGTTTTTGTTTTTGTACATTTCCAGGTCTGGCACGCATATAGTAAACTTGGCAAAAGACAGGTGTTCTGATGTTAGTACTTTTGTTTTGACTTCTACTGACATTGTACTTTTAGATATTTCTTTTAGACCCCAATATTTATTCCAAGTGAGCTGTACTCGTCGTTCCACTTCTAAATCATTGTTTGTTCGTTCGAAGCTCATTTGTTTTCCGAAATACACATACTGATCTGTATATTTTAGTTGTATACTTCCTAAAGCTTTTTTATGCTGTTTTTGTCATTAACATAGTTTTCATCAAATTCATTTCCAAAGCAATTTTTTTACTTATGTATTTCATTAAGCGATTTTATCATACCTTATAATTCTGAACCTGACTCGGATAGCAATACTACGTCGTCCGCAAATCTTAAGTGGCTTAGGTATTCGTTATTAATTTTTATACCGCATTTTTTCCAGTCAAGTTGATTAATAGCCGACTCTAATATAGCTATGAAAAGCTTGGGGGACAGTGGGTCACCCTGTCTTACACTCTTTTCCACAGGGAATCGAGGCCCGGTTGCTTCCAATTTTATCCTGATTTTGCTGTCTTTATATATGCTTTTTATAATTTTAATATCTTATCTTCCACCATCTGCGTTGCCAGTGAATACCATATGCTGTCATATGACACTGTATCGAAAGCCTGTTGGTAGTCAATATAGGCAATGTAAAGTGGTTTTCTCATTTCTTGGTACTTCTGTATGAGCTGTTCTGGAGTGTAAATATGGTCTTTTTTGTATAACAAAATAATGTCTGATTCTGACCACTGAGTAGGTGTAACACTAGTTTCCATAATATTGTTGAATAGATTTATTAGTATTAAGGCCAGCGTTTCAGAGCCTATTTTTTAGTGCTTCGTATGTATTATGATCTGATTCTGGGCTTTTTTTCTTTTTTTAAGCTTTCGACTTCACTTATTTCTATTGGTGGTGTATTATTTGTGTTCGTCAATACAGGGTAGTTGTTGTTTTAAAAAAAGTCATGTGATGGCGTCCGTGCTCGATAGAGGCTTTTATAAAAATCTGCTGCAATAGAAATTATATCTCTTCGGTTGTGTGTTCTACTACCATTACTACACAATCCATCAATCCAGGTTTTGTTCGTTCTTAGCTCTTTGAAAGCTTTTTTCGCGCTTCCTGTTAGGTTTAAATATTTGATTTTGATTAGAATAGTCTTTCTTTATGTACCTACTTGATAAAGGCCGTTAGAGTTTTTCCACCAAAAAAGTTTAATAAACTTGGTTGTACTGGCCCCTCAGAGACGCTGCACGATCTGTTGAAATTTCTTCTAGTATTGTTCTTTTTATTAATCTGTGTATTTAGTTCATCGCTGTGGCTAGTTTCTGGTGAAATGGAAAGCAATCTTTTGTTCTGTGATGGTGACTTCGGTTTTTTGTTAAGAAACTAATTTATCGTACACAATGATCACCGAGTTTTTTATTTCTCTTTTTCAATTTTCGCTTGTTCCTGTAACTCTTTCCGTTTCTTCAATATATGCTCTGGGTAGTCTTCTTTTATATAGTACGAAATATTTTTTTATTAAGGCAAAGCGCGGCGTTGAGTTCCGCCACTCAACACGCAATGCCTCAAATTCGGCAGAAAGTGGGTAACGGAAGTGGAACGGAGTGTCTTAACACTAGGTTCCTGGGTTCCCTCTGCCTACCCTGCCTCGTGCGTAAGAAAGTATTTTTTTATTCTTTCTTTTGTTTCAGTATATCTATTTTAGTGCTAAGTGTTAAAGGTGTAATCTTTAGTGGTCTAGGCTTTTCTCTTTTTTGCCGATTCTTATAGCTTCCTGTATGTCCCTCCGTTCAACTTTTATAGATAAGTGCTTATTAATAAAGCCAGTTAAGGTATGTCGCAAGGCGGAGTATGATGATTCAGTTTCTTCTAGGCCGAATAGAATGATATTTCTCTGCCTTGATTTAATTTTTTTATCTATTATGCAGTTAATATTTTTTGTAACATTGTCTCCATTTTTTAAAATCGTTTCTTTCTCGACTCGTCGACTTCGCTTTGAATTTTACGGAGTGCAGTTTAGACTTCCTCCATCATAATTTCTTTTTAGTTTGATGATATAATTGTTATTGAAAAAAAAAAAAAAAAAAAAACAAAAAATAAATATTTCTTTTGTAGTGGCCTCTCTTGTTTCTTTTTTCATCAGGTAGGCAGCAAGGAACCTTATCGATTTTATTACTTTTATTTTTTTCAAAAGATGGCGTTAATTTTGTAAATATGTTCACTTTTTGCAAATTGTTGATAAAAAATATTTTTGTGTATCTATACTTTATTTTTAACGCTCACAAAGGTATATTTAGTATGCACTTGTCACAATTTCATGAGTTTGTTCACAAAAAATGTTCTATTTTTCAAAAGATGTCACAAGATACCACACACTAACGGTTTGTTCTGGTTTCTATCATGTATTGTCTACTTTTCATTAACTATGAACTCTTAATTAATTTAAAAAACAAAGAATAACAGAGAGAACAACGCGAACCGTGGCTCAGTGGCGTCTTCTCACTTTAGCGTTTTAGCAAAAAAAAAAAAAAACTAATAGCAGTCGTGGGACTGCCGATAGAAGTGAAAACGGAACTATTAATATATTAAGTTGAGAGTAATTAAAACTATATGCAAAAATTATATGATTTTTTTAATGTTTTATTTATTAGTTACATATGATGGGTTAAACAAATCATGAACAAAATATAAATACAAAGTGGTTGAAAAATTATTAATATACAATTATCTTAATTATACATAGTATTTATATTTGCACGAATTTCAATGAATTCAAGTTTGAACATTATTTTCATTATTTACATCATTGTCATCATTAATTTCGACAATACTTAGATTATCTATTCGTTCAATCATTTCATTGTATTCTAAAAAAGATACAATAGGTACTGCTACTATAACGTATTGGTGATGTGACTTACAAAATTATACTTATCCAAAAAGCGTCCAACGCGCACATAATACAGTCAGAAATAGTCGATGTATTAGTGTAGGTATACGTGCACGCCTGCTATATTAGTGTATACGTGTACTACTGCGCATGCGCTAGTCGCACGCCTGCTATTATCATTAGCATGTCGGTGACGCGTACCGAGGATTTTACCCTCTACCAAAACGCTCAACGCGCCTAAAGAAATTTTCACTTCAAAAAAACCAAAATTGTATAGATATAGTTTTAAAAGTGATAATATTACCGGAACACAAAAGTTATTGAAATTAGAGAATTAAATGTTGTGATTCAAGAAGGTATAGTCACGAGGTTCGCCCGCTTCTTTATTATTTAACTAGTGACCCGTCCGCGGCTTCGCCCGCTTGAATTACACTATTTTATTTAATAATTTCAACTTATTTCTTACCGTAATGACATTTATACTTACAACAAAAATTAAAACTTTTGCTTTACCAATATTTTTTCTTTCATTTATGAAAGAAAAAATATTAATTTTGTCGAACTTAATAACAGACACTAAATGTTGGGGTAAACCTGACCCCAAAATATAAGAGAAAACTACATCTAAATCTGGTTGGCCTGGTTTTTGATGGTATTATTTGTAACAAACGCACAGACAAGCACACAAAATATCCAAAAATCACTATTTTGGACTCTGTTACTACACTTTGTTTTACACTGTGTATATATAGCAAGTAAGTAGTTATGTTGAATATGAAAGAAGCAGGCGAAGCCGTTCGGGACTAAATTATAAAGAAAGATTTGCTATTTATAAATTATAAATTTACCTATTCTCTCAGCTTCACGCTGTATCCCGCAAATGGCAGGATAGTCATAGGAAACTTGGGAATCTAGTGTTAAGACACTCGGTTCCCCACTTTCCGCCGAATTGAGACACTGTGTTAAGTGGCGAAACTCAACGCTGCGCTTTGCCTTATACCAGAGCGAAGAAATGAGAGTATTAAATATTTTAATTGAAAATATTTAAAATAGTGAGGCCTGTCGTGGCGCAGCGGCACAAGCGTGTGACTGTAACCGACAGGTTCTGGGTTCGATCCCCAGTCGAGGAAATGAGATATTTAATATTTTCAATTTAAATGTTTCATGTTTCATTTCTTTGCTCTGGTAATAAGGCAAAGTGCGGCGTTGAGTTCTGCCACTCAACACGTAATGCCTCAAATTCGGCGGAAAGTGGGGAACGGAAGTAAAACGGAGTGTCTTAACACAAGGTTCCCGGCTTCCCTCTGCCTACCTTGCCTCGTGCGGGATACAGCGTGAAGCTAAGCTAAAAAAAATAAATATTTCATTCCCTCGAGTGAGGATTGAACAACCTTTTACTGTTAAAATTATTTCTTCTTACTTAATTATATTACTTGGCCTCTAATAAAAATTTTTCATATGGCGACATTAACACCAATCTCTTATGACGTGACATCTACGTTCATTATGACACAATTTGTCGAAATTATTACAAAATTAATTTGATTTATCAAAAAATGTATATCAGTTACTTAAACTAAAACTAAATGTACTAATACCAAATAGTATTAATGTAGAAAAAATCTTAAAGCAACAATGTCACGGAATTTACAGTCGAAGGGATAATTTTACAGGTACAGTTAAAGATTAAATAATTTAGAAATTTTGAAGATAAGCAAATTGAATATAGTGTCAAGACACTCCATGATATCGGAATTATCCACGTTTCAACTAAATTCAGACATTACTTTGAGTAAACTAAAACCTATACGGAGAAATTTAAATGATATCCATCACTAATCTCCACGTAATATCTTAAAATTCGACATACAATTGGGGAGCAGTATCTAGATACTGCATATCCTCTGTTTACCCTGATTTGTGGAGGCTATGTTACTGAAAGTATACATGAGTACTTAAAATAATACAATTAAAAACAATCTAAGGATTTTTTTTTCTTTAGAAAGCATTCTCTAGAAAGCATTGATTGATATCAGAGAGATTGATATACAAAAATGAAAAAAATACGAATATTTCTTGGGAAAATTAAGAAAGGCTGCATCTTCCTTAATTTTTCCAGCGAATTTTAGTCCAGTGTGTTGTAGATAAAAGGTAGCAAGAAATAGTGTGGCGCTTGAGACACTCTACTTCTCCCTGGGGTGTAATTCAACGCCGCACTTTATCTACCATTGCAGGGAAACGAAAGAGTCACTGAATAAATTTAAGTTTAATTAGGTTTTCTCAAGAAAGAAATGACAGATTATACAAAAATTAAGAAATTAGATGAGAAATCCCTAGAAAAATTGAAGGAAGGCACAGGTCCTGTGAATGAATGTATTTGCCCACTTTTATTTTCCAACGAGGAGAGGCGAAGCTTGGCAGCGTCAGTCAGGAAGATCTTTAAATCAGTTAAAAGGAAGTCTTTTGGACGAAAATTGCCAAGTTTCCCAGGTTCTGTAAACAAAACATCCAAAGGTAAAAAGGACATATTAATAAACTTCTTTCCTACCAATCGAAATATCGTAACTCACCAACTCGCTTTGTTAACGTTTAAAAAAACTGGTCCAGTCGTTACAATAATGTAATCACACGCATCATCACACTTTTATCCTGAAGTAGGGTAGGAGAAACCTATCATTACAACCTGTTAAAAATTTTCCTCCTCAGTTTTACAAAACATGGAACGATAAGTACCGGAACTCAACGCCGCCTTTTGTCTAAACAGTGTAAAGAAATGAAAGGTTTTTTGTTCTGCACTCAGACCATTTAGATGATCTCTATGATCTCATTAGATCGAACCTTGGCCGTGTGATTGTGACTTAGAACATGATCATCCTGGTACTGATGGTTTCTTAAGAGACGGTTAAAGTACGTGTGGGAGAGTCTTATTATCAGCAATGGCGACACGCATTGTCAGGCTCGACCGGATTATTTTCACCCGATTCGTCTAAAACCGGCGTTAAGTAGGCTCTGAACACTGCGATTCGCATTGGGTAGTACCGGGCCCTGGTGGCCATCCACATTAATGACCGGAAATGCACCTGTGTTATACGGGGCCGTGGGCGCCAGTGATCACTCAAGATCAGGTGATCCGTACGCTCGTTTGCCATGTCTTTTCCATAAAGTAAAATCGAACCATTCTGGAGAAGTGTTTTTTTAGTTATTTTTTAAAAAATCTTTTAAAAAAATATTTTTTTATAAAATCCTTTTTAAATTCAGGAGTATACAGTAAAAAAGAAGTGTTACCCAAATCATCTTGCCGCAAGTGTGGATGTGATAAAGAGAAAATTGTTTTAAAGCATTCGTACGCTAACATCCGTATAACAAGTCCGGACGTGTCATCTATATGTCCATGTGACACAAATTGCCTACCTGGTAAGTTGTTCCCAAATATAAGAAAGAAATCATAGAGAACCTGGTGTTCCCACGCACCACCGAATTTTGGAAATGTCGGTTTAACCAAGCGTGGCGCGTACCAGACTGAGGAAATGAAAATAAATTAAATATAATCATACCACCAAGAAATATAAAATAATGTATTGCCTAACAAAAGGTACGGCCATGTATATGTAGTATATGAAATGAATTCTTTCACGCTGTAACCCGCACAAAGCAGGATGAGAGGCACCAGGGACCTAGTGTTGAGAGGTCCAATTTTCGAGACATTGCGAATTGACTAAGCCTAACGCTGCACTGTATCTTTTTGTTAGAACGAGGAAATGTTAAAATCACTTCTACGATTGTATGTATAATCCTATAATCCTGATCCCATAAATCGGCTGTATTTATAATAAACATTCATTCGTTAATACCATCTAACACTCAAAGTTTGGCGCGGAAAGCGTAATGATTCAATTCCCCCGAAAATATATCCATAATAACATATAGGGTAGAAAAACAAGGATGCTGCCTTATTCAGGAGATAGGGAGAGGATCCAAGAGGCTGATGGTGGCTGCAGATGTACTAGCCGTTCATATTAAAGATTTATTTAGCTACTTGCTATGTGACAAAGAGGCTGGTTGATCACAATATCACAATATCACCTCATAAATCCCAAAAATCGACACAAGAAAGTGACAAAACTCATTTCCTCAAGTTGAAAAAAGTGTGCATTAAAGAACATCTCATTGATGTGATTTAACTATAGTATTTATTGGTATTTTGGGACGTAATTGGAAAATAAGATCTTTTTTAAAGCTTTTTAAGGCAGCGTTGAGTTCCGCAGGTCAATTTTAAATGTTTTATAAATTGGATGGTACATGAGCAACGGAGTGTCTTGACACTAGGTTGTGTTTTCCCTGTTATATGAAGGATACTGCTGTATACAGTCTAAAGGTTTCAAATGATTAACCTTTTTTTTATATTTCAGATAAGGAAAAACTTCAAAATAATATAAAAGTGATTGTCGAATAAAAAAGTTTTATTGCAAATAACTGTGAATTTTCTTTTTTTTTCCACTTTTTATTTGTTATTAAGTGTTGGATTTCCTCGAGTGGGGATCAAACCCTTAACCTATCATGTTTACAGTCGCACGCTATGGGCACCTAGTATTAAGACATTCTGTTGCCCACTCTCTGCCGAATTTGAAATATTAAGTGGCGGAACTCAACACTGGGCTTTAATTTGTTACCAGGGCAAAGAAATTAAAATATTAAATGTTAAATTTCTTCAAGTAGGGAACGAACAACACTACAAGCTTCCACTAAAGAAAGAAAAACCTGTAAAAATTATAAAAAAAATGAGCTGAATGTTCAAATATGTTCATAATTTTTTTAAACCGTTTTAATTTATATTTATTTTACATTAAATTGATATTACACATTAATTTATAGCTACGTCCTGTATCCGTTATATAACAGGTTAAGCGGAGCTCTCCGAATGTCAAGACATTAATTTCCCCTAATCATCCGGTTGCTTTTTGAGACACTGCGTGACCCAAAGACGATACACCAAATTGTCTTTTCACTAGAGCAACGAAATGAAAATAGTTTGAAACCAAATCCACAACTTTGTTTATAAAATGCTATATTATTTCCTTTTCATAGAAATATTGTTGTTTTTGGTTTCATAAGGATTTTCCTGAAAGCGAATTATTCATGTTATTTATTTAAATATATTTTTGTTTTTCGCATCACGACGTATTCTGTATATGCCTACAGAGTAGGCAGAAGGAAGTTGGGAACCTACTGTTCAGACACGGTTTTATCTTTCCACATCCCCTAGTTTCTTAATTATGGAAGCTAAAAATATAGAAGCCTGTCGTGGCGCAGCGGTACAAACGTGTGACCGTAACCAACAGGTTGTGGGTTCGATCCCCACTTGAGGAAGTAAAATATTCAATATTTTTAAATTAAATATTTACTGTTTTCATTTCTTCTCTCTGGTAGCAAGGCAAAACAAGGCGTTGACTTCCATCACTTAACGCACAATGTCTCAAATTAGGCGGAAAGTGAGAAACGGAAGTGGAACGGAGTGTCTTAACACTAGGTTCCCAAGTTCCCTCTGCCTACTCTGCTATGTGCGGGATACAGCGTGAAGCTGTTATAAAAATATAATAGATTTTTTTAATCAACTTTATGTTAAGTGCCGTCTATTTTTTATTTATATATAATTTATGTGAGTACTAATGGTGGATATGTAAAATTGCAATTAAAGCTTAGATTAATAGTAGAGTAGAACTTCTGTACCTTTTTTTCAGGAAATGGGTCTGCTGAGAAGAGCAAATAAAAATTCAAAAGTTGCTCTTTTCAAAATATAATATACATATACATTTGTTTATTATTTTAATATCCTCGCTTAAGTAGCGAGGCTAAACGCCGCCGGGGTTTTGATGGGAAGATGTTTTGTCCGAGTAAGACAGCTATTGTCATGCTATATATAAACTGAATAGAGTACTTAAGGATTATAAAAAAAATCATACAAACATACAGTACATACTAAAAAATATATATATTTCAATTTCAATCTCGACCTATTTACCGGATGAGATATCATTAAGCAAATTATATACAACTGTTTAAAAATATATTTATTCTGATTCAGCTTCAGCTTCACGCTGTATCCCGGACGAGGCAGGGTAGGCAGAGGGAACCCGGGAACCTAGTGTTAAGACACTCCGTTCCACTTCAGTTCCCCACTTTCCGCCGAATTTGAGGCATTGCGTGTTTAGTGGCGGAACTCAACATCGCGCTTTGCCTTATTACCAGAGCGAAGAAATAAAACATTAAATATTTAAATTGAAAACATTAAATATTTCATTTCCTCGACCGGGGACCAAACCCAGAACCTGTCGGTTACAGTCACACGCTTGTGCCGCTGCGCCACGACAGGACTTGAGCCTAGGTTCCCGGGTTCCCTCTGCCTACTATCACAGTTAATGAGAACAGACGGTGACAGACGAACAGACAGACGTATGGACAACTGTTCTAGTACTAAGGTTCCCTAGTGAAGATTTTTAGTGCTGACTTAATCTCTACATTTGGAAATGCCTCTCTACACTATATAAATGCAAAGAAAATTATTTCTAGCGTAATTTTTTAAAACATCATATATTTTGAAGGTGATGAATATCAATAAATTACTTGATACAGGTTGATTGTAAATGTGTAATTTTTAATTGTAAACAAATTTTAAATTATTTCCGTTGCCCTGTTCCTGGTTTACAACGATTTTTGTTTCTGTCTATCCCGCTCATGTTAAAGTAGACAGAGGAAACTTGAAAACCTAGTGTTAAGACACTTTGTTTTACATCACTTTACGCCAAATTCGAGACAAATTACGAAACACAACGCCGCGCTTTAGTTTCTTACCAGAGCGAAGAAATTCAAACATTAAATATTTCGTTTCCTCGAGTTTGGATCGAATCCAAAAACAATCTCGTTCGTTCAATGCCATGACAGACCTCTATACAGCTGTATCTATATAATATACGGCGCTTAATTCGGCTATTTTAACATCGAATATCTGGACAGAGAGAAAGAAGACAATGGAATGTCTTAATCTCTATTACTACCAATTTTATATGCGTAAAGCCTGTAATTCTCGTTATTTAATTCAAATACGTATTGAGGAAAATGACGTGTAGGCTCTACATGTGTGAAACAGAAGTGCTTATAAATACAACACCAGTATTCATCACTCGTGCCACTGTCTTCATACGACGCGGCTGTGTTAAACAACGTCACCGAATTTTAAAATAAAATATATATTTAAAAAAATAATTGAAATATGTTATTATGTGTGTGATGAATAAATATATATAATAATGATTCATTAAATTTAAATTCGAAACAAAAAACAAATATGTTTATTCTGTGAGAGTGTTTATTTTTTTTCTGTGCAATTAAACGTCTAAATATGCAATTTTGTATCTGTCATAATTTGCTATCTTCATTTTGATTGTGACAGGACCGATTTACAATCAGTTCCAGTTCGACGGAGTGCCGCGTGCCGTGCGTACAAGTAGACAGCGATAACCGCATAGTGATTTTCGTACAGTGGTGTCAATGACTTTTTTCTCTGTAATCACTACTTTACGTTCATCTGAATAAAATTATAGTACAGGTAAGATTTTTATTATTTAATTCATATGATTTGATAAGAGCAAAAGTCTCTTTCGAGCCGGTGTTTATTTCTTTATTTAGTTGTATACAATTAAAGGCTTAGTGATAATATCACTACTTTTAGTGTCATGATTGTAGTGATACGTCACTTAAAATTGTGGTAAGTAACAAAATAGTGATAAGAATCCAAAAATAAATGTTTCTCTATCACTATTCTTATATAGAGCCCGTAAGTTGCAAATATTTAAATTACATATTCTATACAATTTTAATGTTAGTACAGAAAAATACTTATAATTGACCAGCATATGCGCGACGTTGTTTTCCGTCACTCAACTCAACTCAACTCAAATTCGACGGAGAGTGGGCAACGGAAGTTTTACGGAACAATAGGTTCCCAAGTTCCCTTCCCTTCCTACCATTCACGGGATACAGCGTGAAGCTGTAAAACCTAACCATCATTATACATAACTATATTGACATATTAAAAAGGCCCATAGTAACTCGGCTCGCAAGGGTCTGGCTACAGTGGCTTACAGATAAATGATCGAAAGGTGAATTGATTGGCGCGTTGAAAACAAGCTCGTTAAGCTTAATTATTTAGGCCGAGGGAACTTGGGAACCTAATGTTAAGACACTCTGTTTCCAATAAGACACTGTTGCCCACTTTTCACCGGATGCGGAAGTATTTGAGGCATTGCGTGTTGAATGGCGGAAATCAACGCCGCGCTTTATTTTTTTTACCTTTAGTGGGGATCGAACCCGCAACTAGTCACGTTTACAGCTACACGCTCGTACCCTTGCACCACAACAGACCTCGTTGTAATACTATAGATCGCATTGTATTATTTATATATCTTTAAAAAAGTTTAATCTATTTGATCACGTACGCCGTTCGTTTATTTTAGTCTATATAATTTGACTAACTTTAAGCTTGGTTTTTAATTTAGGGAACTTGGGAACCTAGTGTTATGACGGTACCTTTTGTTTCTCATTTTCTACTTGAGGTATTTCATGTTGAGTGGCGGAACTCAACGCCGCAATTAACCTTGTTTCAAGAGCAAAGAAATAAAAGCATTATACATATTTAACTTGAAAATTATCGATTAACAAAAAAGCTTATAGCTCAAGCTTAAAAAGCTAGTTCTAAAAATGTCAATGGTACTGGGAAATACCGAGAATTTCCATATGTGTCTTTATATCACCGCAAACAAACATCATTTTAAATTTAGTTTCTTACTGAGAGTTACACTTTGAGTATAATATGTATTATTATTGCATGCACATCGTAGGTAGTGGTGGTTGGTTCCCAAGTTTCCTCTGTCAACCCGACCGAGGGAACTTGGGAACCTAGTGTCAAGATGCTCCGTTACGTTTCCCACTTTACGTAGGATATTAGGTATTGAGCTACGCTTTGTCGTATTATATCACATATTTCATTTAATAAATATTAAATCGATCCGACGGGATCGAATCCACGACCCGTTGTTCACAATCATACGCTCGTGCCCCTGTGCCACGACAGGCCTCTAATATCTTTTAATAGGTTAAATATTTACATATAATACGGCTTCGCCCGCATATACATGTATATTTTAGTGTTGTACTGTAGCAAAAATATACAAAATCTTTATACATATATGGTATGTCTCTCATATATTCGTTTTACTAATAATTTTTGAATTTTATTTAAACCAGTTCAGTAGCTTGCATAATTTGAAATGGTGGCTTGTCGTGGCGCAGCGGTATAAGTGACTGCAAGCGTCGGGTTGTGGGTTCGATCCCCACTCGAGAAAATTTTTTCTTTTTCTTTTTTCTCAGCTTCACGCTGTATCCCGCACTAGGCAGGGTAGGCAGAGGGAAAGGAAGTGAAACCTAGTGTTATGACACTCCGCCGAATTTGAGGCATTGCGTGTTGAGGGGCGGAGCTAAACGCCGCGCTTTGCCTTATTACCAGAGCAAAGAAATGAAACATTAAATATTTTAAATTGAAAATATTAAATATTTTATTTCCTCGACTGGGGATCGAACCCAGAACCTGTCGGTTACAGTCACACTCTTGTGCCTCAAATTCTAAGGAAAGTGCGAAATGAAATTGGAACGGAGTGTTTTGACACTAGGTTCCCGGGTTCCCTCTGCCTACCCTGCCTCGTGCGGGATACAGCGTGAAGCTAAGAAAAATCACTAAATATTGAAAAATTAGCTTAAATATACTTAATAGCGAAAATTGCATTTAAATCAGGTTAGCAGTTTCTGTGATTACCAAGTGCATAGACAAACAGACAATTATTTATTTTCTCACGCTGGTCACAGGACAAAGCGCGGCGTTGAGTTTCGCCATTTACTAAGTAATTCCTTAGAAATAAGTTGGCGTGTGGGGTGAGTATGAAATGAATTTCCTCTGCCATGTGCGGGATACATCGTAGAGCTGAGTTAAACTTCCTGAAAAATGTTTCGTGGCTTAGCATTAGATTCCCTCTACCGTCAAAGCACGCTCTGGTAACAAGGCAAAGCGCAGCGTTGAGTTCCGCCACTTGAAAATTATGCGATTTATTGAAACTGAATTGATTCAGTGTTAATTTTTAATGACAACTAATAGTCATTTTCCTACTCACCCCACACGCCAACTTATTTCTAAGGCATTACTTAATAAATGGCGAAACTCAACGCCGCGCTTTGTCCTGTGACCAGCGTGAGAAAATAAATAATTGTCTGTTGGTATATGCACTTGGTAATCACAGAAACTGCTAACCTGATTTAAATGCAATTTTGGCTATTAAGTATATTTAAGCTAATTTTTCAATATTTAGTGATTTTTCTTAGCTTCACTCTGTATCCCGCACGAGGCAGGGTAGGCAGAGGGAACCCGGGAACCTAGTGTTAAGACACTCCGTTCCACTAAATGAATCATTGTTTTGATTTACTAAATATTGATTTATTTAACTGAAATTTTAGTTTTCATTGTATACACATTGTCTGAAAAGTGATAATGTATTAAAATTAGTTGAAATTAGTAAAAAATTATGGAAATCAAGCGGGTGAAGCCGCGAGCAAGTCGCTAGTCTAGTAATTTTATCAAATGAAATATTTTAAATTGACATAACTTTTTGATTTATTCACCTATTTTAATATGAAGGTTGTCAAAATAAAATAGAGAAAACCTTTTTAAAATCAGTTCAGCCGTTTATGGGTTAGCGCGTACAAACGCACAGAAAAACAATTATTTAAAAAAAAATACAATTTCAGGCCCTGTTACACTAATAGACGTATCCTATATGATTTTTCTCAATATTACTTCCATGTACAGACAGCGATCAGTTACAGATTTATTATAAGTAGAGTTATGTTTTTTATTTTTTGTTTCACATAACAAAGTAGGCATAGGGAACCCGGGAACCTAATGTTAAAAAAATCCATTCTTCTTCTCATCCTTTTCCACATAACGCCGCGTTTTGCCTCGTCACACTTTTTAAGTAAGCGACGACTCTTTCAATAATCATTCACGCAACAAAAATTGTATAAATAAAATATAATCGGCGGTATTTATGACCTTATTATTTATATTAACTATGTGTGTACGTAAATAACTGCGTATTGATATGCGCGTGCGCATATACATTGTATTCGTGTTTTTGTATGTACGTGGGATTCAAGTAACTTGTATTTTTTTTATTTAATTCATAATTCTTTTAAAGATAGGCGTAAGTTAATGAAATATTTTCAATTTAAATATTTAATGTTTTTATTTCTTCGCTCTGGTACAAGGCAAAACGCGACGTTCAGTGCCGCCACTCATCACGCAATGCCTCAAATTAGGCGGAAAGTGGGGACCGGAAGTGGAACGGAGTGTCTTCACACTAGGTTCCCAAGTTCCCTCTGCCTACCCTGCCATGTGCGGGATACAGCGTGAAGCTGAGTGAGTGAGAGTAAATAGGCGTAATTTTTTTTTATTTATACCGTTGTATGATATGAGAGATAGTTTAATGAATTGCATGGAAGCGAATCTTGCTTTTGTTAGGGGAATATTAATTGTATTATATCTTCTTATTAGAAGAAGTTCCTTTTTACATTATATTGAGGGCTTTCGAGATGCAGGTGCACTAGCTCGTGGGTTCGATGCCCAGTCAAGGAAAAATAAAATATATTCTATTTTTATTTGTTTGCTCTGGTAAAAGAGAAAATGCGGTGTTGAGTTCCGCCACTTAACGGGCAATGTCTTAAAGTCTGCGGAAATTAGAGAGGGGAATGGAATATTTTAACACTAGGTTCCCGGGTTCCCTCTGCCTACTCTGGCATTTGCGAGATATAGCGCATAAAAAGCCTATCATATTAAAACGAATTATGACTTCTTAATATCATCTGAGTTATATAGCTTTACTGAGATCAATGAACTTAGTATGTATAATTACGTATCGCAAGAGGTACAAGCGTGCGGTTGTAAAAGTGACAGGTTTCAGGTTCGAATCCCACTCAAGAAATAAAAAATAATGACATTTTAAAATTTCAATCTAGTAACACGGTAAAGCCACTACTTTTATTTCCGTTATTTAATATACAATATGTCTAGAGTTCGGGAAATGGGGAACGGAGGTATTGCAATGGTAACGTAGTGTACTTACTTTAGGTTACCAGGTTTCCTCTGCCTATAATAATATGTGCAGGATATAGCGTGAAGCTGCACAAAACAGCTTCACGCTGTATCCCGCACATGGCAGGATAGGCAGAGGGAACTTGGGAGCCTAGTGTTAAGACACTCCGTTCCGATTGGAAAAAACAATGCCTTTAAATATATTATTACCGAAACATCGTTACAAACATGATAGATAGTGTTTTAATTATTTTATAACTTTATTAGAGGCCTGGCGTGGCGCAGGGGCACAAAGGTTGACGATTCGATCCCCACTCGAAGAAGTTTAATATTTTAATTTCTTCGCTCTGGTAATAAGGCAAGACGCGGCGTTGAGTACCGCAATTAGGATCGGCACGGAGTTTGCTTATGCTAGGTTCAAAAGTTTTGAGCTATTTACAGACGAGAACAAATAATGATCAGCTTGTTTTCATTTCATATACCATGAATATTTTGCATTTGACGTCACAAATCATTCGCTTCATCGTATCTCATATATATATCGTTTAGTGGCGAAACTTAACACCGAAAAAATAAAATTTTAAATGATTTATTCCCCCGAGTGGACATTGAACCCACAACCCACAAGTTAGTAAGTAATTATTTTTCTAAGTTCCTGGGAATCCCCGCGTATTTCCACCATAGAAGTCACAACCAGTTTTTAATTATTTAACATAACGTAACATTTCCTCACATCATTTATTGATAACCTTATGAATGTTAATAATAATTAGCAATTCGCTCGCGGCTTCGCCCGCTTGAATAACAAACACTATTTTATTAACTTATCTCAATTACTTTCTTGTTCCAATAACGTTATCACTTTTAAGACAATATCTATACATTGAAAACTGATATTTCAGCTAAGTTAATTAAAAAAAATGTTGCATAAATATTTTAAATTGACTTTTTTTACGAAAAAACTTAACGAAATAGAGTCACGTTGCCAGTAATGGCAACACGCATGGGCAGACTTGACCGGATTATGACCACCCCCGGCATTTAAGACCGGCGCTAAGTAGTGGCTTTGGCCGCTGCGTTTCGCATTAGGTAATGCCGGGCCCCGGTGCCCTTCCACCTTAAAGGACTGCAACGCTCCTGTAGCTCCTCTGGAGTTACTCGGGGCCGTGGGCGACGGTGATCACTTACCACCAGGTGACCCGTACGCTCGTTTGCCGTCTTTTCCATAAAAGAAAAAAGCTAAATCTAATTTTGATTAGCCATTTTTGTTTGTATGCACAAACGTACAAAATATTTAAAATAATTATTTTGGGCCCTATTACATTAATGAACGTCCCCTATAAGATGTTATTTAATATATCTTCCACGAACAGACAGTTACCGGTTACAGATTTATTATAAATATAGATAAATTCATTACAATATTCAACATTGCTTCTATGTATCTCCTGCGCTTCTTGGAAACCGTCCAAGCGTTTTGACTAAACAAGCGTATGGGCGCTCATATTTACGTGAAAATTCTTATACTTTATATTTTTTATTTTTCTAGTTAGATAACACAATATTTTGTTTTATTTTTAGTTGTGTAACAATATGATTGATAGCGCGGGTTCGAATCCCGATACTTTAAAAAATGTTGTACGTCTTTATTTTGTCATAAGTGTGTTCCCGCAGTTTGAAAACGAAGAGAGAATGTCTCGCCATAGTGTACTCCGTCGTGGCGCAGCGGCAGAAAGAATGAAGAAATGAAAACATTAAATATTTAAATTGAAAATATTAAGGCCTGTCGTGGCGCAGCGGCACAAGAGTGTGACTGTAACCGACAGGTTCTGGGTTCGATCCCCAGTCGAGGAAATGAAATATTTAATATTTTCAATTTAAAATATTTAATGTTTCATTTCTTCGCTCTGGTAATAAGGCAAAGCGCGGCGTTGAGTTCCGCCCCTCAACACGCAATGCCTCAAATTCGGCGGAAAGTGGGGAAAGGAAGTGGAACGGAGTGTCATAACACTAGGTTCCATTTCCGTTCCCTCTGTCTACCCTGCCTAGTGCGGGATATAGCGTGAAATTGAAGAAGAAGAAGAAGAAGAAAATATTAAATATTTCATTTCCTCGAGTGGGAATCGTACCCACAACCTGTCGTTTACAGTTACACGCTTGTGCCGCTGCGCTACGATAGGCCTCTCTGTAATACATTGTGTAGAATTCAGCGTGAAAACGATGATATATCTTAAAATTCTACCCCACGTCTTGTCTTACTAGTAAAATAATATGTAAAGTGAGATAACGTCGCGTATTGCGTGTTGAGTGGCGGAAATGAACGCTGCGTTATTATTTTTTACAGTAAATAAGAACTATAGATAATATTTTAATAAGATATTTGATTTTAACGATTATTACTCATTTGGAGGCCAGTCGTGGCGTATGTGGGTTCCCCGCAAGGAAGTTAAAAAAATTAATTCTGATACCAAGATAAAGCGAGGTTAACAATATTAGGTTCCCAAGTTCCCTCTGCCTACCCGACTTGCTGCACGCGGGATACGACGTAAAGATGAAAAAAATATTGCTCATTTTCAATTAGAGTATTTTTTCTCCTATTTTTTTTAAACACAGACTGCTGGACTTAAGAACTTAGAGTATAGACACTCCACTCAACACCGCGCTTTGCCTTGTTTCCAGTTCGAAACAAACAAAAACATGAAATCTTTAATTTGAAAACATTAAATATTTCATTTCCTCGAGTGGGAATCGAACCCACAATCTGTAGTTTACAATCACACACCTGCTCCTCGCCACCACGAAAGGCCTCTCAGATCTCCAAGAATATATAGTTAGAATAATTTGATTTAAAATAATATATAAATTGTATCATACCAACGAATTGGGAATCGATTTTACAACCGATATGCTTCCAGTTAGAAATGTGCCACTGCGCCACAAGTGCCTTTACTAATTTAGTATGCGTTATTCAATGTATATAATCGTTTGACATATATGACATATGAAATTTTAAATACAGTCGTATTTCATATAATACGTGTTTTTCTGAACTGACCGCCGCCACCGGATGTGACTCACGCCTTGAACCTGTGATCGTTCGAGCATTTTAGTGTTTGAAATTGATATTGATGTAAAATTTTGTTTATAATAGAGTGAATAGAGAGCGTAGTGTTGGGACACTCCGTTTTATTCTTTTTTTTGTTAATGGTCTACTTTTCAAGATATGTAATAAAAGTAAATATCGTTTACTGCCGAGTGGTATTGAGCACGTAATAATCGTAATAGTTGTTAGACGTACTGTTGTGTATATTGAAAATGTTTGATATTTTCTTATTTTTTCGCTTCACGCTGTATCACGCGCATCGCAGTGTACTCAGAGGGCACCTGGGAACCTAAATGTTAAGACATTTTGTGCCTATCAAGACAGTCCCGTATCCCATTCCCCGCTGAATTCTAGCATTGTGTGTTGGGTGGCGGAACCTAACGCCGCGTTATATTCTTTATAGTGATTTTAAGTATAAGCTTGTTTTTTTATTATTTTTGTTATTTTAAAATACATTTAGTACATGGTTCAGACATCTAGTTAATTGATAAATTTAAAATTTCAGTACATAGATTTACTTCGTAGCCCAGATGTATAAGAAGAGACAGGTTTTAAGACATTGAGTGTGATTGAGTGTGAAACAGTAGAGTTGAACGCCGTATTATGTCATATTATTGCAGTATGAGAGTCAAACGTAGCTATAAGCGCAGGGTCACAATTTGTCAATTTAAATATTTAATGTTTTCTTTCTTCGCTCTGGCAACAAGGCAAAGCGCGGCGTTAAGTTCCGCCACTCAACACGTTCCTGCCATGTGCGGGATACAGCGTAACTTAGGAACCTATTGTTAAGACTGGTCTGGTCCCATTAAGACATTCTATACGTTTCTACCCCTCCGCCTGTACCTACTTATGAATAATAATTCTATAATAGCCACTTTAAAAAGCTAAACCCTTATCTTTTGTATGTATAAAGTATAATGTTATTGTTATTGATAAACTGATAACGGCTTATCTATCGTTATCTAGTTATAAGGTAACGATGTGCAATATGCAAACGAGATCGACATAGCTTTTATATATATCGTTTAAAAGTATACAGTATGGCTTTTTATTTAATTTTATGTGGCGTTAATTTACGTCACTCAACATGTAATATTTGTAACTCGTATAGGACACTAGAAAGTTAGGTGAATGGCGGAACTGAACGCCGCGTTTTGCCTTGTATCAGAGCGAGGAAATGAAAACATTAAATATTTAATTTGATAATATTAAATATTTCATTTCCTCGAGTGGGGATCGAACCCACAACCCATCGGTTACAGTCACACGCTTGTGCCGCTGCGCCACTACGGGCCTCAATGTCGTTACCTTGTAATAACATACATGAAAAGAGCTGCAAGAACGCAGTGCAACGAACAGCTGTTAAAACATTGCATTTATGATTAAATACTGCAATGGAAACATGGCGGTAGAACACTCTGTTTAATTAAGAAATTTTCGTTCTGGGCATTTTACGTTCAGTGGCGGAACTCAACGCCACGCTTTACCTTGTTATCAAAACAAAGAAACGAAAATAGTAATGTAAGGCAGAATAAACTAAAACAAAACGCAACGTTAAGTTCCTTTCCGACATTAAAAACAATATCAAAATACGTGGAAAGTGTATAGTAAAGCTTATATGAGTAAACTGAACTCCGAACTACCGCTCTCACATTCTGGCACTGGACTATTGCGGCTTTAACAATATTGTTATTCAATAAACTTTAGGCATGTTATTATTTTTACTAAGAAATTGTAATAAGAAGTGTTTTTCTGAACTGTTTTTCTGACCAACGATACCGCTTGTGAGTCATCCGTTCCTTCATATAGGTATATATACATATATGTGTATATATATATGTATATATATATATATATATATATATATGTATATATATATATATATATATATATATATATATATATATATATATATATATATATATATGTATGTATGTATATGTACATACATATATGTCTGTGGCCTGTCGTGGTGCAGGGGCACAGCTTGTGACTATAAACATGAAAGGTTATGCATTCGATTTCCACGCGAGGAAATGAAATATTTTCTCAGCTTCCCGCTGTATCCCACACCTGGCATAGTAGGCAGCTTCAACTTCGGAACTTAGTGTCATGACACTCCATTCCACTTCTGTTACAGGCTTTCCGCAATCGAAGCATTGCGTGTTGAGTGGCGGAACTCAACGCCACGTTTTGCTTTCACTATAAATGCAATGATTTCATTTCTTACTAAGACGATATAAATTACATTGAGGCCAACCCCAGGTCCGCAGGCCTCGATGTGGCCCGCTAAGACATTTAATTTGGCACGCCAAGAGAGGATTTTAATTATACATGTGTGTGTGTGTGTTTTTTTTGTCCAGCATATAATAAAAATAAAAAAAAATAGTACCTGTCGATATTTGAAATATTATAAGGACTGGCTGGCGGGAGAGTTTGAACCAAAACATGAAGAGCTTGCCATCCGACCGCTTATAGATCTTAAATAAGCTGACATGTGCCTTACTTTTATATAAAAAATTAAGTACCAAACGTACGTAACTTTAATACGTTTAAATTTTTTACTTAAGTATGTAAACATGAATTAAATTTGAACGGAAATCTAGGAAGATATCATTGAAATTCAAAATCAACTTTACTATGTATCTCTATAAAAATATTAAACGTTTATATTGAAAATATTAAATAGATGAGGCCTGTCGTGGCGCAGCGGCACAAGCGTGTGACTGTAAACGATAGGTTGTGGACTCGATTCCCAGTCGAGGAAATGAAAAATTGTATGTATACTAACATTTAATAATTAAATATTTAATGTTTTCATTTCTTTCGCACTAGTACAAGGCAAAACGCGGCGTTGAGTTGCGCCACTCAATACGCAATGCCTCAAATTCGGCGGAAAGTGGGGAACGGAAAACGGAGTATCTTAACACTGGGTTCCCGAGCTCCCTCTGCCTACCCTGAGTAAGTACAATGGACATCATATATCACTGAACATGTCTCCCGCACACTCTCATACAACAAACTCCACCGCTTATTTCACTTCTACGGTCTGATTTTAGAACCAGAATACTTCACACACATCTTACATTTATTTATACTTAAGTAAATCTGTAAGACGTCACTGTCTGTACGTACGTGGAAGATATATTCAAAAAACATCTCATAAGGGACGTTTATTGATGTTATAGGGCCTTAAATAGTTAATAGCTAATAAACTAATCTGAGAAACGGCTGATCAGATTTAAATGTGGTTTTCATCATTTAATTTTGACAACGTTACCTTAACATTTAGTGTTTATATAAAATAATTATATTAATTTTAAATAATTTGACAAAATTGTTGAAAAAAAAACTATTTTTTTTTTCTTTTTTCAGATTCACGCTGTATCCCGCACTAGGCAGTGTAGGCAGAGGGAACGGAAGTGGAACCTAGTGTTATGACACTCCGTTCCACTTCCTTTCCCCACTTTCCGCCGAATTTGAGGCATTGCGTGTTGAGGGGCGGAACTCAACGCCGCGCTTTGCCTTATTACCAGAGCGAAGAAATGAAACATTAAATATTTTAAATTGAAAATATTAAATATTTCATTTCCTCGACTGGGGATCGAACCCAGAACCTGTCGGTTACAGTCACACTCTTGTGCCGCTGCGCCACGACAGGCCTCAAAAAAATCTATTAATTGGGCTAAAATTTTAATTTTCAAAATATATACGTCTTAATATAGATGATGTTATTACAACAAGAAAGGAATTGAGATGAGTACTTAAAATGGTGTAATTCGAGCGGGCGAAGCCGCGATCTAGAAATAAATTATAGCAAAACACAATAAACACAACAGTAATTTCAAATTCAACTACAAAAACGGCGCGCAGCAACAAAAACACATTTTACATTCCATCAAAGTCATTAGACGAATGGTGCCCCTTGTCGTGTTGGTAACTAAAGATTTATGTTGACTTTTTTTTTGTTTTTAAGTCTATTTTTGGAGGATTGCTCAATATTGCCATATGGGCAAATTTCCCTGTTTTCTCTTAGTGTGGACCTGATAAAAGTATGTTAATAATCACGATATGATTATGATAAGGTACGATTAATGTACGATTAATGTACGTTTAATGTACGATTAATGTACGATTAATGTACGATTAATGTACGATTAATGTACGTTTAATGTACGTTTAATGTACGATTAATGTACGAATAATGTACGATTAATGTACGATTAATGTACGATTAATGTACGATTAATGTACGATTAATGTACGATTAATGTACGATTAATTTACGAGTAGTGTACGATTTATAAATATGTCCTTTCCTCGAGAAGGGATCGAACTGACGATCTGCTGCGCGTATACGCGCTTGTGCCACTGTACCACTAGAGACTGCTATTAATTTAAACGTAACGTGACCACCAAAACGAACCATCACCTCCATAATCATTATGAATGAAGATTAATAATTTCGATGCTCATTCATAAAATTTATACGATAATGTTCTATCTCTTTCTAGCACACGCTTATTTGTATGGCGATAATAAGTAGTGACGTCACAGTGTGCTTGCTATCTCCCTCTAAATATAATGATCTATAGCCTCCATCGTAGTTAAGAAACTGTTTAATAGGTCGTTTTTCGTTGTCTGTAATCGTCTTAGACCTTAGAGTGTAACCCTGCTAACTACCTCATAGGCAAATTCTTGATCAAATTATGATTATTTATTACAAGGTTTTTACAATATCGAAAAGTGATTTGTACCCGCTGTCACATACAGACAAAAGTCAAATTTATATTAAGCATGTCTCGCTGAGATACAAAACAAAGTAACATACAACTAAATATAACAGTGGCCATTGTTATCGAAGCACATAACCGGCGTGTGGTAAAATAAACAAAACGAAAAATGTAGCTGTACATTTCGCACGTCGACGGCAGCGTTTGATATAAAAAAAGATGTACGATTGATGTTATTGAAATATTTAACTTGGAAGGCTGGCGTTGTTTTTTTGGAACTTTAAGTTCATTTTGTATACCTCACATGGTGGGCAGAGGGAACATGGGAACCAAATGTTAACACTATATATATGACACTATATTCCGCTATTCACTTTCTCTCATCGGTGGAATTCAACGCCGCGCATTGCTTTGTTATTTGAGCGAAGAATTAAAAACATTAAATATTTAATTTGATAATATTAAATATTTCATTACCTCGAGTGGGTATCGAACCCACAACATGTCGGTTACAGTCACACGCTTAACCACGTTGAGCTTCTTGATGTGACGATTCATGTAATGATTTATAAATATAATTATGAGCAATGATTGAATAGCAATTAAAATAAGTCATCGTCATGGCGCAGTGGTTACTTATCTAAATCGTGTTTTTTAGATGATGGTTGTGGGTTCGGTCCATACTAGGGGATTTTAATTATGAAGACCAAGTGCAGCGTTTAGTTCCGCTTAACTTATTTTTTATTTAAATTAAATTAAATAAGAAGCCTTAAAGTATAACAAAGCATTATGTACAAGCGATGTCGATCTTATTTGTATTATTGCCGTTTCCTGTAATTAGATAATGATAAGCTGTTATCAGTTTATCAATGAGTAGATATATTGTTATATAGATAACAGATAAACATCCAGTTCTTTAAGGTAAATATTATATTTCTTTATAAAACTGGCGCACCCCAAGCGACTCTGGCCGGTTAGTTTTCATTTAATATGATTTAAGAAAAAATTGTTGCTTATAAATTTAATGTAACCGACAGGTTCTGGATTCGATCCCCGGTCGAGGAAATGAAATATTTAATATTTTCAATTTACAATACATAATGTTTCATTTCTTCGCTCTGGTAATAAGGCAAAGCGCGGCGTTGAGTTCCGCCACTCAACGCGCAATGCCTTAAATTCGGCGGAAAGTGGAGAACGAAAGTGGAACGGAGTGTCTTATACTAGGTTCCCGGGTTCCCTCTGCCTACCCTGCCTCGTGCGGTATACAGCGTGAAGCTAGATTTTACACTATTTTATTTACTAATATCAATTACTTTGTTGTTATAATATCAATATCTCTTTAAGCCAATATTTAAAAAGAAAAGTTTGGCTAAAATTCTAAACATATTTTAGCATTTTTGCCGAACTAAACATTTTAAATTGATGTAAACTATCTTCTTTATTTTTATTATTGATTTAAATAAAACAATCATTCCGTTTTCGTTTCATTTCCGTTCTCCACTTCCGTTCTCCACTATCCTCCGAATTAGAAGACATTGGGTGTTGAATGACGGAACCCAACGCCGCCTTGTTACCAGAGCGAAGAAATGAAGATATTAAATATTTAATTTCTTTTCTTTTTTTTTTTTTTCTTCAACTTCACGCTGTATCCCGCATTAGGCAGGGTAGGCAGAGGGAACGGAAGTGAAACCTAGTGTTATGACACTCTGTTCCACTTCCGTTCCCCACTTTCCACCGAATTTGAGGCATTGCGTGTTGAGTGGCAGAACTCAACGCCGCGCTTTGCCTTATTACCAGAGCGAAGAAATGAAACATTAAATATTTAAATTGAAAATATTAAATATTTCATTTCCTCGACTGGGGATCGAACCCAGAAACTGTCGGTTACAGACACACTCTTGTGCCGCTGCGCCACGACAGGCCTCATATTTAATTTCAAAAAATATTAAATATCGTAATCAATACAATGCATTAATATACATTGTAAGTATAATATATAATTTAAATGTTTATCGACGGCACAATTCTGGTTACATTGGCTTTTAAGTAGAAGATAAAGCAATGCAATCACACACTTTAAATTTGGGAATTATATATATAAGGCGAACAACCTTACCATACAATGTTTTCATACTGTAAAAGTTTAGGCAGCGCACGCCGAAATAGCTCCCAATCGGCATCGGTATTTCCGACTTCTTTCATACATAAGTACTGCCATATTTTAGCCATATGTTGGAATGCGTTAATTTTTTTATACACAAAAACATTCCTTTTAATTCATTCTATCAGCTACACGCATATGGCAAGGTAGGCAAAGGGAACTTGGGAACCTAGTGTTAAAACACTCCGTTCCCCACTTTCCGCTAAATTTGAAGCATAGCATGTTGTGTGACGTATGTGTTATAGATGACTGTAAGTGTGACTGTTAACGACAGGTTGTGGATTCGATCCCCAGTCGAGGGAATGAAATATTTAATATTTTCTTTTCATCACTCTAGTAACAAGATCGATAGCGGAATTAATAGCCATACTTATGAGAAGGTTCCAATCACTTGTAGATATTGTTTGTAACATACTTTATAATTAGCTTTTAGTTATTCTATAGGCAATCTCAGAAATCCCAACGTACTTCCTCCACGTACCATAAATCGCAACCAGTCAAAAGTGATTTTATCATTAAATAACTGACCAAAATTAGATTAGAAGTGGGGAACGTAAGTGGAACGGAGTGTTTTAACACTAGGTACCCGGGTTCCCTCTGCCTACCCTGCCTCGTGCGGGATACAGCGTGAAGCTAAAAAAAATAGGATTTGATTATATATATATATATATATATATATATATATATATATATATATATATATATATATATATATATATATATATATATATATATATATATATATATATATATATATATATATATATATATATATATATATATAATATATATATATATATATATATATATATATATATATATATATATATATATATATATATATATATATATATATATATATATATATATATATATATATATATATATATATATATATATATAATATATATATATATAATATATATATATATATATATATATATATATATATATATATATATATATATATATATATATATATATATACATATATATATATATATATATATATATATATATATATATATATATATATATATATATATATATATATATATATATATATATATATATATATATATATATATATCGATCCAAGCCTTAGGGATACCATATTGGGCAAGAAATGTCCGATTTTAAGTTAATTCGAGATGAAATGATACAAAAATATGTTGTTATATTTTACGAGTATGTTGTAGATTTTTATTAAAGAAAGCACACGGCAGTTCATATTATCGTATTAGTAAAGT
Source organism: Eueides isabella (assembly GCA_019049475.1). NCBI lineage: Eukaryota > Metazoa > Arthropoda > Insecta > Lepidoptera > Nymphalidae > Eueides > Eueides isabella. The sequence continues at coordinate 5,338,344 of CM032411.1, read as the reverse complement.
ATAGTAAGTTCAGACAAACATGATAAAAATTCACTCAGCTTCATGCTGTATCCCACACGTGGCATAGCAGGCAGAGAGAACTTGGGAACCTAGTGTTAAGACACTCCGTTCCACTTCCGTTCCCCACTTTCCGCTGAATTTGAGGATTTTGATTGCGTGTTGAGTGGCGGAACTCAACGCCGCACTTTGTCTTATTACCAGAGCGAAGAAATGAAACATTAAATAATTGAAAATATTAAATATTTCTTTTCCTCGTCTGGGGATCGAACCCAGAACCAGTCGGTTACAGTCACACTCTTGTGCCGCTGCTCCACGACAGGCCTCAAATTAATTTAAACTATTATTAAAATACATCATCACCTCCATTAAAAATGAAGATTTAGAATTGTCGAAATTCATTCATAAAATTTATACGATAATGTTCTATCTCTTTCTAGCACACGCATATTTGTATGGTAATAATAATTAGTGACGTCACAGTGTGCTTGCTATCTCCCTCTAACTATAATGATCTGTAGCCTCCATCGTAGTTAAGAAACTGTTTAATAGGTCGTTTTTCGTAGTCTGTAACCGTCTTAGACCTTGAGAGGGTTACCCTGCTAACTACCTCATAGGCAAATTATTGGGAATATTTTTATGCAAACTGTACATATTTATTAGAAGGTTTTTACAATATCGAAACGTGATTTGTCTTCTCTACTTGCGCTCACTTCAGTGGGCCGGTCATAAATTACTTGGTACAATAAATTAAGCATGTATGTATATCAATCACTCACTCAGCTTCACGCTGTATCCCGCACATGGCAGCGTAGGCAGGGGGAACTTGGGAACCTAGGGTAAAGACACTCCGTTCCCCACTTTCCGCCGAATTTGAGGCATTGCGTGTTGAGTGGCGGAACTCAACGCCGCGGTTTGCCTTGTACCAGAGCAAAAAAGTGAAATCATTAAATATTTGAATTGAACATATTAAATATTTCATTTCTTCGAGTAGGGATCGAACCCACAACCTATCAGTTACAGTCACACGCTTGTACCGCTGCGCCACGACTGGCCAATACATAGTATAAAACAGAGCTACTTACCACGTCTGTCCCCATGCACATATGTTTAGATTTTTAAAAGTACACAACGGATTTTGATGGTGTTTTTATGAATAAATAGGGTGATTCAGTGAGGAAGGTTTTTGTGTATGAAGCATTAGGACTTGCCAATAAATGGCTAAAGTATGTCAGAATTGATTAAAGTGGTCGGAAAGGACTATGCCGATTGGAAGCTATTTCGGCGTGCGCTGCCGAACCGAACTCAAACGCGAAAAAACAAAAGGTCCACATTTTTCATTGTTTTTTTTTGAAGTGAAAACTTCTTTACGCGCGTTGAGCGTTTTGGTAGAGGGTAAAATCCTCGGTTCGCGTCACCGACATGCTAATGATAATAGCAGGCGTGCGACTAGCGCATTCGCAGTAGTACACGTATACACTAATATAGCCTGTGTACACGTATACACTTATATATCGACTATTTCTGACTGTATTATGTGCGCGCTGGACGATTTTTGGATAAGTATAATTTTGTGAGTCACGACAATGATGTAAATAATGAAAATAATGTTCAAACTTGAATTCATTGAAATTCGTGTAAATATAAATACTATGTATAATTAAGATAATTGTATATTAATTATTTTTTCAACCACTTTGTATTTATATTTTGTTCATGATTTGTTTAACCCATCATATGTAACTAATAAATATTTTTTTAAATAAGAATTATTACATGAACGCGTTGAGATATTCGATTTCTATAAAATGCTTCTTGAAGCTGATGAAATTGGATTCAATTTACATATTTTACTTGTACCTAGGCGTTTAACGAAAAAATAAATACACGTAATATTTTACTGCACAATGTGCCACTAAACTGGCAATGGCTCAAAGCAGTTAATTTACAGCAATTTTCTTGAATTTTTTTTTTAATTTTCTTTAAAATGATATATCTCTTTTTCTTATCAAATCAGTATCCCTGCGCTGTATCCCATATATGACAGGGTAGGCAGAGGGAACTTGGGAACCTAGTGTTAGGACACTCTGTTCCACTTCCGCTCTAGCGAAGAAATTAAAACATTAAATATTATTACTTATCATGTCCACATGAAATGAAACAAACTTAATGTTAGATTCACTTGCATTGTGCCCTAACGCCATAATAGGCATCTAAAAATCAATGAATCGGTACATCCCAAGTATGGTGTATCTTTTACATAAATAATATCATAGATCAATAACTTAATATTCATTTGTTAGAACAACGTGGTCGTGGCATAGCATGAGACTGCCAAGGGACTGATTAGAAAGGTTATTGTTTCTGGTTCCCGCTCAGGGTAACTTACTATTACCCTTACTGTATCCTGCACTTAGCAAGGTGGTGGAAAGCAAGGTTACCAGGTTACTTCGGCCTACCCTGCTATCTGAGGTATAGAGTAAAAATATATGAATAAATGTAACGTTATCTATATATACTAATATTATAGAGAGGTAATGTTTCTAACTTTGTTTGTAACGGCTATATCTTCGGAAATACTGAACTGATCACGAAAATTGTTTTACAATCAAAAAGCTACACTACTCGGGAGTGCTATAAGCTATATTTTATCATGATTGAACAAAAAGTTCACAGGAAAAATATTCGCATATATATACAACAAGTCAGTGGAATTGAGCAAAATATTTTGCTTCACCGGCGTGCGGGGAACTAAACGACTCGGTATAGACGAAAATAATGTTTAACAAAAATGTTGGTTCCTTTTAGTTTTACAAAAAAGTCCGCGGAACTGTATAGCTAGGATCTATGAAATTACAGCTAATGCAACGTGTATGTAATTGCATTTGTGTATATGTAAAACGTATATGTATTTGCATGAGTCGTCGAGGCTTGTCGTGGCGCAGCGGCACAATCGTGTGACTGTAACCGACAGGTTCTGGGTTCGATCCCCAGTCGAGGAAATGAAATATTTAATATTTTCAATTTATACATTTAATTTTTCATTTCTTCGCTCTGGTAAAAAGGCAAAGCGCGGCGTTGAGTTCCGCCACTCAACACGCAATGCCTCAAATTCGGCGGAAAGTGGGGAACGGATTGTCTTAACACTAGGTTCCCGTGTTCCCTCTGCCTACCCTGCCTCGTGCGGGATACAGCGTGAAGCTGAAAAAAAAAAGTATTTTGTCGAACAATTTAAATCGTATTAAATAAAATCTTGAAGTTAAATTGCCAAAATATAATAGTGAAAACTGTATTGAAATCTGGTTAGCCTTTTCTTAGATTACCGCAGATTAATTATTATTAATTCAAACGTTGTTTATAGAGAAAATGGAAAAAAATGGGGAAATGCGTCATGACGTCCATTATCATTATGAATTAAAAATTATTCGAAGCCTGTCGTGGTGCAGCGGCACAAGCGTGTGACTGTGCAAGCGACAGGTTGTGGGTTCAATCCTCACTCGAGAAAGTGAATATTTGATATTTTAAAGTTCAATATTTAATTATCATATTTGTTCGCTCTGGTAACAAGGAAATGCGCGGCGTTTAGTTCCGCTAATCAACACGCAATGCTTCAAATTTGGTAGAAAGTAGGGAACGGAACGGAGTGTCTTACTACTAGGTTCCCAGGTTCCCTCTGCTTACCTTGCCACGTGCTCGATACTGTGTGAAGTAAGTTCAGTTGAGACAAATAAAATAATACTTCACCTTAAAATGTTAAGGTTAACGTATTCATTTTTAATTATTTAGCTAAAATTTTAACGAATAGATATTGTCTTAAAAGTAATATATAACGTTATTAGAACTAGAAAATAATTAAAATTAGTAAAAAAAATATTGCGATTAAAGCGGGCGAAGCCGCGGGCGGATCGCTTGTATAATATAAATTATATATATATATAGATATATATATATATATATATATATATATATATATATATATATATATATATATATATATATATATATATATATATATATATATATATATATATATATATATATATATATATATATATATATATATATATATATATATATATATATATATGTATATATATATATATATATATATATATATATATATATATATATATATATATATATATATATATATATATATATGTATATATATATATATATATATATATATATATATATATATATAGATGTCGATTTTGTATTGCTTTACACTTAAATAAATTCAAATATACTGTCCCCTCATGATTGTCGGTGTCTATATTATAGTTCTTCTCAGCTTCACGCTGTATCCCTCACATAGCAGGGTAGGCAGAGGGATTGGGAACCTAGTGTTCAGACACTCATCCCGTACTGCACTTGCCACCGAATTTGAGGTTGAGAGGCGGAATTCAACGCCGCAACTCCGCAAATTTCAATAAGAAATGCGCATATATAATTTCACTTAATTTTATTCTTAAGTTATTTAATGTACAAAAGATGCGTACGCGCATCGTAGAACTTACCGACGCTGATAGTAAGTGATGACGTCACAACGTACTCACATGTAGATTCGCCTCCTAAATATGAATATTATTCACAACAACATGGCTGTATAATGAAAAATAAAATTATTTGTGTATTTACAGTAAATTGGTAACTGTTAACTATATGCTCGATTCTTTTATAACATATAGAACTCAGCTTCACGCTGTATCCCGCACAGAGCAGGGTAGGCAGAGGGGACTTCATCCTCCGTTCCATTTCTCACTTTTCTCTCTCAATTTTAGGCATTGCGTGATGAGTGGTAGAACTGCCTCCTCCTCCCTCCCCTCCTTTGCCTTGTTATCAGAGTGGAGAAATTCAAACATTAAATATATAAATGCGTGGTAATGTGGCGCAGCGGTACAAGAGTGTGACTGTAACCGACAGGTTCTGGATTCGATCCCCCAGTCGAGGAAATGAAATATTTAATATTTTCAATTTAAATATTTAATGTTTCATTTCTTCGCTCTGCTAATAAGGCAAAGCGCGGCGTTGAATTCCGTCACTCAACACGCAATGCCTCAAATTCGGCGGAAAGTGGGGAACGGAAGTGGAACGGAGTGTCATGAGGTTTCACTTCCGTTCCCTCTGCCTACACTGCCAAATGCGGGATACAGCGTGAAGCTGAGAAAATATATATATATATATATATATATATATATATATATATATATATATATATATATATATATATATATATATATATATATATATATATAAGCGTTGGACTGTAAACTACAGGTTGTGGGTTCCATCGCCACTAGAGAAAATGAAACATTTAATATTTTCTATTTATATATATATATATATATATATATATATATATATATATATATATATATATATATATATATATATATATATATAAATAGAAAATATTAAATGTTTCATTTTCTCTAGTGGCGATGGAACCCACAACCTGTAGTTTACAGTTTATATATATATATATATATATATATATATATATATATATATATATATATATATATATATATATATATATATATATATATATATATATATATATATATATATATATATATATATATATATATATATATATATAAATATATAAATAGAAAATATTAAATGTTTCATTTTCTCGAGTGGGGATGGAACCCACAACCTGTAGTTTACAGTCCAACGCTTGTGCCAATGTCCCACGACAGGCCTTATGTACCTACTTATGGTATGAGTACGTTATAAACATGGATGGATGGATGGACAAACAAAAATCGTTTTTTTAGCTACTAAAGCTTATTTTATCTTAAAAGTCACAAAAATGTGGTCTAACTAATATATAACATCTATTTTAATTTTCAGATGGCACGAAAGAAAAAACGCTCGACTTCTGAAAGTTCAGGTGACAAAACCGGAAACACTTCCGGGAACATCCGCAGGAACATGCAACACAAAATGTTTAGACAAAAGCCAAATGATAAGCAGCAAAATGGCGAGGAAGTTGTATTTTTAGAATGTTTGCATTCTTCTGAGGTAATTTTATAATTTTTCTATATGATGTACATTATAAGGCCTAAGGCCTGTCGTGGCGCAGCGGCACAAGCGTGTGATTGTAAACGACAGGTAATGGGTTCGATCACCACTAGAGAGAGAATTAAATATTTAATGTTTTTATTTCTTCTCTCTGCTTATAAGGCAGAGCGCGAGGTTGAGTTCCGCTACTCAAATTCGGGGAAAAGTTGCGAACGGAAGTGGAACGGAAGGTCCTAACACCAGGTTCCCAAGTTCCCTCTGCCTACGCGCGTGAAGCTGAAAAAGTTAGTGTCTAAACACTCAGTTCCCCACACGGAATGTATATTTTTAACCATACCTAGGGGAGCAGAGAGACACTAGTGATGAGGTACTACATTGTCCGCACGATTTCACAGCGTTGCGTTTTTGCTAGGCGTAACTTAACGCCGCACTTTGTCTCCCTCAAAGCGCAGATCGAAGAATTGATAATATTAAATTTCTCCAAGTGGAAATCGAACCCACAACTATTTCGTTTAATGCTGTGTCATTATCACTTTCTCTATTAACCTTTAATATTATTTCTTTCAGACTCTCATAGGATCGCACAAGCAAAATAGGCAATGCGCCAAAACTACTATTTTAAAATATTTCTTGCAATTTCTTTCGTTTGCTGCTATTACATTGATAGCAGCTATTTGCTATATCAATAGTAAGTAGTTTTTTTAGCACACACACACACACACACACACACACATACACACACACACATACACACACGCATATATAGTTTCTTGCTTGGGTTCTTCTCAGGTCTGAGGCAGCAACTTTAGTGAACCGGTGGTAAATTGTTATTTAGAATAAAATATTTAAATTTTAATTTTGAATTTCATATAATTACATGAAATCAGATTCTACTTTTCATTATAGTTATTAGAGCATTTAAATATAATCATTCTTCCCCTATTGGTGAAGAAATCTTACTTACACTGACCGAACCTGCCTCACTGAGCCTTTGGAATAAAAAATATATAATTATTTAATTTTCAAGGACCAACTGAAGAATGTTTGGATCATGAAAGTCGTCCTGGCTCGTGTAAATATATCCTCGACTGCCCTTTCGCTTTGAAAGATATTTTGCATAAGAAGAAATTAGTGGTAAGTTGTTCATTACTTTTTCTATGGAACTCTCTCTCTCTCTTTTAGCTTCACGCTGTATCCCGCACATGGCAGGGTAGGCAGACGGAACTTGGGAAACTAGTGTTAAGACACTCTGTTCCGCTTCCGTTCCCTACTTTCCACCAAATTTGAGGCATTGTGTGTTGAGTGGTGGAACTCAACGCCGCGCTTTTCCTTGTTACCAGAGCGGAGAAGTGAAAACATTAAATATTTAGTTTGAAAATACTAAATATTTCATTTCCTCGAGTGTAATTCAATATTTTATTTGGCTTAATGTTGCATCCTACATATATCAGTATTGGCAGAGAGAACTTGATCACTTCCTGTGAAGATACTTCATTTCCATATTGGTTGACGGAACTTAACGCCGCGCTTTGCAACGAGGACGCTTTAGAACGAGGACATGATAAATATTGAATCTGTTAAATTCAAAGAAATTGAACCCACAATATGTCGCGTTTATAATTATACTCCTGTGCCCCTGCACCATGACTGTTCGAATAGCTGTAGTTAGAAAGAATATAGTATCAGTATAGGAAAATGCGTATTTTATTACGTATTTTATGTAAGATTTTCCAAATATTATATATATGTAATACTATGATGCAAAAGGTATTTTCTCAACGTCATTGTAAATTATAAATTAAATATCCTCATCACATGCGTATGTCAAGTTAAGACCTCATCTTTCCTTAACCAAGCCTAATATTATAGAGGCTTGTTTCTTTACGTTTCTTAATAATTACTCACTCACTCCGCTTCACGCTGTATCCCGCACGTGACAGGGTAGGCAGAGGGAAGTTGGGAACCTAGTGTTAAGACCATACCTTTTATTCTAGATATGTTCGGATAAAACCGACCCTTTAACAATATGCTGTGAAGACAAAGAAAACGTTCCAGATCTGAAACCAAGGTTTATTCTACCTAGACAGGAGTAAGTGAACGTCTACCATCTTTTTTATTTTCAAAATTAGTTATTTACATAAATATAACTTACAGTACAAATGTACACACAATAAGTATGGATATAATTACTCAGCTTCAAGGGAAGTTAGGAACCTAGTGTTAAGACACTCCGTTCCACTTAAGTTCCCCACTTTCCGCCGAATTTGAAAGCATTGCGTATTGAGTGGCGGAACTCAACGCTGCGTTTAGCCTCGTACTTGAGCGAAGAAATGAAAACATTAAATTTAGAATATTAAATATTTTATTTCCTCGAGTGGGGATCGAACCCACAACCCATCGGTTACAGTCACACGCTTGTGCCGCTGCGCCAAGGCAGGCCTCAATAAAAGTTATATGGATTTTTTTTTTACTAATGTACTTGTAAATATGACTAAATTAATTTATATCTATATTATATTTAATTATATTGCAGAACTGATGAGAAAGGTGATAAACAATCGATAGTGTTCAAAGATTCATTTGAAGACACTAGGGAGTGTCCGCCGCCGCCGCACACGGTGCTCAAACCTCACAAGCAAAGGATTTCTGTAAGAAGTAAGTCACAGTCAAATAATTTAATTTAAAAGCGACCCGCCCGCGGCTTCGCCCGCTTGGATTACACCTTTTAATTTTTCTAATCTCAATTACTTTCTTGTTCTAATAACATTATCACTTTTAAGACAATATCTATATACATATATATGTATATGTATATATATATATATATATATATATATATATATATATATATATATATATATATATATATATATATATATATATATATATATATATATATATATATATATATATATATATATAATATTTATTTTAGCATTTACTTCAGCATATTTTGTAGCATTTTTGGTGAATCAAATGTATTAAGGTTACGTAACTGTTATTTATTTATTGAAGGATTTAAAGAAAGCTAACATTATATGTTGAGAAAAGTTATCTGAAGCTGGTAAGCTGTTTCTGAGATTAGGGCGTGTTTGTACAAGTACAGGCAAACAGATAATTTTTAATTTTGGACCCTATTACATTCATAAACGTCCCCTACAAGATTTGTTCTGTACATAGAAGTCTGTCGTGACGCAGCGGCACAAGCGTGTGACTGTCACCGACAGGTTGTGGGCTCGATCCCCACTCGAGGAAATGAAATATTTAATATTTTCAATTTAAATATTTGTTAAATTTAAATATATGTTTTCATTTCTTCGCTCTGGTACAAGGCAAAACGCGGCGTTGGGTTCCGCCACTCAACACGCAATGCCTCAAATTCGGCGGTAAGTGGAGAACGGAAGTGGAACGGAGTGTCTTAACACTAGATTCCCAAGTTCCCTCTGCCTACCCTGCCTTGTGCGGGAAACAGCGTGAAGCTAAGAAAGAGAAAGAGGGAGAAAGTTAAATATTTAATTTAAATAATATTAAATATTTTTTATCCTTTATTGGGTATCGAACTGACAATCTATCGCATTTACAGTAATATACTTGCGCATCTGCCTTTAAAAATTCTAATAATTATATCATACATTTCAGAATGCTTAGAATATCAAGAAAAGTTCATATATCCGTGTCGAGAGAGTATAACTCCGAATGGCGGGATGGTGCGGTTGAACCGTTGCAAGTGGAAACCTAAGGGCCTGATTATAAGCGGTGAAAACGCATATTATGGAGAATTCCCACATATGGTTAGTCTTGATAGTTGATAGTAAACGTTACAAGTGCAGGTTCGATGCCCATTTAGGGGAGGAGGATGAGGATGAGGGGAGGGGGAGTCTGGAAGATTGGGTGATGGGCTAGTTTCAGAGGGAACGTAGGAACCTAGGGAGTCTTTCTTTCAATAATCAGTATAAGACAAGTAGTAAGTTGGAATTGCGTTTTGAGTGACGGAACTAAACGCTGCATTTGCTTTTTTTTTACCAAAGAAAATCGTATTCTCGATCATAGCTTGTAACAGTTTATGAAAAACTGGCATTAATGGCTTTCTTTTTTTATATTCACACTGTCCAACCATACATTAGGGTAGATAACGGGAAACTGGGAAACACGTTTCCCATTTTTCACCTAACGACATATGGTCAAAGGAAAGATTTATTTCAAAAAATATTTATTTCTACTCTTTGAAGGAAGGCGGCGTTGAGTTCCGCACACAACGTCGCAAGGGAGGCGAAACTAAATCTTAATAATATATTCTTTAATTAAAATTTCAGGCCTTACTCGGATTTAATACAGAAGTTAATAAATGGAGGTGTGGCGGAGCTATAATAAGTGAGAGATTCATTTTAACTGCTGCCCACTGCACTTATACACCTTTTGGGTAAGATTTCCTTTATCGTAATCACGAATAGGATCACAATAATCACGATCATCATAATATTTATAATAATCAAAATAATCATCCTATTTTTAATTATTTTCTTTTTTTTATTATATGTTATCGAGGAGTTATCTGAAAGAATGATGGTTGAATTAGAAAGAAATGTTTTAAATAAGACTTTATTATACAGAATTTATTAGTATTTTTTATATAACCTTAGAACAAATTAATATATATTTTTTTTTATTGAAATCCCGCCCACTGCACTTGCACACCTTCTGGGTAAGATGTCAATAATCGTAATCACGAATAGGATCATCATAATCATGATCATCAACATAATCATCATCTTATAGAGGAAGTATCTGAAAGAATGCTGAAAGAAATGTTTTAAACACAGCTTTTTTACAAAATTTCTTAGTATTTTTTTAAATAGCCTTAGAACAAATTAAAATTGATTTTTTTATTGAAATCCATCCAGCAGTTCTAGAGATGTGTTTGTACGAACAGACAAACAAATAGACAGACATTTATCAAATCTAAGATTTGTTTTTGCTTTTACAATTTTACATCCTAAGTATATTTTTCGAAAAAAATATGACAATCTTTTTTAAATCGTGTAGATCTATAACGAATATAAATAAAAATAGTGGGGAACGGAAGTGTAACGGAGTGTCTTAACACTAGGTTCCCGGGTTCCCTCTGCCTACCCTGCCTCGTGCGGGATACAGCGTGAAGCTAAAAAAAAAAACTTCCGTTACTGAGTTAGTGAAAGATGACGCACAAAGGAAACTACTGGACGGAGAAAGTAAAAATAACTTTGAGTGTAGGGTAGTACTGAAAGATGTCCTAAAATGCCAACGGCAACGGGAAATAGTGATGTACACGCGGGGCTTAAGCAGGTTTCTCAAATATAATGTAGACATAGTTACGGTACAACACTATTATTTAATATTTTTAAATTAACGTAATAAAATGTTGAAGAAAGGTTGAAGAATTATTTTAAATCTGTTAAGCCGTTTCTGAGATTATCGCGTACAAACGCACAGACATATAGAAAATAAAAATCAAAATCACTATCTTAGTTTAGTTTTTTTTTATGATCTGTTACTTTAATTTTAAGTATACGTAATTTAAAAAAAATGTATATTTTTTTTTTTTCAGGGGAAACGTCAGTTACGTTAGGATCGGAATTTTAAACAAATCCGAAGAGATAACCCCCTTCAATACTTACAACGTGAAGAAAATTTACAAACACAAAGACTATAAATCACCCTCGGAGTACCATGATATTGCTTTGTTGGAAACTGATAGAGAGTGAGTTCCCCTTTTTTTAGGTGCACATTGTACCTTCCCTTACTGGGGAACCTAATGTTAAGTGACACATTTATAAAAGTAAAATATTTATTTAAAAAACGTATAAAAACCTAAACCAAATAGTGTTAGACGTTTTCTAAGTGAGTGCCACTCTGTTCCATTAAGACACTTCCGGTCTTCAATTTTCTGGAGGTACACAAGTGTTGATTGGCGGAACTCAACGCCGCGCTTCGCCTCGTTGCCCGGGCTAGGGAATAAAAATATTTCATTACCTCCCGTTGGGATTGAACCCATGACCTGTCATTTGCAGTCGCTTGTGCCCCTGCGCCACGGCAGAGCTCGATTGTTTATTTTTATATATCATCGGCGTTCTCAGGACTTCCTAAATGCACTAAACGTTTTTTTTTTAGTAAACCTTAAAAAAATGGCTTAAGAAGCAACATTTATAATAGCGAGTCGGCAGTCCGGCTCGCACTTGACTGGGTTCGATGCCCGCACACGGCAATTAATTAATTCTACTTTCTCGCTCCCGAAAAAAGGAAAACTCTTTGTGGTAAGAAGGCCGAGTGCGGCGGTGATATATCATATCTATAATACTAGGTGCCGTATGTCTATCCTGGTAAATGCGGGATACAGCGTAAAGCACGAACGTTTTTTTGTCATGTCCCAAGCGTGAAAGGTTGTGGGTTCGATTCCCACTCGTTTTCATTTTCTTCTCTCTCTGGTACGGAGACGTTAAATTCCGCAACTAAATACACAGTGTTTAAAGCGAAGAATGGCGAACGGAAGTGTAAGAGTCTTAACACTAGGTTCCCAGGTTCCCTCGGCCTACAATGTGAAGCTAACGAATATATATATATATATATATTATTTCAGTATGAAGTTACACCAATATGCGGTACCAGCCTGTCTTCACGATGGCAGTCATATAAATGATTCAGAAGTGTTTGCCACCGGTTGGGGAACCACGAAAGACAATGAAAATTACTTTTCGGATATTCTGCAAAAGGTTTTTAATATATATATATATATATATATATATATATATATATATATATATATATATATATATATATATATATATATATATATATATATATATATATATATATATATATATATATATATATATATATATATATATATATATATATATATATATATATATATATATATATATATATATATATATATATATATATATATATATATATATATATATATATATATATATATATATATATATATATATATATATATATATATATATATATATATATATATATATATATATATATATATATATATATATATATATATATATATATATATATATATATATATATATATATATATATATATATATATATATATATATATATATATATATATATATATATATATATATATATATATATATATATATATATATATATATATATATATATATATATTTATAACACAGATCAACAAAAAATATTTTGTTTTTGCTGCCCTGGAAATTTGGTTTCTGCGCATGATTTCGCGCATACATGCGCAAAAAGCATAAATCGTATTACTGCGCATTTTTTCCCGCGTTTTTCTCTTTTATTTGATAACATTGGAAAACGCACGCCACGCATTTCGTATGTTTGTTTTGTCATAACTGAATATTTTGTTTTATTTCTTGAATTTGGATTCTAATATATATAAGTTCATTACAAGGAATTGCAAGTATGGTCTCAATGTGTTTTGCTATATTAGTGGTGTTTATATAACTACAAAACAAGTATGGAATATCACAGATTATGTCAAGGAAGTTAATGTTAATGCTTACTTTGGACTGTACATAGAAAAACAAGAGAAATCATGTTTTCTGTCTGTTTTCCTCTTAAAGTTTGAAAATTCTGTGTTGAGTGTTTACGTTTATGGTAGAGAGAAGAACGTCACGGGTTATATTTCAGCAACCCTGTGATCTGGATGGAGCCTAAAAATCATATCGATGATTTTTACTTTTGCGCCGTAGACGTTAAACGTTTCAATAGAAAAAAGGTGGATATATCCAGAATTACAGTCTATAACGTGTCCAGTTGGACACAGTGAAGTCTTTCCCCGACCTATTTATTATAGAAATATCGTCAGAAATCACGATGTTACCAAACTCTCCGCATTCAGTACAATCTACAAGCGGAAATGAATGGTGGAACATCGGCACCACATTTGTTTTCTCAAAATGAACTAAGCGATTTTATACGAGACTTAAGTATATAAAAACAAGCATCGACATTTAAAGAAAATATTTTTTGGCACCAAATTCAATTATTACATGAAGGAAAATGGAAAGTGAAATATTACCATTTTTTTTGTGAAAATTGACAATTTGTCTACTGTAATAATATCGTGGAATTACTTCAAAACATAATTTAAATGAGTGAAAATCTATTGAGTGGCAACTTTTTATTGACAGCTGCAAAAGGAGTTTGAAATGCGTTTTATTGCATAATGGAAATCAGTTTGCATCAATCCTTATTGCCCATTAAATGAAACGTAATGAAGAATAGCAGAATATTAAAATAGTTCTGCAAAATAATAATTACTCTGACCATCAATGGCCGGCTTGTGTAGATCTGAAGATGGTGAACGTTTTACTTTCTCAGCAAAGTGGATACAACAAATAGCCATGCTTTATTTGTTTATGGGACAGCAGAGCAAGAAGTTCACTAAGAACTCACAATCCTTAACTGTCAGTAAAGACAATGTAATAAATGATTCACTGCTATGTAGACTTAGAGAAAAAATCATACTCCCGCCACTACACATCAAGTTGGGTATGATGAAACAGTTTGTCAAAGCGTTGGACAAGGAAAATATATTTGTAAAACATTTTTTAAGCTAATTATGGAAATTAAAAGCTAGAAAATTCGACGGTCCTGAAATACGGACATTGATAAAAAACATCATGTTCTCAAAAGTTATGACTGATGCTGAACATGAAGCATGGAGAGGTTACGTGTTAGTAATAGTGTTTAGGTAACTATAAAGCTCCAAATTGTGCAACAGATGTTGGACAGCTTCAAAAATGTATCAGTCTCTAGGTACTGTAAGTGGCGAATTGCCAGAGCAAGATCCGAGCACATCGTCTTCATTCTCCCAAAAGTTACGGAGAGCATAATAAATAGCCAGCTCTTGGCTTTCGTCAGGGTCGCTCAAGCGGTGATCTTCGGTGTTTACCTAACCCACCGCTGGACTGCGGTGATTGAAAGCAATCGAGAGCGCTGGCACTGGTCATGGCAAAGGCCTTCGATCAAGTCTGGCACGGGTTGCACCAGCATCAATATATTGGGCCTAAATTTTTCGAGCGCCTGCCAAGTTGACTTCGAAGAAACTGGGGGTCTTCAGAAGAGCAAGACAGTTTTTCACGCCAAAACACCGTTTGGCCCTGTTCGGCCCAGGTTCAGCCTCATATGGTATACTGTTCTCATCTCAGGGTTGGTGCACCCCAGCATCAGCTTTAACGCGCGTTTTGAATTATCGCATACAACGAAGAGCCATTCAATCATTGGGGACTCAATGATTTGTGAGGGGCTTGACAGGCCTTGCGTCTCTACGCACGTATCTTCCCTGTGCGTATTCTACCGCATTTATCACCTGCGGAGTATTCTATAAAACTGTTTGACTTGGTACCTGCCGCCGAAATTTTTACGTCACAAACTAATGTACCATTCACATCAGCTGGACACGTGGCACTCCACTACTATGTGGTTTCATAGGAATTGTCTACCACGCGGCACACATTTGTGGAACGCCTTACCTGCGGCAGTAAATCCAGGTCGATTCGATATGGGTACCTTCAAGAAGTGCGTCTATCACCCTCTGAAAGGCTGGCGCTTTGCCAGTAGCTCCCCTGGTGTTACACGTGGCCGTGAGAGACGGTGATCACATACTGTCAGGTTACCCGTACGCTCGTTTGCCTTGTCTTTTCCATAAAAAAATAACGTCGCCGAAATATAACATTAAAAACTGCACTTAAGTCTGTTCAGCCATTTCTGAGATAACGAGTGCAAACAAACCGACCAACATTTTAAATATCACTATTTTGTGTCCTATTACATAAATAAACGTTCCCTATGTGATGTTATTTAATATATCTTCCATGAACCGACAGCGATCAGACAGATTTATTATAAGTATAGATTATTTTCCTCAATTTAATTAAACAAGTTATATGCTATATCAGGTTTAACGTAGCTGTGATTATTATTTTTTTCTTTTAGAGCATAATCTGCATTTCTGACAAGTTATTTTGTATGTATTTATATATATTGAGCCGTGTGATTCCGTCTTAGAATAGGATCACCCTGGTACTGATGGTGTCATAAGAGGCGACTAAAGTGCGTGTGGTAGAGTCACGTTGCCAGTAATGGCAACACGCATGGGCAGACTCAACCGGATTATTACCACCCCCGGTATTTAAGACCGGCGTTAAGTAGTGGCTTTGGCCAGTGACTGACTGAGTTACTCGGGGCCGTGGTCGACGGTGATCACTTACCACCAGGTGGCCCGCGGCTTCGCCCGCTTTTATTACGCTATTTTGTACTAATTTCAGTTATTTTCTTGTTCCAATAACATTATCACTTTTAAGATAATATCCGTACGTTGAAAACCAGCTATCAGCTAAAATAGCTAAATTAATAAAAAATATGTAAAAAATTTGTTGACTCTACTATTTTAAATTAGCGTAACAAATACTAACCGATTTAAATACAAGAAATACTAAATGCTAAGTGAAGGTTACATGCAAATCTGGTTAGCAGTTTTTTTTTAATTAACGCGTACAAACACTTGACAAACAGACAGCTTTTTAAAAAAATACTACCTTGTGCCCTATTACTTTAATAAACGTCCCCTATAAGATGTTATTTAATATATCTTCCATGAACAGACAGTGCTCGGTTACAGATTTATTATAAGTAAAGATTAATGTAAACTTTTATAACTATGCCATTGGTAATAATATTCTATATAATTTTTCAGACCACCCTAGAGAAGTTTTCTAAGGACGAATGCGCCAGGAAGTTACCACCGCTAAGTGAACGTTATTTAAAACATGGATATGACCACAAAACCCAGATATGCTACGGCGATAAACACGGAACCCGAGATACGTGCCAGGTAAGCGGATTTTTAGGTTCCTACTGTATCCCGCTCGTGGTGGGCAGAGGGAACTTGGGAACCTAGTGTCAAGACGTTCCGTTCCTGCTTCTCACCTTTATGAGGCACTTCGTATGACTAACTACTAACTATATCTTAAAACAGCATATATGAGACATCTAAATCTTAAATGAATAGTTTTTATAATATGATATACTTTTTATTATACCTAAAAATAATTATTTATTTACTTACTCTGCTAATAAGACAAA
Organism: Eueides isabella; assembly: GCA_019049475.1. Classification (NCBI taxonomy): domain Eukaryota; kingdom Metazoa; phylum Arthropoda; class Insecta; order Lepidoptera; family Nymphalidae; genus Eueides; species Eueides isabella. Next base: position 5,321,175 of record CM032411.1, on the reverse strand, counting down.
GTGCTGCGTTTAGTTCCGCCATTCAATAATTTAAGAAATGAAAACATTAAATATTTAAATTTAAAATATTAAAGACGCTTTCCTTCTGTTCCAGGGCGACAGCGGTGGTCCAACACAAATAAAACACCCCCACATAAGTTGCATGTACATGATAACAGGTATCACAAGTAGCGGGAGGTGGTGCGGTATGACTGACTCACCCGGGCTCTACACCCGGGTCAAGTATTACCTGGACTGGATAGAGTCGATAGTGTGGAAAACGAATTGAGCGGGAGTCGAACTGGTTGCCGGATTTAGATGGTTCGCTGCCTTGTGTTTTTGTGATAAAAAGTGCGTGGGAAGGTGGTGGGAACGTGGGTTCCCAGTGTTAAGATACTCCGGTCTCGTTAAGAGTATGTCCGATGTTCACTTTCTGCGGACACTTGAGTGACACTTTTGTGACACTTGAGAATGTTACCATATTTTTATATAAGTTTTAAAGTCAATTTAATGACTTAATTGAATGAAGATTTTTTTTAATCGTTTTGATTTTGATATTTTGAAATACAATACTATGAATTTAATGCAAAAAAATTATTTGTATTTGATAATCGCTTAATGACTTTTGATAAATGTTGAGTTTTGGACTTGAATTGGAATGTTTTGTTGCTATCGCTAGTCTAGCTAGAAATGCGGCGTTAAGTTACGTAGATTTTGTGGCGTCTCTGTTTAGAGGAAATGTGCAGAAATTAATAAATGTTCGCTTAATTATTAAATATGATTGACAAAGATGTATGAATTTATCGCAATATATATTTTTTTTATTTTAATTATTCTATAAAATATATATAAATATAATTTTATATAGTTTATGTTTTAATAAATTTAACTTTTGTATTTTTTTTACCTATGATATTATAATTGGATTTGCTGGATTATTTTTAGTTTTTAATATATATATTAGTAAAAGGGAACCTAGGGGGAAACACTTCATTACGTTCCCCACACTCCGCTGAATTTGAAACATAGCGTTTTTAGTGGCGGTACTTTGCCTTGTTACCCAAGCGAATAATATATATACAAAATGTTAAATGTTTCGCTTAAAAATGTCAAATATTTCATTTTCTCGCTTGCCCCTGCGCCACGATAGGCCTCAGTCGGTTATTGAAATATTTAAAAATATATATATTTTTTAATAGCTTCACGCTGTATCCCGCACATGGCAAGGCAGATAAAGGGAACTTGGGAACCTAGTGTTAAGACACTCCGTCCCAATTTCGTTAATTAAGATCAACTTTAGTTGTTTATATATACCCTGCGTATACGTAAACTGATCATATCCCTTTCGTTTGTTCTACGCTCTCGCTTGCACACCCGAGTGAGAGAGAACGTGACAATGAGTTATATTTTTTGGTACGCGCATTTGACGTTTAATCATTTACAAGGCGTTACAACGTAAACATCGTATTTAATTCAATTTTTAAAATAGATTATGTTAATTTGTTATTATGTAATTATAATAAAAAATATATACTTATCAATTTTTTTCTTCAATTAATCAAATTGTATTTTTTTTTTCTTATAAAACACATAATTTTAAAAATATATTTTTATGTATATAATGTGAAATATGTGATAGTGACATCAATATATCCGTTACATGCAAGTCCATCAGTGAAATTAAGATCTTAATGTTTAAGGCCTGTCGTGACTTTAACCACGAAAGATGGTGTTAAGTTACGTAATATGTCAAAAAAAGGAGAGTATTTAGGGAACAGATTGTCTTTAATATCTCCCTATTAGAGATACAGCGTTAAGCTCTTCACTACCAAAGTGTCGATATTTATATTTTTAAAAAATATTTATGTACATATTTAATAATACATTGTCTTCCATGGTTTGTTTTAGAATAAAATGTATGGATTGTACAAAGTTTATTTGTTAATGTTACCGACAATCTGTATAATTTAGATATTCTATACAATATCTAGATAATGTACGCAATATCAAAGGTAATAATACTTTCCTTAGTCTCTTTTATATTTTACCAAAGTAATGCTAACAACTCGTGGTGATTGTATAGAATATCTGTTATTTTGCCGGCGTTTTTAAATAAATATGTTCAATATAATTGTATTTATTTACAGTTTTTTATGTGTTTATTTGGTTTTTTTTTATCTTCACGCTGTATGCCGCACGAGGCAGGGTAGGCAGAGGGAACCCGGGAACCACAAACAAACACTAGGTTTCCACCTAGTGTTAAGACACTCCGTTCCACTTTCCGCCGAATTTCATTCCTTACTTTAAGCTGAATTTGAGGCATTGCGTGTGGAGTGGCGGAAATCAACACCGCGCTTTGCCTTATTACCATTATTAGATTATTTAAACGTTAAAATGTTTCTGTAGTTGTCCCGTTTCTTGCTCTCGTACTTACATGTTAGGTATTTTACAAATTGTCTACATATTGTATTTTACAAATAATAAATACCCAATTATTCAGATTATTGGTAACATGTGGGGAACGGAAGAGGAACGGAGTGTCTTAACACTAAGTTCCCAAGTTCCCTCTGCCTACCCTGCCATGTGCGGGATACAGAGTGAAGGTGAGTGAGTGAGTGTCGGTAACATATTCACTTCTTGGATATGGTATACAGTTGTAATTCACATGTATACATCTTATTTATGAACTGTTATAGAATAGTAGAAAACGTCTTCCAAAAATAAACGTTGCTCAATTTTGTTTTGTATATATTTTTTTTTAATTTTTATCGCTTTTGTTTTAAAGGCGATGGCGCATTTTTATTTGTTTATATTTTTCCGCTTTGGTAAGCGTGGTTGCGTTAAGTTACGTCTTTCAGAAGACAATGTCTATATGAAAAAAATCTTAAAGTTGTTTTTATTGGTGCTATTCTAAAGTGTCATGTCCATTTTATACATTTGTATGTATTTATGTTTTTTGCCAAATAAAAACTAGTTTATTGTTATTTTTGTGTTTCTTTTTAATATTCTTATTAAATTTCTTCTGCGATTGGAGAATGAGGGAGTGATAAGAGAGACAAGATGAACCCTTGGTTGATTTTCAAAAATATAATATCTATGATATTTGAGGAAAGTCATGGGAAAAGCATGGGAATAAACTAACTTGACGTTTCAAACGTGCTTGTAACGGCCTAGATATTTGAAGAAAAAATATTTTGATTTTGATAGCCCGAAGGGGCATGTATGTAGGGTGAAGAAGTATGCAGAGATGTGTGGCACTCCGGCCTGTCGGTGCACAAGCGTGTGACTTTAAAAGCTACAGGTTGTGGGTTCGATCCCCTCTCGAGGAAATTGCATATCTAATATTTTTATTTCTTCGCTTTTGTAACGTGGCACAGCACGGCGTTGAGCTCCGCCACTTAATAACGTCTCAAGTTCTGCAGAAAGTCCCAACGGAATTCTTAGTTGGAACGAAGTGTCTTAAGACTGGGTTCCCAAGTTACCTTTGTACGGCATACAGCGTGAGACTGAAAAAATACATATAGTAATTTTTGGTCTGTATATAAGGAAGTGTGAAAAAAATATTATTTTATTCCTCAAGGAAAAATATATAATTGGATTTTAAAAAATCCGTAAACCATGCTGATGCCATCATGATGCAATCTGAATTGTGTTTAAATCACTTTCGCATATAATTCCTTACCTATTTTAAAAAATGGTGTTTACAGTTTAAAATGTATACGTTAGACGTAAAATTGTTGAAGTCAGACAATTTTGACATGACATAGACATACCTTAACACGCATGGGCAGACTCGACCAGGTCATTACCACCCCCGGCACTTAAAACCGGCGTTAAGTAGTGGCTTTGGCCACTGTGTTTTGCATTGGGCCAGGCCCCGGTGATCATCCATCTTGAGGACCTGTAACGCTCCTTTAGCTCCCCTGATGTTACACGGAATCTGGGGTCGTGGGCGGCGGTGATCACTTACCATTAGGTTACCGTACGATCGTTTGCCGTGTCTTATCAATAAAAAAAAAGTACCTCCTTCCCCAATTTTCACCGAATCCTCCGGACATTGTATGTTGGCTAGCGGTACTCAACGTCGCGCTCTGTCTAGAGCGAGGAAAATGAAATTATGAATAAATTCTTGAATGAAGCCACTGTGCCAGCAGTTTAAAGTTACCAATAACTTATGAATAATATAATTTGTTTTTTTCCTTAAGCCCGACGTAAATGGACAATCTATGTGGTTTTATAACATAATTACTATAAACGTAACTCGACAGGGGTGAGAATGAAACTTAGTTAAAAAAATAATTATAACATGTCCAACATGGACGCCTGTCTGGAGGCCTGTGGTGACGCAAGGGTAGTGCCCTTGGTGTTATAGCGTCCACTCGAGCAAACGAACGAAATATTTATTATTTTCATTTCTTCGTTGTGATAACGAGGCAAATCGCGGCGTTGAATTACGCCACTCAACATGCGACGCCCAAATTCGCCGAACAGTGGGGAACAGAAGTATTTTAATGCAGACAGAGTAACACTACGTTATAAAGTTCCCTCTAAAAAATAGATGGTTGTTTTAACACGCTTTTGTAAGGTCGAATTGCGGTTTGATGTATAAGAAAACCTAAAAAAAGCTTATTTTGATCCACTTACAATATTTATCTTCATGAGACATAGCAGTTATACATAACTTAAGTAACATTACAATAATATGGTATCTTGAAGCTGGTCTGATGATGGAGTCAGGACCTGAATATTGGAACTCTTCAAGGGATACTCTTAAGCTAGTCATTTTAGGCTAAACTCATTAAAAATGGCACAAGACTACGCCTGTAAACACGACAGGTTGTTGATTTCATTACCACATGTGGAAAAGAAACAGTTAATATTTTCATTTCTCCAACTCCGTATCAAGGTAAAACGTGGCGTTGAGTTGCGCCACTCAAGGCAATGTCTCAAATACCCCGGAAAGTGGGGATCGGGACGGAGTATCATAAAACGTGCGGTATACAGCGTGAACCTAAAAAAAACCGTTTTTTTATATAATTTTTCTATCAAGGCTACAACCGCTGTAATCAATTTTGCAATTCCGGGAAATAGTCTAAAATTTTTGTGTTTCATACTTTATCTTGCTTCATATTTCATAGGGAAATCACCTACTTAGAGTCCATATTGGCGCAGTAGAACCGTACCTGCTGCAATCAATTTTGCAATTCCGGGAAATAGTCTAAAATTTTTGTGGTTCATTCTTTATCTTGCTTCATATTTCATAGGGAAATCACCTACTTAGAGTCCATATTGGCGCAGTAGAACCGTACCTGCTGCAATCAATTTTGCAATTCCGGGAAATAGTCTAAAATTTTTTTGGTTCATTCTTTATCTTGCTTCATATTTCATAGGGAAATCACCTACTTAGAGTCCATATTGGCGCAGTAGAACCGTACCTGCTGCAATCAATTTTGCAATTCCGGGAAATAGTCTAAAATTTTTTTGGTTCATTCTTTATCTTGCTTCATATTTCATAGGGAAATCACCTACTTAGAGTCCATATTGGCGCAGTAGAACCGTATCTGCTGCAATCAATTTTGCAATTTCGGGAAATAGTTTAAAATTTTTGTGTTTCATACTTTATCTAGCTTCAAATTTTATAGGGAAATCACCTACCTAGAGTCCATATTGGCGCAGTAGAACGTAGTAGTAGTTGATAGACTTTGGTTCGACCTTCGTTGGGGTAATTAATTTTTCTGCTGTCACTAAACGTAGCGTTGAGCTTCGCGAATTCAGGTAATATTTCAATATCCTAGATATTAAATAATATATTTTTAATTTTATTTGGCAACTAGATTTGATTAACGGCGTTGAATTCCACCATTTAATACGAAATGTCGCAAAAGTTGTGCGGCGTGTGGGGAACCCAGTGGCTTGACACTAAGTTCCTTTAGCTACCATGTTGTAACCCATAAAACGTGAAGCTAAAAGAAAAATACCAATGACTCTACCTCTTCTCTGACTGCACAGGTGTTTTTTTTTAGATTGAACCAATTACCGTCGTTATACTGTGACCACTGCGCCTCAACCTTCTTCAATTTGTACAAAACAATCAAGAAGGCAATGACTTGCCTAACACGAATTCACGAAATATTACGCAATATATTAAACAATTAAATACGGCCATCGTGACGTAGTAGAACAATATCTAACTGTAAACACAGTGATTGAGGGGTTTGTTCCCACTAGCAAAAATGAGTCATTTTCATTTCATCACTCTGATAATTTACATACATACATAGTTTCACGCTATATCCCTAGTGGGGTAGGCAGCGAGACCGGAGCGCCAAACGCTACGGTCTCGGCATACCTCTTTCGCCTCGTCCACTGTCATTAACCTCTTCATACATGCCCTCCGGGGTGTCCTCATAGTTTTTACGTGGCCATCCTGCAGTCTTCCTCCTCCCTCCTCCTACCTCTCTTACCACTCACTCTCCCCTCCCTCTCTTACCACTCACTCCTCAGTTCCAAAGCTCAACAAGCAATATTTCAAAAAATGGGTAATAAAGTTGGGAAGAATGTTAACATTAAGTTCCATGCATACACTGTTTTTTGTGGGAAAAAGCGTGAACCTTAATTTTTCTCTCTGATAAGAAGTGTCACTCCAACCGCGACGTCTTTGAAAAGCGGTCAACGAAATGCCTTACAGTACATTCTCTGCCTACTTCAATTATTGTACTTTATTAATTTAAAAAGTCCCGAAATAAACAAAGATAAAAAAAAAAAACATTAATGCTGGATCTGTACTGTGTCTTTCACACAGTTTATTGTGCATTTCAATAACGTTGCATGTCGGTATCTTTGCGATGCAGAGCATCGTCTGGGCGATACCTTTTAATCTGGCCTTAAGGGGCAACCTATAGTACTCACATAGGAGTAGGACAACCGATAACATGTCTGAGATTGAATACACCTTGGCACGTGGCATATGTATGCACCTTTACCGCAATTAAAATCTTCATGAAGAAGATCTCATCTTCATTTTACGGTTTTTCAGGGTATGGTATTTTACTCTGTACTAACTGTTATATAGGGTTCAATACATGAAATGAAATCCAGTTTAGGGGTAATTTTGAGAACAAAGCCAAAGTTTCACTGAGGGAACTAGATTAAATACGTATCAGTATTAGCTGGTGATCTTATGTGAAGGATCACCAGCTAATACTTAGTAAGTGTCGAGAGTGTTCTTCCATGGATTATTGTTTCTGTCAATGGGCAGACGCTTATCAATATCAACCACAACCTTGCTCCATTCAACGGTGGACATTAACTAAACGTTTATTTGGTAATTAAATTCCAATGGATAATCCTACCAAAAATTATAAATTCAGTGGCAACCTTCCCTACCGTCACGCCTCAAGAGCAAATAGCATGTGCTCTACCTGCTTGCATTTTTGGAGACTAAACTATGGGCATTAAGATCATTTTTTTCACGAACATACAACCTTTGAACTGAACATACTAAAATGTTTCCTAAGCGATATGATTTAAAAAGTCTCAAGGTCATGACTTCCTTCTTCAAGGCCGGCAAAACATCCACAATCTTCTCAGAGTATAGATGTGCATGAGCAAAAATTCCACTTACCAGCAGTTGGTCCTTCCAATAGTTTACCTTTTTTTATAATTAAGAAAATGGAAAAAAGATATTTATAATATACTTTTGCAGCATCATATTATTTCCTGCATAGTACGGTAAGAGGAGGGAAATCTAGTGGTAAACTTTATTTCTATACACCATCCAACTTTTGAGATATTCTGTGTTTAATGGCGGAACTCAACACCGTATTTTGTCTATTTGAGAGGAGATTAAAATAAATATAATGATTCCCTCGAATGGGGATCGAACTCATGCCTTGGCATTACTTTTCCATAAATTATAAATATTTACTCACGTGATCCATCGCGATAAATACATAGATTGGTTCTTGGCTTCTTTTTTTATGTACGCTATATTTCAAATTTAACAGTGTAAACTTAGGAAGAGTGTATACGCTTAGTTTTCGTTACTGTGCGGAACTCAACGCCGCGTCTGACCTGATTACCATAGCGAAATAATGAAATAATCGTGCAAAATAAATGGAACCCACAACCGATACGTTTACCATCAGAAGCTATGCCACTATGCTACTTCGACCACAAAAATATGCAATAAATGAATGAATTATAAATATTTCATAATACACATTTAAAATTGTAGTAGTAGAATATTCCAGTTTATTCAAGTTTGTTACGTACTTTGTTATTTTAAATTGTGACCTCCACTGTTTATCGATACGTCATGATGACGTCATGATCACGTCACGAAACGTCATGATACTGTGACGAGAGACAATGATAGTGATAAACAATAACAGTTGTAGTGTAAAATTTATATTATTAATTCTAGTGTTAGTGATAAATCATAATGAATGGAATCGTTCTCGTTAATATTTTTCCGTTGCCTACTTTCCGCATTCTTAAGATATTTCGTGTATCAGTGGCGGAACTCAGCGCCGCGTTCTGTCTCGTTGCCAAATATGATATATGTAATGTCTGGGAATCGAATTCATAACCGGTTAACCGTTTACATATAATAAAATTGTAACTGTCTTTTTTGTTTACGAGAAAATGTTAAGAAATCATAAATACACTTACTAAATGAATACCTGAAAGCATCAATATTAAATATAGCTTTATCATATGTATATGTTTATCTATAGACCCCATAAAATTAAAAATATTAAACATAAAATAAACCAGGCAGCATTAGTAAACGTCAAAATTTTCAAATACAACTGTCATTTTTTGACAACTAACGCTCAGAGCGCCAATTAAAAAAATGGAACAGAATAAAAATAAAAAAAAAACATTTTTGTTTTTTTTAAACATATCTCAACCACACCCGACCGGTTGTGGGTTCGATCTCAACTCCAGACTCCGCACAATGTTTCAACCTCGGCGGAAATCGGGAATGGAATTGTCATTATCACTTCCGGTCTCAGCGGAGAGTTTTAACACTAGTTCCCCAAGTTTCCCCTGACTACCCTGTCCCATGCAAAATTAATAGTAAAGCTCCAAAAAAAGAGTGACGGAACTCAACTCCGCGTTTTGTCTTAATAGTAAGTGACACTAGTTTCCAATGTTCCCTTTATACCCTACCATATGCGGAAAAACGTCGTAAAGCATCAAAATAAAGAAACGGAACTCAGCACCGCATTTTGTCTCAACAGTAAGTGAAAATAAATTCTCCATCGAGAAAAGAACCTACGACAATCACATTAACACACTGCACACAACCGTTTTAAACTCATAATTTATCTGTTGCCTTGTATATATACAGATTTCAAGCGGTAAATATTCAGTATATATTCGTAACAAGCATCGTACAGACGTTCGTTTTGTTATTTTTTATATAAATTATTCCCTGAATAATGTAATTGTGTTACAAATGTAAAGTGCAGTGTAAAAGTTAAATTAGAAAAAGTACAAAAAAAAAGAAGAAGAAATTTCAAACAAAGACACAATGTCGCTTAAAATAATATCGTTTACTATAACTATAAGTATATATTTCATGCAAGCGAACGGACAGTATGAAGGTTTGTTGTTTATGTTTTTTTTTTTTTAACTAATTATTAATTTTGCATCGTCGTATTTGAAACCGCTCCCCTTGTATGTACTTCTACTGAACCATAACGGTTATTTTATAACCGCCACTGAATACATATGTATATATGTATATATATATGTATATTAGAACGTCGTGTTACGTGACTTGCTTTCTTCGCTCTGGTAATACAACAAAGCGCGGCGTTGTGTTCCGCCTTCAGTTTGGCGGATAGTGAAACGGGGTGTCTCAATAATGAGTATGGTAGTATGGTAACCCGGTCATGTGCGGGATACAGCGTGAAGCGAAAAAAAAAAAAGAAATTTGTTATCATTTACTGAACTACCTAGTTATAGCTCACGGCTGCGCTTGTTTTAAATAGACTATTTTTAATTTCGCTTGTTTCCCGCTTTCTGCGTGATAAAAAGAGGGAACACAGTGTTAAGACATTTCTGCTGCTGCTTATATTTACTTTTTTTTCTTATTTTTTTAATAAATTTTGCTTCAACTGGCATTCGAACTAGCTATAACAATACTGTACAGCCAAGAAACTAATAACTACGATGGTCTCGAGTAAATTTTTATTATTTGCTATGAATAATTATTAATATATTTATAATTTTAACTTTATGAATTTAAGTTTTATATACACTAAGCTGAATAGTTAGTCTGTTAGTCTGTAGTCACTTACCTCAGAAACTCTACTGCATTAAATAGAAAAAAAAAATTTGCATGGGGTAGTTCAATTCTCGAGGAAGGATCTAGATTATATTATATAATATTGTTATTTTTATGCAGGCGAAGCCGCCAGTAAGAGTTAGTTGCTTATAAGTATTCATATTTATTAAAAAAAATGTAAGTCAGTCCACTTTTCGTTTTACATCTCCATATATATAATGTAATTTTTTAGTCCTTTTTTAATTTTCACGCTGTGTCCCGCTTGTGGTACGTTAAGCGGTAAGGATCTGGGAACGTAGTGTTAAGATACTCATTTCCCTCTAAGACACTCCATCTCTCACTTATTTTCAAATGCCGATGCTTTGCGTGTTGAACGGCAAATTCAACGCTGCGGTTTACCTCGAGAAAATAAAAATATTTATATAATTGATCTAAAAAAGAACCTCTGAGTTTCTTGCTTGGATTCTCCTCAGGTCTGAGACAGTAACTTTAGTGAAACGGTTGTAAATTGTTAAAAAAAGGCGATCTTATTTCTTTCTCTTCTTATTTATTATATAAAATTATTAGATGAAAAAATTATCAAAGGGTACCGTTAAAAAAACGGGAGTATATTTTATATTTTTAGTAAAATTGGAAATAAAGAGTCTAAACACAAATTATTTTTATACACAACAATATATAGATAAACATCTCTGTTTCAAAACAATTGTGCCATTATATTTAAAATCTATCCTACTTATTTCTAAGCCATTGTACACACAAACATACGTACACACATAAATCACATTTCGGAACGGAAACTAGCCTTAAGACACAGTTCCCCTCGATCAGTTCAATTTATGAGACATTGCATGTTGAGTGTAGAACTCAAAGAGGAAGGAAGTAACATTTTTTTCACTGAGTGAGAATTGAACCTAAGTACCGTGTTAACGTTTTGTGTTCATCATGGTCTTGTGGTGTATTTTACTTAGAAAATTTACGTGGAACGTATGCATCTAAGATCTAAATATAGTTTCACCCACTCGAGCTGCACGTGGTAGCAATTGAATGAACTAACGACGCAAAATGAGAACGAATAGGGAGCACATACAGACAAAATAACTATATATATATTTATTATATATATATATTTCTATATACCGCGTTCATCTTATAATTAAAATTATAATACATATATTAGATGTTGTAATGTTGTAATTATAATGCTGGAGAGTAGGACAGTGAGTTTGTTTTTTGTTGAAACTTAAAATATATAAAAATATAAAATTAAAGAAGTAATACGAAGTTTACAATAATATATTTAAGCAATGCCTACCTCCCACCTCCCCTGTCCTCTAATTATATATTTATGCCAGCTACAAATTGCCAGTCAGCATTGGCATTAAAATGACTGGCATTCTCGTAACAACTATATACTATTGTATTCAATAAATTCAAAGAGAGATATATGTTTTATTACAGGTGATTCGTGTATTAATAATAATATGGAGGGCGTATGCACAAATATTAGAAATTGTAAAACAGCAATAGACGATATTAAGAATCACAGAGGTCCCCCAAAAGTAAGTACTGAGTTAACTCTGCAAGGAGCTTTCTAAAGAAAATTAAAAAAACATAATCTTAGCAATACGTCATGAAATATCAATATAAACATTTTAGTATAGAATTCCATATACTATATAATACACAAAAAATTACAATAACCAAATAAAAAATATATATATATAGCATATATACCGGTCTATCTAACCATCTCTTACACGCAACATTTATTAAAAATAAACATACACAATAAAATGAGACAATGGCATCAAAAAGCAAATGTAAGGCAAAGCGCGAGTTTGAATTCTGCAACTCGACACAGAATGTCCGAATTTTGGAGAAAATGAGGAGCGGAAGAGCCAAGAGTAGCTTACAGAAAACAAGGACAAAAATGTCATCAAAAATAATTTAAAAAAAAACAAGTCTCGCAACTGACTTCTTTAAATAAATTGACTTGGAAATCGCAATAAACAATATAATTTTATATAATATGTTTTACTTGTGAACATATATACTGCTTTTACGTTACGTTTTGTGCGGTTATGTTTATTGGTGAAACAAAAGTGATATGCGAGAAGGGTTATCTTTATGTATACATGAACACAGACAATATATAAAATGCATATATAGTATATTTATTTAAAACAACACTATTTGCAGTGATGTGTCGTGTGTGCCTACTTACACTGTAACTGGTATTCCGATAAGATAATAAATACAGCACGCATACTAATAATGCTGTCTGTATATGTCTATCTTTTGTTTTCTACAGAAAAACAAACAGACAAGCCAAAATATATTTATACCTGATTAAAGTATATTTATACCTGATTATTATATATCTTGACAGTGAAATTTTTCGTATCGTCATTATGAAAACAAATTATACAATTTTTTCTATTTTTTTTTCTCCGAATTCTTATACTTTTTAACGATTTATACATGAAAAGTAATCAAGCAATTTATTAGGGGTAATATACATAATTACTACATCCACACATAAAGATCATTAAGTAATGCATCTAATATCATTATAATAGTCCTAACCATTAACATTATTTAACGATATAAATTAGAAATATTGTTTAATAGAAAGATGTAGGTTAAGAAAAAATCATAAGTTATAAGTAAATCATTGACACACACCATTGTAGCACAATTGCCATATTAATAAAGTAAATAATAGAGAAAATAAAAGAAGACCAAGAGAGCCAAAAGAACTAATTGAACTTGTTCTTAAACGTTACAACATGTTCTATCCTTTTCTTCCATCTAAATTCGCTACCATGTGAGTGACTGACAGTTAACAGCAGAAGTCCTGGCGTGTGGAAAGAGAACTGTGAGATTCATAAAGGGTTATTTATCAAACCAGGATCTATCTCGATTGCGTTTCAGGGCGTTCCTTTATTTAAAATCAAAATATATATGTAAAATTAAAAAAAAACACAAAATATGTATGTAAAATTAAAAAAAAAATCACAAACAAATATCTTACATAAACAAATAAAAAGAGGAAACGCTAAATGTACCCTCAATAATCACTAGACAAAGAGACCACTCACCAATATATTATAATTTAAAATTAGTTTGACCACTTTGCCTTACAACCTAATGACGCCTTACGACGCTTAGACATGGCTCTGAGTCAAATACTTTACATTTGGTTTTCCCAGTGACTTCACAACAGGTGTTTTGAGAATAAAAACTTTTAAACTACTCTGAAAACCGGTTTGTCGTATAATCACCTTTGAAAGACTATTTCTTACCTGCGCGTGCGCTTACGTGAATAAATAATATATGAAAAATTATTTATTTTCCTCATATTCACCCATTTTGTATATAGACAGAAAAACTTAGAGATAAGTAACTTAATCAGAAATATAAGTAACTCACTACTTATATTTCTGATTAAGCGGAACCTAACGCCGCACTTTTCCTGGACTGTGTAATAAAAAATGTTGGTTATGTGTAAAGTTGATTTAAGGTCGATAATTTTATGTGATAACATTAAGAAAACATTGTTATTGTCGATTATATCAAGATTTAGCCGTATTCGTTAATTTAAATATAATTTTACTTTAAATCTAAAGATTAATTATATGTAACCTATTATTAATTCACACGCTGAGACCAATCACAATGGAGTCAAGTTCCAATGGAACGTGACAATTAGCCATACTTTTTCGTGCATACATTTGGCGTTTGACGTATTATAGGATGCAATCGCTATATATATGTTTTTTTAATGAGTGTAAATAAAATTACTGAACCAAGTAGGAAATTAACATACAATGCCTTTGTACTACATTTAGGTGAATGCGTGAGTGTGTCATACATTATTTATATTTAAAAAAATATATCAGATTATAACATAATAAAATGTAAACACTATTTAGAAAAAAATGTATTAATAATATAAAATTATTCTGCAATTTGAAATGTGACTCGATTGTACTGGCACGCTATTGCTTGGCAGCCAAATGGCAACCCGGTAACATAGATAAGCTTTCTTAATATTGTATAAAATCAAAATCATACATTTATGGCATTTTAAGTAAACTGAATTTACTGAACTAAATATACTGTAGATCGTCGTGTCAGTTCTATCCTTTTAAGACAAAGTGTGTTTTAACACTAGGTTCCCAAGTTCCTTTTGCCTTCCCTGCCACAAGCGGGATGCAGCATGAATACAATCATACGTATCTTAGGTGATAATATATTAATATTATATCATAGAGTTGCGGGGCCAGGTCATTTTTAGTGGAAATTTTAAGGTTTTAAGTAAATCACTCCAGTTTAAGCTCGCTTATACAAGGAAAAATGGGAAAAAAGTTTTTCTTAGCTTTTGTTTTTTTTTTTATATTTATTAATGTTAAAAATGTTTGCTTTCTTCGAGATCCTTCTTGATAATTGTTAAAATTTATATATATGTACTGGATTTAAAGTTCATTTAATAATTAAATATTAGGACAGACAATAAAAATGCCACCAAAATATTGTTACCGTATAGCTTAGTTAGCCATAACATGCCAGGAAGACGTAGATTCAAAGCCGATTTAAAATTTTGATATACATAATCTTTATAATTCAAAAAATTGAATTTTATTATCACTTTTCGCTTGAAAACAAAACACTGTATATTAAAAGCCGTAACTAAACGCCGTATTTCACATGAAAATATTTTAAAACATAATATCCAATTCATACATAAAGAATGTGCACGGACAGCCGACAACACAGCATATTTTATTTGTACGTGCTTGCGATAAATGTGTATATCTCTCTTTCTATCTGTAAGCTTTGAGTATATCTGTCCCTTTCTAACCAGATGTGGAGGAAATGACTCTTTGCTATGACCTTCGGGTGAGTCAACTTGGCATCGTGTGAACCGTTATAGGAATTATTATTAGATATTAGGTTCGATTCTCACTGGGAGCGAATATATATATATATATATATATATATATATATATATATATATATATATATATATATATATATATATATATATATATATATATATATATATATATATATATATATATATATATCGGATGTTTATTGCATTGAAAAATATTTTATGTTTTTAATTATGTCTCTTGACACTCAAAATCGGCCGGACGGTACTTGGGAAACTCCGTTCCCTAAACGCCACTCGGTATTCTAGAGTCTTAACACTAGATGCCTACCCCAGGGCAGAGGGAACTTGAGAACCTAAGAGCGTATCAAAACAACCCCGTTAAAACAGGAGGAACGGAGAAATTAAACACTAAGACTCCTTTCAATCTACAATTCCACATGAATATGTCACTGAAATTTGAGATAGAACTCACTCACTCTCTTACTCACTGAGCTTCACGTTATATCCCGCACATTTCAAGGTAGGCTAAGGGAACTTGAAAACCGTTCCTAGTTAATATTCAAACGGCCACGATACGTTAACCGTACTATATACACTGTAAACAAGTTTGAGGATATTGATAGCTTGAAGTGGAAAAACCAATGATAATTATGTTCTTCCATTATATCATTATATGTCATATAAAATGTATAGTATATACAGGCATATATATATATATATATATATATATATATATATATATATATATATATATATATATATATATATATATATATATATATATATATATATATATATATATATATATATATATATATATATATATATATATATATATATATATATATATATATATATATATATATATATATATATATATATATATATATATACATATATATATATAAACTCAGAATGAACTACCCAAATTTAAATGCAGTTTTTGCTATAGTATTATGGCAACCTTTCCTCAATATGTAGCGTTTGTTTCGTCCCTGCGTCCCTGTCTGCGACAGGCCTTAGGCCTTACTTTTATCAACTCAATACGTAATGCCTTGATTTTTTCGAAAAAAACAGGAAAAATGGATACATTGTTGGTTTACAGTATGTGGGTTGGTCATATCCTTGGACTTTGACAGTCAGTTTCATTGACAGTCAATTTAAAGATCAACTAATCTAACCTAACTTGTTAGTACAAATGCTAATTTTTTTTTATTTACTCTCGACATATTTTTTTATTTCTGTTAGCAATTATTTTATTACACTCAGCTTCACGCTATATCCCGCACAGGGCAGGGTAGGCAGAGGAACTTCGGAACCTAGTGCTAACACACACCGTTTCACATTTCCCCACTTTCCTCCGAATTTAAGGCAATGCGTGTTGATTGACGGAACGCAACGCCGCGTCTTGCCTTATACCAGAGCGAAGAAATGAAAACAATATATATTTTAATTGAACATATTAAATATTCATTCCTCGAGTGGGGATCGAACCCACAATCTGTCGTATACAGTCACACGCTTGTGCCGCTGCGCCACGACAGGCCTCAAAATTATTTCATTATATTATTTAAAAAATCCGTCTATCATGGCGCACGGGTGTAACGAAGTGACTTTAATCCCACTCGAGTAATTGAAATGTTGGCAGAGGGAACTTGGGAACCTAGTTTTAAGATACTCCGTTTCATTACCCACTTTTACTTAACAGTACATTTCTTTCTTACAGTTATGTTCGTTCACAACAGCAGATCCCATTGTATGTTGCATGGACAATGTTAAAGCGACCACATATCAGCCTCCAGTGGCTACTACAAGTACGAGACGGTAAGTATCTTACTTTTTTAGTAAAAAAAAGTAGCGAGATTTGAACCGGCGTCTCTTGGAAACTGTCCAAACGCTTTACTACCTGAGCCATACGTTCTCATCAAATTGCGTCGAAATACGGTTTTGTTGCAATATTTCTATTCCAAGTGTGAATTAACTCTTTAAAAAAATAAAAATTGTGTGGGTGTCTTTTTGTCACTAGATTGGTGGGCAGAAGGAACTTAGTGATAAGACACTCCGTTTACCTATTTAAAAAACATTCAGTGTTAATACCGATCGATGTGCACTTAGATCTTTGAAGTTGAACAACGGATTTTAACGCCGCTTTCAACACAACTTATTACGAATAATTTAAGATTCATACAGAAGCATTTAATATCTAACTATATTTTGAATACAAAGCTTGGTTCATGGCATAGAAGAGATCATGATTTAAAATCGAACCCACAACATGCATCGTACAATACAAATCAAGCCAAGTTAGCTCAAGCCAAGTCAACTCAAGTCAAGTCAAGTCAACTCAAGTCAAGTCAAGTCAAATCAACTCTAGTAGCCGTTTATTTTTTCAGGCCTTCGTCTACAACTGAGTATGTGCCACCAGTATATGACTACGTCATGAATGACAAGGTTCCCATCAGCGATGATGGATGTGAACCGTTGTTATCTAATATGACAGCGCCAAAAACGGGGCAAAAAGCTTGGGATAGTAAGTATCTTGTACTAAGAAAGTTCTCTCTTACCTCTACTCTGTTTACAGCCATGGCAGAGTAGTTAGAAGGAACTTGGGAACCTAATTTCAAGAACTTTCAGTTCCCATTAAGATGTTTCCCACTTTCCTTCCTGAGCTTGTGCATGGCTTGTGCTTGGCACGTTTGTGGCACGTCATGCCTTAGAAAGTATACTATAGGCTAAGGGAATCTGATGTTAAGTCACTTCGTTCCTCACTTTCCGCCTATTTATCAAAACACTTTGTATTGAATGGAGAAACTTACGCCGATTGAATTGAATATAATCTTTCTTCAAAAGAGCATAGAATACATGCGACAATTACCGGCGTTGAGTTCCGCATCTCAACACATAATATCTTAAATATATAACGGTGCGTGAAGAACATAGTGCCTTAACCCTACGTTTCCCTCTGCTCACTACATGCGGGATACAGCGTGTAGGTAAATAAAATGTTTGTTTCTTTTCAGAATGCATCGAGTATCAGCAGAATCTCGTTTTCCCTTGTGAAAGGGGGGTAGCTCTCACTGGAAAGAAGGCTAGGACCTATAAGTGCAGACATAACGCTATCGATCTCATAGTGGGTGGGGTTGCGGCTTCAAATGCAGAATTCCCTCATATGGTAAGAATACCTTTCACGCTGTATCCCGCTAGTGGGAACCCTAGCAGCCCAATGTCAGGATGTACATTTTCAAGACATTGCGTGTTGAGTGGCTGAATTCAGTACCGCGTTCTGTATACGAGAGCAAAGTAATAATTTATTGCATCGAGTGGAAATCGAATTCATAACTATGGCGTCCGATAGTGTAAATGCGGATTCGAATAATAATAATTACTCTAGTTGTAATGGAAGAACTATACGAAGTGACTTAACGCTAGGTTCCCAGGTTCCCTTCACCTACCCTGTATTATGCAGTTGAAAAAAAAAATATTTTATTATATTTTTTTTTTATTTGTTAATTAACCACCCAAGTTAAGAGGTGTTATATGTTTGATTTGTGTACATATATATCTGTATTGACTTTTTTCTGCTTGAAAGCTTATTTAATTTACATTTTAAAAAATATATGTTCGGCTGTTTGTACATGTTCAGCTTTTTTCTGATATTTTCTATTATTTTAAGAGCTTTGTATAGGTTATTTCTTTTATTATGTTACCTTTTTTTTAGCTTCACGCTGTATCCCGCACGAGGCAGGGTAGGCAGAGAGAAACCGGAAACCTCGTGTTAAGACACTCCGTTCCTCTTCTGTTCCCCACTTTCTGCCGAATTTAAGGCATTGCGTGTTGAGTGGCAGAACTCAACGAAGCGTTTTGCCTTTTACCAGAGCGTGAGAGAAGTGAAACATTAAATATTTAAATGGAAAACATTAAATATTTCATTGTCTCGAATGGGGATAGAGCCCACAACCGACAGGCGGTTACAGTCATACGCTTGTGCCACTGCGCCACGACAGGCCTCAATTTTTATTCTTTATCAATCATTAAATATTCGTTTCGTCTTAACCAGGCTCTCTTAGGCTTTGGGAGTGATGAACGTTCAGTTCAATGGCTTTGCGGTGGATCCATAATCAGTGAGAGATTCATATTGACAGCTGGTCATTGTACTTCCAGCAGGGATTTGTAAGTATCATATTCGTCCATATTATTATTACCCTACCAGCGTCCCGCCCGCGGCTTCGCCCGCTTGAATTACACGGTTAAATTTACTAATATCAATTACTTTCTTGTTCTCTCTCTTTCAGCTTCACGTTGTATCCCGCACGTGGCAGGGTAGGCCTCTGCCTACCCTGCCACGTGTCCCTGCCACACTAGGTTCCCAAGTTCCCTCTGGAACTTGGGAACCTAGTGTTAAGACACTCCGTTCCACTTCCTTTCCCCACTTTCCGTCGAATTTAAGGCATTGCGGCATCGCGTGTTGAGTACTTTCTAGTTTTTATAACATAAAATATTCAATACAGAGAAAATATTCAGCAGAGTATTATAATACTAATATAGAAAGTATTGTTCACTGCTTCACGCTGCATGGTAGGAAGTGCGTTGGGAACTTGGGAACCTTATGTTAAGACACTCTGTTTCCCATTCTGTACTATCCGCTAGATTCGAGGTATTGCATGGTGAGTCCCTGTCCCACGACACGACATCACTGTTTAGTCATAATTTTATCAATTTCAACATTCATGAGTAATAATTATATGCACTATGAGTAACACTGAGTTGATAACAGACACAGTATTTTCATACTAAATGCAATTTAAATAACGCATTGCTAATTAGTGTAGTGGTTAATAAGGAAAATCCTAAATGCAGTCTCTAGTTACAGCAGATATTTGGTAGAGGTAACCTATTTATGGGGAACCTAGAGGGAACCTGGTTATAGGGAACCTTTTTAAAGAGAACCTATTAGAATAATATGTTAGGTTAAGTTTGGTGAAGTAAAATATGATGATCAGGCAAAGAGCCTGATGCGCATATTGTACTTCATTTGATGATAAAGAGAAAAAATCGAAATGTGTGTATGTTGAAATTTTTTCACCTTTACGCTGTATCCCATATATGACTGGGTGTTGAATAACGGAACTAAATGCGGCGTTTTTTTTTTTATTATTTTGTTTATTTATTTAATCCATAATAAATACATTCTATCTAGGATAGGCAGAGGGAACCCGGGAACCTAGTGTTAAGACACTCCGTTTTACTTCCGTTCCCCACTTTCTGCCGAATTTGAGGCATTGCATGTTAAGTGGTGGATATCAACGCCGCGCTTTGCCTTATTACCAGAGCGAAGAAATGAAACATTAAATATTTAAATTGAAAATATTTCATTTCCTCGAGTGGGGATCGAACCTCTCCGTTACGCCGCTGCGCCACGACAGGCCTCAATTTTTTATATTTAATTCTATGTATATAATCTGTAGCGAATTATTTTTTTTTATTCATTATTTTTTTTATTACAGAGGCAAAGTGACGTACGCCCGCATCGGCATCCAACGACGAACTGATCCAATTGACAGCCTACGACTATACAAAATTAAGAATATTATAAAACACCCGGAGTACTACCCTCCTCAAAAATATAATGATATAGCATTATTAGAAACGGAGAGAGAGTAAGTTATAATTATATATTATTTATATCCTGCTCTATCCCGCATAGTGCGGGATAGGCAGAAGGAGGAACTCAGTGTCTCGACACTCCGTTCTCCACTTTCTTCTGAATTTTAAAGTTAAGTGGCGGAGTTCATACATCCGAGTAGATATATGGTAGTGAATTCATACTGTATTCGGTTCATAGAATGCAGAGGGAACTTGGGAACCTAGTATCAAGACACCCTTTCTCAACACTCCGTTCTCTGCTTTCCATATTTTTGAGGAATTTTCCATACTTTTAAGGAATTTTCCATATTTTTTCATATTTTTGAGGCATTGCTGTGTTGAGTGAAAGTAAACTCAGAGCTTTGGCTTTGGTCTCTAAAACGATATTATTTTATGAAAACTAAAAATCATATTTTTTGCCCATTTCAGGATGCTTCTCGATCAGTTCACGGTACCTGCGTGTCTAGACATAGGCAGTCCTAATAACTACGAAAAAGCACTTGCAACCGGATGGGGAGCCACTCAGAACAGAGGTGCTAATGCTGATGATTTACAAAAGGTAATAAATTACCTACTATCATTTTAACCCTTTTATGGTTCACGCTGTATCCCGCACTTAGCAGGGTACGTTGAGGGAACCTGGGAACCAGATTTCTTTACCGCACTTTCTGACAAATTATTAAGGTAGGGTTGGTAAAAAAAAAATGTTTGGTTTCCTGTACAGGGAATTGGATCTTCAACTTGTCACGATAACAGACACAAGCTTGAGCTTTTGCTCCACAACTGGTCTACTAAATCTATACATATAATAAATCTGCAACCGATCACTGTCTGTACATGGAAGATATGTTAAAAAAGACATCTTATATATAAAAAAAAACTAATAGTAGTCGTGGGACTGCCGATAGAAGTGAAAACGGAACTATTAAGTTGAAAGTAATTAAAACTATATGCAAAAATTATATGATTTTTTTTATGTTTTATTTATTAGTTACATATGATGGGTTAAACAAATCATGAACAAAATATAAATACAAAGTGGTTGAAAAAATAATTAATATACAATTATCTTAATTATACATAGTATTTATATTTACACGAATTTCAATGAATTCAAGTTTGAACATTATTTTCATTATTTACATCATTGTCGTGACTCACAAAATTATACTTGTCCAAAAAGCATCCAACGCGCACGTAATACAGTCAGAAATAGTCGATGTATTAGTGTATACGTAAACACAGGCTATATTAGTGTATACGTGTACTACTGCGCATGCGCTAGTCGCACGCCTGCTATTATCATTAGCATGTCGGTGACGCGAACCGAGGATTTTACCCTCTACCAAAACGCTCAACGCGCCTAAAGAAGTTTTCACTTCAAAAATCTTATTCATTTATTAATGTAATAGAAAACATAGTAATGTTTTTAATTTATGTTTGTTTGAACTCTCTCAGAAACGGCTAACCACATTAAAACGCGGTTTTCACTTATATATTTTGGCAATATTCCAATATTTAATGTTTGTTTTATTTAAATTGGTTGATAAATAAAAAAAAATAAACGTCAATTTATAATATTTAGTGCGACAGAAATTCTAAATATTTTTTATTTATGGTATTAATTGACGCCTGTCGTGGCGCAGCGGCACATGTGTAGGACTGTAACCGTTAGATTGTGGGTTCGATCACCACTCGAGGAAATGAAATATTTGATATTTCCTGTTAGAATATTTAAAGTTTTGCATTTCTTCGCTCTAATAACAAGGCAAAGCGCACGCGTTGAGTTCCGCCACTCAACACGCTGTGCAACATCTAGGTTCCCAAGTTCCCTTTGCCTACCCTGCCATGTGCGGGATACAGCGTGAAGCTGAGTTATTAATTGAACTTTCAGTTTTCAATGTCTTAAAACTTATTCTGTTAACTTATTAAATTAGAACAAAAAAGTAATTGAGATTAGCAGAGTTCAATTCAAGCGGGCGAAGCCGCGAGTGATTCGCTAGTATTTAATATATTTTTTGTTTTCAGGTAATTTTACAAAAGTTTACCAGCCCAGAATGCGCACAACTGTTCCCGCCTGTGCGGTTGATGATCAATGGTTTTGATGAGAAGACGCAAATCTGTTACGGCGACAAACAAATGTCGAAAGATACTTGTCAGGTACATGTTATATATATGTTTTATTATATTTTATATTTTAGGCGTGTCATGGCGCAGCGGCACAAGCGTGTGACTGTAAACGACAGGTTGTGGGTTCAATCACGCGAAGAATGAAATATTTATCGTATTTTCAAATAAAATATTAAATATTTTCATTTCTTCGCTCTGGTATCAAAAGTGCGGCGTTGAGTTTCGACTCTCAACACGCAATGCCTCAAATTCGGCAGCAAGTGGGGCATGGAGTTGGCCGTAAGCCGGATACAGCGAGAAGGTGTAAAAATGTATCACTCATTTTCCTGCATAGCAGGATAGGTAAGGACGCAAGCGTTAAGACGAGAACAGAGTCGTCCCACTCAAATTCCAACTTTCATTTGCGTATTGAACGCGGAGCTCAACGCTGCGTTTATCTTTGCTAACCAGCATTGATCCCACAGTTATTTCGTTTACAATCAGAAACTAAGGGATCGGCATTTAAGACCGGCGTTAAGTAGTGGCTTTGGCCACTGCGTCTCGCATTAGGTAATGCCGGGCCCCGGTGTCCATCCCCCTTAACAGACGGCAACGCTCCTGTAGCTCCTCTGGTGCTACACGGGGCCGTGGGCGACGGTGATCACTTACCATCAGGTGACCCGTACGCTCGTTTGCCGTCTTTTCCATAAAAAAAAATATAATACTATTCTACTGTGACACGGGGGTGTTAAATCTAATTCAGCTTCCCGCTCAATCCCGCATGTAGTAAGGCCCCTTTCCCGCTCTCGGTCCAATTTCCGTAATAGGGTGTTGAATTACAGAAGTTAACATCGTTATTTGAAGCCTGTCGTGGCGCAGCGGCACAAGAGTGTGACTGTAACCGACAGGTTCTGGGTTCGATCCCCAGTCGAGGAAATGAAATATTTAATATTTTCAATTTAAATATTTAATGTTTCATTTCTTCGCTCTGGTAATAAGGCAAAGCGCGGCGTTGAGTTCCGGCCACTCAACACGCAATGCCTCAAATTCGGCGGAAAGTGGGGAACGGAAGTGGAACGGAGTGTCATAACACTAGGTTTCACTTCCGTTCCCTCTGCCTACCCTGCCTAGTGCGGGATACAGCGTGAAGCTGAAAAAAAAAAAAGAAAAATCGTTATTACAATTAATATAATTACTTACTCTATACTTCCAGGGCGACAGTGGCGGACCTCTCCAGATAAAGCACAAGCAAATCACTTGTATGTACACCATAGTAGGTGTCACTTCCTTCGGCAGGGCTTGCGGGTACAAAGGAGAACCCGGGGTGTACACTCGTGTAGCGGCGTACGTGCCCTGGATAGAGAACATTGTATGGCCATAGCGAACGGATATAATAAATGTTTTACGAAATGTACTTATTAGTTTTCTTTATTAGGGTTCCCTATTTGAAATAAATATAAAAATGTCAATTTTCACATAATATATATTCAAAATTCATCAAATTTATTAATAGATCTATTGTTTTGTACAATTGAGGCCTGTCGTGGCGCAGCGGCACAAGCGTGTGACTGTAACCAACAGAATGTGGGTTCGATACACACTCGAAGAAATGAAATATTTAATATTTTCAATTTAATTATTTAATATTATCACTTCTTCGCTCTAATAAAAGGCAAAACGCGGCGTAGAGTTCCACCACTCTACACGCAATGTCTAAAATTCGGTAGAAAGTGGGAAACGGAAATGGAATGAAGTGTCTCAACACTAGTATCCCAAGTTCGCTTGCATGAAATTAAAATTATCTTATTTAAATACATTTTTATTGTTCAAATTTTCTTGAACAGTGTAATAAGATTTTTAGTTAACATTGCTTTAACATTTACTTTAAATTTCTTCATATATATATATATATATATATATATATATATATATATATATATATATATATATATATATATATATATATATATATATATATATATATATATATATATGTATATATATATATATATATTGGGCAAGAAACAGAAAGACGATTTAACATTATTTACATTAACCTTCTGGATTCTAGATACAAGATCCAGCACCCGCATCCGGCGTTGATTTGCCTTTGGTGAAACCTTATTGCTCACTATGTAGAAAATTGTTCTCTCTATCTATCCCTCTAAAATCCAAAAAAAAAAAATATTTTCAAATATTTTACGTAATGTTGGTCTTACTGATATTGGTGTGTAGTTGTTCCCAGGGTCAAGTCTATCTCCATTTTTGAAAAGCAGTACTATTTTGCTATATTTCATTAAGTTTGGAAAAGTACCGGTTTCTACTACATCTATTTAAACTAACGCGAGATATAGAGTAATACAACTAAGCATTTTAACTGACATCTCCCATAAATCACCAGTTTTCTTTAAATTAAGAGTTTTTAATACTTTAACAATGTCATCTGGTGATATATTCTTAAAGAAATTATATTTCGATTTGACTGCCCTTTTTTTTAATTCAATTACTGCTTCAGAATTTACATCACTTTACTTGCTGCTGAATTGCGTGTTCAATGGTGGACCTCAACGCCGCGTCTTGCCTTGTTACCAGAGCGAAAAAATATAAACATTATTTCAAAATATAAAAAAAAAACATTTCCTCGAATGAGCCACAATAAAGCCAAAAAAAATATTATAATATTATTTTTTTAAAGGAGCATGTAATGACTAATGCGTGTATGCTGACTTTGATGAATGCTTAATCTTGATATCAGAGATGTGTTCCTTCATCGTACCACCGACGCTTCTCTTCGTTTGACCAGTATATGACATTCCAAAGTCACAATCTAGTTTAAATATACCTGTACTCTGCAAAATCAGAATCTTTGTAACCACGGACGACCACAAGCAGGTTGCAGCTGCAAAGTTCGAAACGTAAGATTTCAAAAATGTGCAATATTCAATATAGGCGATTAATTCGATATTTTTTTTTTCATTATAATGTGAAGTTATTGCAAAAAAAATCAATAATTAATCAAGAAATTGTTACGGAACCCTCGGTAGGTAAACACAACTCGCACTCGACCGAATTTCTGCTACTACACTTTAAGTACACTCAGATAGCCACTCCAAGTAAAAAGCTTGTATAACTTTACAAAACAAACAAATCTTTCTGTCTTCCTACGGTTGAATAAATACTGGATACATATAAAAGGGTCTGTCTCCATACATTGCACATACATTCAATTGGTACTCTATCGAGTGTAGAAGTTGAATTTAGCAAAATGGTCAAAATTTCTATTGTTTTATCATTCCTTACTATGTTTATTGGTAAGAATTGTTATAACAAAAAATATTATTTCTATTTTTAATGTCGTAGAAGCCTTAGAGAAGTAGTGCAGTGGGTTCGATACCCGTGAGGGTGAATTAATTATTTTCTTTTCTTGCTCTGGTAACAAAGCAATGTCTGTTACTCAACACGTTATCTTTTGAACATTCGGCGGTGTGTGGGTAGCGGAGTGTCTTAACACTAGGTTCCTTTACTTACCCTACTGTATAATACAATGTGAAAATTAAAAAATATATTTTTAGGCTTTATAGGGTGTTGACAATTGCCTGTCACACGCTTCTGCCTCTGCGCCACGTCAGGCCTCAAGTATTTACTATTCAAAAAACAATAGCTTTACGTTTTTTCCCTGATTGTAGGACAAGTGAAGCGAACAAACGTACTAAAACACATATTTTATTCTCGGCGTATTTTCAGAGAGCTTGTTGAGGCGGTAGAGTTTAACGCCGCGAGTTACCCTGTATATTTTTTCAGGCTGCATCTGGGCTGCGAAAATGTGCAACTCCTGCGGTAGCGAGTGCGCTCCGGCGTGCGGAACCAGATACTTTCGGTCCTGTTGCTTCAATTATTTACGGAAGAAACGTGGTCCTGAAAACGTGAAGGTAATTTTGATATATAAATATATAATAAGGCTTGATTAAGGCCTTTTGTGGGCTAAGCGGCACAAGCGCGTGACCGTAAGCGATAAGTTGTGGGTTCGATCTCCACTCGAAGAAATGAAATATTTTATATTTTCAAATCAATTACTTTACGTTTTCATTTCTTCGCTCTGGTGACAAGAATAAGGTTGCCAAGTTCCCCCTTCCTACACTGCCGTATGCGGGATACAGCGTGAAGCTGATTGAGTGATTAAATATGTAATAAAAAAATATTATTTTTTAATCGAACTTTCATTATGGAAAACATAAAAAACTACTGTGCGGTTTCGTAGAAATTTCTTTCCACGCGCCACACATCTCTGGAACGACCTACCCTCGGCAGTATTTCCAGGTCGATACGACATGGGTACCTTCAAAAAGCGCGTCTAACTCCACCTCAAAGGCCGGCACCTGTAGCTCCCCTGGTGTTACACGGGGCCGTAGGCGACGGTCATCACTCACCATCAGGTGACCCGTACGCTCGTTTGCCTTATCTTTTCCATTAAAAAAAAACAAATTAAAATATATAATTTTAGGGTCTGATAAATAAAAAGAAGTGTTCATACTACAAATGAAATGTCCTTGTACATCAGGCGTAACACGGGGCCAATCCACATCTGATGACCCGTACGCCTTGCTCGTATGCGCTGTCGTTTCTGTTAGAAAAAATATTACTCAAATCGATCTTAAATCACGTTTTCCCATTAATTTTAGTTACTGAAACAAAATCACGATTGGAAATCTGACGTTCCTCAATGGACACTACCAGCCACCACTTTAGCTGACAATTTATGGAAGGAACCAAGCGATATGAAGCTGGAACAACAGGACGATGTTGAAAATATACTGCAGGCGTTATATATGTAAAGGGTTATGCCCAAAATTATATACAAAATTTAATGTGATACGTATTATATTATATTATTAAAGAAATAAATATGTAAAAAAATAATGATTACTATTTTCTCATTGGGCTCACTTAGTAATAATCAAGTTATTTAGAATCTATTATATAATTAAAATGTAAGTTCTTTAGTTATGCATATATGCAATCAATGAAGTACATTTTTAATTTATAAAATATATAGAAATATATGAAAACTAAATTAATTCCCACCGAATAAATCTTTGAATGTGTAAATTTACATTAATTTAATTAAAATATAAAAACATTACAGTAAAGATTTTAAAAGAACTTTTATGTCACATTAACACATTGTACAAATTTAACATCTCTAAAAATTTTGCAACTACTTTCAGTATTTTATTTATTTTCAACAAAACAGAAAATTATAATAGTTTTACATAGGAACATTATTATGAACAATTCATATTATAAAATTATTGTATAAATATTTTCTAGTTATTGTAATACTAAATCATAAATGCCTAATATTGCCATTTTAAATTGTCCGTTTGTCTGCTATCAGGCTGTATCTCATAAACTATAAAGTTAAACAGTGGTAGACAATCAATTCTTAATAGATTGTGAACTCGTAATTCTGTTGCCGATAAAAATGTTAATAGGTAGAATAAAATAAATATTTAGGTGGGCTTTCATACTTAAAACATAAGACATAACATTAACAACAGATAAACGCTTAAAATATTTACAGATCATTTAGTATTAATTTAAAAATAACAAATTAAAATAATAACATATTTAAAGCGACTTTATGCACACATATCACTTTTTTTTATCACATATGTACTTTAAAAGAGATGAGAATTAATATTTTAATTAAACTGCCAATAGTATCGATAATACGAACATCGATTAATCGATAGTCTATCGATTTTTTATATGATATCGTCTGTCAATGTCAACGTCACTGTCAGATTGCACAACAGTACACAATAAAACATCGTCATTGCGTTCACGGCCAATTGCAATCAAAGAGAGGTATTAAAATTTGCAAAATAATTTAAAATTATCAAGCTGGCATCAAGAAGGATATTGTTCATTGGCGTCCGCACTTTTTCACCGACGTATCGTACAAGCTTTAATAGGTCAGAATTCATTTTTAATATTTTTAAAGTATTTTCTAAGTTAATTCTATACTTGAGAAATAAAAATACTTCTTTTTATAGTTAGATATAATAATTTGAACGTGGCGGGATTCGAATACTGTCCTAGTTAATTCGACGTGGGCTTATGAGATCATATGGCTTAGTCAGTATGTTCTTATAACATACATTTATGTTAAACATAAGAAAAATTAAAATATAATTATAGAGGATTTGTGATATAAATGAGAAAAACTTTTCTTTTTGTTTCAACTGCATATACTTTGGTATTCGAAAATATTTTATAGAAAACACAACAGTTGAATACTACAGTTTCCATATTAATGTCCATGGTCACAGGTAAACTGTATAGTATATTTATTTTTTAATTACTAAACACACTACATATATGTTCATCCATATCATTTTCTGCTCTTCTCCAATGTCTTTATTTATTTATTTATTTTTATTAACAAGAAGGATGCAAAATGTTGCTTAAAGAAAGATTAGAAGAGTCTCTAGACCAATTTTAGTTATGTGTTTTTAAAGATTATCAATAATTTTAGTAATAGTACTTGATAGTAAAATCAATAAAGTAATTGTAGCCGGTTCTGTCTGCTTTGGCCCTAAGGTGCTACAGTGAGACAGTAAATGATTTTCAGATTGTATTCTTTTAATAAGTGTTTTTTTTTTATGAATGAACATATAATTCTGCCGATTTTCTATTATATGGAAATACAACAATAAAAAGTTTTTATTGATATATGTTAGGTAAATAAATAAAGAATTTCTATTATTCATTTGCGTAACATATATTATGGTATGGTTTTTTAATTATGGCGTTCCGAGCGTACCAGTCGTGCACATATCACTTCGCCAATGTCACATTGAATGGAGAAGGCACGAAGGAGGTTGTACGGTAGAAGAAATAATATTAAACAATAGGAGAATGCATATTAAAAAAAAAGATGGTTAAAAATTGCCTTCACCTATAACATATACATATATATACATACATACACTATATATATAAGGTAACTTTTTATTGTTAGACATCATTCTTTTTTTTTTAAAGATGGTTCAAAAGTATTTAAGATTCCTTTTTATTTAGTCAAAGAAAAACATTGTAAATACTTCAAATACTTTTAAATTGTTAGTTTCTTTAATAATTGTTTATATATGTATCTATGTTTTTATGTATATCTGTACAAATACAAGCAAAAATATAATACAATATTTCCCACAACATATTTCTAGTTTTGGATTTGCTATAATGAAGTATGCAAACCTGTTCTTTGCGAGGGCACAGCATGTGACCATACACCTGATGGTTATTGGTTCAATCCCAACATAAGGGAAAGGTTTTTTTGATTCTTTTAATTCTTAGCTCTGGTAAAGAGAAAGGAAAACGTATGTTTTATATACAATCCAAAATGTGGAATAAAGCGTAATTGCAATCACGCTGTACCCCGCCGTTTTTTTATTTGCAAACAAAAATGGCTAAAGCATTTTATTACCGAAACTATATAAACATATTATCAAAATTTAACTATTAATATTACAGTTACATATTAACACAAAAACGCCAGCAGTCCGGCATGACAGTGACTCAATGTGCCCCCCGGGCACCGAACCGAGGTCAAAGTCCCACGGACGTGAGACACGGTGTCAGTGGCACTGAGCCTGTGGGGGTAGTCACTAGGTACAATGATATTGTGAAGAGTCAAGAAGATAAAAGGGAATACAGGTAAGTTATATGTATTTAATTGTAATTAGCGACCTGTGCGTGGCTTCGACCGCTTGGACAAATTTTAAATTTTTATATTACTCAGCTTCACGCTGTATCCCGCACGTGGCAGGATAGGCAGAGGGAACTTGGGAACCTAATGTTAAGATTGGCCACACGACCTCTTAGCCGTGTGATTCCGGCTTAGAATAGGATCACCCTGGTACTGATGGTATCGTAAGAGGCGACTAAAGTGCATGTGGTAGAGTCAGGTTGCCAGTAATGGCAACACGCATGGGCAGACTCGACCGGATTATTACCACCCCCGGCATTTAACACCGGCGTTAAGTAGTGGCTTTGGCCACTGCGTTTCGCAATAGGTAATGCCGGGCCCCGGTGCCCTCCCACCTTAAAGGACGGCAACGCTCCTGTAGCTCCTCTGGAGTTACTCGGGGTCGTGGGCGACGGTGATCACTTACCACCAGGTGACCCGTACGCTCGTTTGCCGTCTTTTCCATAAACCCCCGCTTCGCCAGCTTGGACATATTTCTAATTTTTATATTACTCAGCTTCACGCTGTATCCCACACGTGGCAGGATAGGCAGAGGGAACTTGGGAACCTAATGTTAAGACTGGCCACACATTGTATAATTTTACTATATTATTCTTTATAGAGGTCTCCAGTTGGCTAATCGCCTTAAAGTTCTGCTAATCAGTGATCCAAGTACTGATAAATCTGCAGCGGCGTTGGACGTCAATGTTGGTAAGGTTACCTTTTTTTTTTATTTACTCTAGTGTTAAGACACTCCGTTGCTCATTTTCCGTAGGATTCCGTGTTGAGTGGTGTAGTTTAACGCCGCGCTTTGTCTTGTTAGCAGAGCGAAAAGAAACAAGTACTTAATTTATTTGTACGGGTGAATATAATTATAATCTTCAACCGATCCGTTTGGAAGTATCGGGAACCCGCGCCTCTTGGAAACCGACTTACGGAATATTATACTATTATTTTACTATATTATTTATATTTTATGAGGCCTGTCGCGGCGCAGCGGCACAAGAGTGTGACTGTAACCGACAGGTTCTGGGTTCGATCCCCAGTCGAGGAAATGAAATATTTAATATTTTCAATTTAAATATTTAATGTTTCATTTCTTCGCTCTGGTAATAAGGCAAAGCGCGGCGTTGAGTTCCGCCACTCAACATGCAATGCCTCAAATTCGGTGGAAAGTGGGGAACGGAAGTGGAACGGAGTGTCTTTACACTAGGTTCTCGGGTTCCCTCTGCCTACCCTGCCTCGTGCGGGATACAGCGTGAAGCTGATAATATTTTACTATTATTTTACGTAGTATTATACTTTAATTTTACACTGAATTTATCATATGGCACAATATGCGCAGGAAACCTAGTGTTTAGAAACTCCATTTCCTACTTTCCATTAAAAGTGATTGGGTGTTGAGTGGCGGAACTCAACGTCGCATTTTGTCTGTCACCAGAGCAAGGAAGATAATAATAGATTCTCCCAAGTGAAGTAATTAAAAAAAAAAATGTTTTTTTTCGTATTAGGGTATCTTAGTGACCCGGACGAGTTGCCTGGATTGGCGCATTTCTGTGAGCACATGCTATTTCTGGGTACCGAAAAGTATCCTGAGGTAGGTTGTTGAGTTTAAAAGTATTTTTTTTTAATTTAAACGTTGTATAGCACACTTGGTAGGGTAGGCAGAGGGAACTTGGGAACCTTGTGTTAATACACTCCGTTCCCCAGTTTCTGAGTTTGATGCATTGCGTGTTGAGTGGCGGAACTCAACGCCGCAAGTGGCATAACATTATTTTCGGCTTAAATATATTTTTTTATACATGCTTATCGCTATATTGAGTGATTTCTGACGATGCCTTTTGAATGGCGGAACATAACGTCGCTCTCCGTATACCAGAGCGAGAAAATTAGTTTTTTTTTGCTTCACTATTTACTGACGAAACTCAACGCGTTAGTACCAGAGGGAAGTAAATGAAAATATTGAATATTTCATTTCCTCGAGTGGGGATCGAACCCGCAAGAATGATTACAGATTTTACTTACTTACTTACTTATCTTCACGCTATATCCCTAGCGGGGTAGGCAGAGAGAACGGAGCGCCAAACGCTACGGTCTCGGCATACCTCTTTCGCCTCGTCCACTGTCATCAACCTCTTCATACATGCCCTCCGGGGGGTCCTCATGCTTTTTACGTGATCTTCCTCCAGTATCATCGATACTGTGTTTTCGAAGGTCAACCGAGGTCTCCCCCTACCTCTCTTACCACTCACTTTTCCTTCATAAATCAGGAACAGCCTGAGCACGTTCTTCTTCATTCTCACCATCCATTTTAATGAATACTTATTTTTTTTTACCGTTTTCTTTTAGGAAAACGAATATAATAAGTATTTATCAGCCCATGGCGGATCCTCGAACGCGTCGACTTCGTCCGATCACACCATGTACTATTTCGATGTAGTGCCGCAACACTTGCCTGGCGCTTTAGATATGTAAGTTTTTTTTAGGTTCACAGAGAGGGAACCTTGGTGTTAAGGCGTTGTGTTCACATCGCCGCCAAATTTTCACAGAGTTTAACGCCGCCGTTTTCCGTATTCTCGTGACCAAAGCGAAAAATTGTGTTTTTAAATATTTTATTCTACCTCAACTTGGAGTGCTTTTAGCTCTTAATTATCAGATTTTCATCAAATATATCTAACAGTTATTACAACGTTCGATAAAAATAAAAACCACATTAACATCAGGTTATAATACATTCAGGAGTTTTGGTGTTACCCGCATTTTTACATCGGTGGTTAAATTACCTTCAATTGTATACATTCTTATGTATGATTTGCACTCGTCATTTATAATTTTCGACCTGTAAATCTTCAATTTTACGATTTAATTTATTTAAACACATCAAATTTAAAACATTTTAAACTATTAAATTTCAAATTCATACCTTTAAACTTTAAATTTATACTTTTAAACTCAACATTCATACGAACGGTTATATTCGTTCATTTAAACTTGAAATGTATATTACTAAACTTGATAATCTTTAAATTTGTACCTATAATCTTTAAATTTGATTATTTAATCTTTAAATTTGTACCTTTAATCTTTAAATTTGTACCTATAATCTTTAAATTTATACCTTTAATCTTTAAATTGTAACTATAATCTTTAAATTTATACCTTTAATCTTTAAATTTGTAACTATAATCTTTAAATTTATCCAAGTTGCAAAAAATTAAATTTTCATTTGAAATTAATACCGTGCTACCAAATGTTATAAGTTAAAAAAATCCTGTATATCACAGTTTCGCTCAATTCTTCATATCACCACTATTCACGGAGACGGCGACCGGTAGGGAGTTAAACGCCGTGAACTCCGAACACGAGAAGAATCTATCCTCCGATACTTGGAGGTTGGACCAGCTTAACAAGAGCACAGCCGATCCGAAACATCCGTACCATAAATTTGGAACTGGTAAGTATTTAATTAGTTTTTTTTTGTACCCTGTAACCTGGGAACCTTGTGTTAAGTCACTCTGTTCCCTTTTAAAATACTTTCCTTACTTTCCATGTTTTATAAAGTAGTTAATGTATAACTTAACCGACTTTAATAAATAAATATTATTTTGTGTTTTCCTTACAGGTAACAAAGACACATTGGAAATTATACCTAAGGAAAAAGGTATAGACGTCAGAAAGGAACTATTAAAGTTTCATCAGAAATGGTATTCTTCTAATATCATGACTCTCATTGTATTGGGAAAAGGTAAGGGAGGCAAAAGGAACAAAGTGTTAAGACACTCTGGTTCCCACGCACCATTTATTTAAATATATAAGCAATGTATAATTTCTAGTTGACTTTTCGAGATTGTCATTTTTCACATTGATAGTAAAGTAAACGCGCGGCGTTGAGTTCCGCCACAAAACGAGCAATGCTTCGAGAATTTGGAGCACGGATAATGGAGTGTCTTGTCACTACGTTCCATTTGACTAAAAATGAAACAACTATGTTTTTAGATTATTTTTAATTTCAAAATGTTGATGAAAACGTCTCTAGCCTCTTGAAGAGGTTTGACGGTTTCCAAGAGGCGCGGGTTCAAATATCGCCACGTTAAAAATATTATACGTTTTTCAGAAATAGGTTTAAATAAAAACCGTAAACTAGCTTATTGCTATCCCGTTAAAGGATTACGTTCAAAGTGATGATACATTCCGTTGCCAATTTTTTTGAAAAATTTTCAAAATGTTGCGTTGTGTGGCGCAATTAAACGCCGCGTTTTGCTTTAATCTTGTTATTCTCATTTTTTGGGGAATTTCGGGAACGCTTCTCGGTATTTTTTCAATAGAAATGATTGTTTTTAGTGTCTTTCGATGAAATAGATAAATTGGAGGAAACGATGACCAAAATATTATCATTGGTGTTTATCTTTCTTTCTTTCTTTCTTTCAGCTTCACGCTGTATCCTGCACTAGGCAGGCAGAGGGAACGGAAGTGAAACCTAGTGTTATGACACTCCGTTCCACTTCCGTTCCCCACTTTCCGCCGAATTTGAGGCATTGCGTGTTGAGTGGCGGAACTCACGCCGCGCTTTCCCTTATTACCAGAGCGAAGAAATGAAACATTAAATATTTAAATTGAAAATATTAAATATTTCATTTCCTCGACTGGGGATCGAACCCAGAACCTGTCGGTTACAGTCACACTCTTGTGCCGCTGCGCCACGACAGGCCTCATTGATGTTTATAACCTGTTTTTTTTAAAAGCCATGAACAAACAAACTGTCATTCCGTTAAGGTTATTTCTAGACACAGAGTTCTGTGTCGCAATTAAACGCCGCGTTTTGTCTTCTCCTATACCCATTATTTTGGGAATTTTAGGAAAGGCGTTTTCCAATAGAAATCATTGGTACTAAACTTAAATTTAAAAAAGCGTATGAAATTTTTGAACGAAGCTGGATTTGAACCCGCGCCTCTGGAATACCGTTCCAGCGCTCTGACCAACTAAGCCATTCGTTCTCACCGAGCTCCGTCGAAATTCTTATACGCTTGTTACAACTTATTTAAATAATAATACAAAATAGTATTCTCTCTTGCCAAACGATAATTCTTACGAGTTGTCTTTGGGTAGCGGAAATTTGTAAAAATCTCCCTACAGAGATGCCAACAACATAAATAAGTTGTAACAAGCGTATAAGAATTTCGACGGAGCTCGGTGAGAACGAATGGCTTAGTGGTCAGAGCGCTGGAACGGTATTCCAGAGGCGCGGGTTCAAATCCTGCTTCGTTCAAAATTTTTATACGCCTTTTAAATTTAAGTTTAGTATTTTCTGTCCTAAGTGTGGAATAACACTTTAAAACATAGTAAAAATAAAAGAAATCATTGGTTTTCAGAGTCCCTCGATGAGTTAGAGGATATGGTGACCAAACTGTTCTCATCAGTCGAGGACAGGTCAGTCACTGCTCCAACTTGGCCTGAACATCCGTTTCCGCCTCATTTGAGACGGAAACAGGCCTATTGCTATCCCGTTAAGGACTTACGCTCGTTGTCCATTGACTTCCCAATACCGGATACAAGGAAGTATTACAAGAGTGGAGTGAGTACTTTTTTTTTATTTTTTTTTAAAGTACTTAATTATATAGATAATGATAGAAATATATATAGATAAGTAATTCTTTTCAGCTATTATTTTGGTATATATTAAAATACTCCGTTCTCTACTTGTGTTGGATAGCGTAACTTAACGCCGGGCTTTGGGAAATGAAAGTAATTTGAATATAGTCGTTAATTATTCTGCCTATTTTTAATACCAAAAATATTGAATGCGCATAGAAATAATGTTATTTAAAGATTTATCTGTCATTTTGCGTAAAAATCTTAATTTGAAATTTTTTCGAATTTACAATTTAATAAAAACTAATGGATTTCACTTTCACTCAAAAATTACTGAACGGACTCTCAAAAATTACCAACTCATATAAAACTTTGCATTAATGCATTAATCTAGCTTTTATAATAATAATAACACATAATTACAATTTATGTAAGCTATCTAATTCACTCAGCTTCACGCTGTATCCCGCACACGGCAGGGTAGGCAGAGGGAACTTGGGATACTAGTGTTAAGACACTCCGTTCCACTTGGGTTCCCCATTTTACACCGAATTTGAGGCGGAACTCAACGCTGCGTTTTGCCTTACTTAAATTAAATATTTAAATTGAAAGTATTAAATATTTAATTTCCTCGAGTGGGTATCGAACCCACAACCTGTCGGTTACAGTCACACGCTTGTGCCGCTGTGCCAAATCTTTTTATGTAAGCATTTTGTTTAATTTGGCTAAAATATAACAATTTTCAACACGCAATTCCTCAAGATTGGTGAAAAGTGGTAATCGGGGGTGGAACTGAATGTCTTAATACAAGGTTCCCAAGTTCCCTCTGCCTACCCTGCCATATGCGGGATACAGCGTGAAGCTGAGAATATAACAATAACTTCAAGCGGGCGAAGTCGCGTGTGAATCGTTATTTTATTGATAAATATTTGTTATTTCCAGCCAAGCCACTACCTCTCCCATTTATTGGGTCACGAAGGACCTGGCAGTTTATTATCCGCTCTCAAAGAGAAGGGGTGGTGCAACAGGTGAGTTCGATTGGCGTAACTCAACGCCGCGCTTCGTCTCTTAGTGATGAAATGACTGAAACCACGAATGATAGAAACCGTATACATTTGGTCAGACAAAGTCTTACGACGCCTTATCATATATAATTATAGGGGTATTTTTGTAAACAATCTCATTTTTTTTAAAAAAAATATTGCTCCGGATTCTCCTGTAAACAGGGAATGGAAGAGAGATTCAGAACGGAGTGTCTTAACACTAGGTTCACGAGTGCCGTCAGTCTATCCCGCTATGTGCGGGATACTGCGTGAACTGTAAACAAATACACCATTTTTTTTTTCTTTTTTAGCTTCACGCTGTATCCTGCACGAGGCAGGGTAGGCAGAGGGAACCCGGGAACCTAGTGTTAACACACTCCGTTCCACTTCCGTTCTCCACTTTTAAAAAATTGCAAACTTTGGAAAAAGGCAAGACGCGGCGTTTTGACACACCACACCACACGGAATGTCTCACAAATTTAGATATACATAGGGAATAGTTTCTTAATACTAAGTTCGCTATGCTTATCCCGCTATATGCGTGTTAGAGCGTGAAATTGTTTTTTCAGTCTCGTTGGTGGAACACGCATCGGTGCGCGTGGTTTTGCCTTTTTCGGTGTCCAAGTGGACCTCACTGAGGCTGGGGTCGACCATGTTGATGATATTGTGGAATTAGTGTTTCAGGTTAGTGCCGGTTCAATGTCTGTTGGTTTTTTTTTTTCAGGTACAAGAGGGGTAAAAAATAATAAAATGTTAGCTTTTTTTTTTAAATAATATATATATTTTTTTCAGCTTCACGCTGTATCCCGCAGTAGGCAGGGTAGGCAGAGGGAACGGAAGTGAAACCTAGTGTTATGACACTCCGTTCCACTTCCGTTCCCCACTTTCCACCGAATTTGAGGCATTGCGTGTTGAGTGGCGGAACTCAACGCCGCGCTATGCCTTATTACCAATAAATAATATATGTATATATAAATATATATAATTATGAAAATGACTTTGTTTAGTATCTTAAAATTTAAAAATGGAGATTTTTTTAAACTGAATTAATTAATAAAATTGAAAAAAAAAAACTATTTATATGGTCTTGTCAATTATTTAATATTTTCATTACCTTTCAGTGGCGCCCTTCAAAACGCACTCTCCTTAATGTGCAATATATAAAAAAAACTTATTTTCTAGTACATAGCAATGCTAAAAGAAACCGGCGCTCAACGCTGGGTGTGGGAGGAGCAGCGTGATCTCATGGCGATGGAGTTCAGGTTCAAAGACGCGCAGGATCCGAGAGCGTTTGTTACGGGACACGTGCATTTGTTGCAGGTAAGTGTTGAGTGAGACCACATCTGTGGACGTGTGATTACGTGTGTGGATGTGTGATCACATGTGTGGACGTGTGATCACATATGTGAACGTTTGGTCACATGTGTGTATGTGTGATCACATGTTTGGATATATGATCACATTTGCACACATCCACATCATTATGCATACAATAAAGTAGATTAAATGTGGATGTGAGATAACATGTATGAACGTGTAATATTGTTTTTTTTTTAGCTTCACGCTGTATCCCGCACGAAGCAGGGTGGGCAGAGGGAACCTAGTGTTAAGACACTCCGTTCCCCACTTTACGCCGAATTTGAGGCATTGCGTGTTGAGTGGCGAAACTCAACGTCGCGCTTTGCCTTATTACCAGAGCGAAGAAATGAAACATTAAATATTTAAATTGAAAACTGCCGCGCTTTGTCTTATTACCAGAGCGAAAAAATGAACATGTAATATATGTATGAACGTGGGCTTACATGAGTGATTATGATGTATGTTTCACATGTGTATATGTGAAATTACACGTACGTATGATCACATGGATGTATGTGAAATCACTTTTGTGGATAACGGTGTAACTGCGATCACATATGTCACGTGATCTCACGTGTGGATCTAAGATCACACGTGTGGATGTTAAATTAAATCTTTTCTTATTTAAAAAAAAAAAGATTCTTTGAGTATAGATCTATACTAAGTATAATCCATAATAGATATAATTAATAATTAATTCTAACACTTTGACGTAAACTAATGTTATTTTTCAGGAATTCCCGATGGAGGATATTTTGAGTGCGTATTATTTGATAACGGAATGGCGGCCGGATTTAATAGATGACTTGTTATCGTTGCTCACTCCAGACAATGTGAGAGTGGGGGTGGTCGCGAAGTGAGTGTGTCTCCTTTATTGGTTTTTTATTTTTATTTTTCAGCTTCACGCTGTATCCATATCGCACTAGGCAGGGTAGCCAGAGGGAACGGAAGTGAAACCTAGTGTTATGACACTCCGTTCTCCACTTTCCGCCGAATTTGAGGCTTTGCGTGTTGCGTGGCGGAACTCAACGCCGCGCTTTGCCTTATTACCAGAGCGAAGAAATGAAACATTAAATATTTAAGTTGAAAATATTAAATATTTCATTTCCTCGACCGGGGATCGAACCCAGAACCTGTCGGTTACAGTCACACTCTTGTGCCGCTGCGCCACGACAGGCCTCAATATATTGAAATTATCTTTATATTTTCTCTTGGTTTCAAACTGGCAGGGTAGGCAGAGGGAACTTGGGAA
Source organism: Eueides isabella (assembly GCA_019049475.1). NCBI lineage: Eukaryota > Metazoa > Arthropoda > Insecta > Lepidoptera > Nymphalidae > Eueides > Eueides isabella. Next base: position 5,281,248 of record CM032411.1, on the reverse strand, counting down.
CCTTGTGTTTACCCCTTTAGGCTGAATTACATGTGAAATGGTGGAACTCAACGCCGCTCTTTGACTTTTCACTAAAGCGAAGAAATAAAGTAATTAGTGGGAATCGAAAGCATATCCTTTCTTATTTACAGTAGCACGCTTGCACCTTTGCGCCATGACAGGCTTACATACATTTTATAGTTTTATATGAGTCTGTTGTACATGTTTTGTCGATTTTTAGATATAATGTCGGTGCATTTAATTGCGGACTTTAACGCCGCATTATGTCTTAACAGGGTTTAAATCCATGAAAACAATTCAAACTTATTATATGTAAATTTACAGAGGCCTGTCGTATCGCACCTGCCCATAAACATGCATTTTTAAATACGACTGGTTGTGGTTTCGATCCTTATCCGAGAAAATGAAATATTTTCGAACAGCGCGGCGTTGAATTCCGCGACTAAAAACGCAATGCCTCACAATCGTTAAGTGGGGAACGGAACGGAATGCCTTAACACTGGGTTACGTGGCCTTGTACAAGGGTACAAGGGTGCGACAGTAGTACTTTCTTTTATTTGCTCTGAAAATGAATTCGGCGTTAAACTCCGCCACTTAGCACGCAATGCTTTAAGTCCGGCGATAAATGAGCAACTAAGTGCTTTAATGGGAACGGAGTGTCGTAACACTAGATTTAAAGTATATAATTTTTATTTCAGATGTTTTGAAAAGAAATGCACGCAAAAGGAGCCCTGGTATGGTACTAAGTATTTACAAGAGAACATCGATGAGGCCAAATTAAATGTACGTTTTGTTATACAAGTTATTTATCTTGCTTAAACGTTAACGCGATAGTTGCAGGTTCAAATCCCACAGGTTATTTTTAATGCGGCGTTGAACACCGCCAAATAACACGCAACGTCGTGAGAATTGTTTAGAAGATAGGGAAATGAGTGTTGGAACACAAGGCTTTTTTCTTATTATCCTGTCCCTTCACTATTATTAGCGGGAAACAGCGTGAAGCGGTTTTTTTTTTTATTTTAAGATGTGTCCTGCAGGATAGGCATTGAGTGTTGAGTTACGCGGCGTTGGGTTGTTTCACTCAACACCATGCCTTAAAAACTGGAGGAAAGCGGGGAACGGAACGTAGCGTGATAGCAGTAGGTTCCCAAAGTTTTCTCCGTCAGTGCACAACGTATCAGCCTAGCCTACAGCGTGAAAATGAAATGAATGTATGTGTGTGTGTGTGTGTGTGTGTTTGTGTGTGTGTGTGTATATATATAAAACTTTTTTTTGGTTTTTTCAGAAATGGCGCTCCGTGAAATTGAACCCTGAACTACACTTGCCCTTGCCCAATGAGTTCATACCAGCTAAGTTGGATTTGGAGAAAAGCAAAGATCCAACTGCTGAATCTATCGCTCCAGCTATAATAAAGGTATTTATTTATTTTATTTTTTTTTGTAGAGGGAACATGGGAACATAGTCTTAACGTTGCAAGCGTACGATTGTGAATGTAACGAAATATTTAATAATTTCATTTCGCTCTGGTAACAAGGCAAAACGCGGCGTTAAGTTACTCTATCAACCTTAATATCTCAAATGAGGTGAAAAATTTATATATATATATATATATATATATATATATATATATATATATATATATATATATATATATATATATATATATATATATATATATATATATATATATATATATATATATATATATATATATATATATATATATATATATATATATATATATATATATATATATATATATATATATATATATATATATATATATATATATATATATATATATATATATATATATATATATATATATATATATATATATATATATATATATATATATATATATATATATATATATATATATATATATATATATATATGTATATATATAATCTATATTTATTTCACAGGATACGCCATTAATGAGGTTATGGTACAAACGGGATAATGAATTTCTATTGCCTAAAGCGTTTGTCACTTTAGATTTAGTTAGGTAAGTCTATTTTTTATTAGTACTTTTTTAAAGAGGCCTGTCGTGGCGCAGCGGCACAAGCGTGTGACTGTAACCGACAGGTTGTGGGTTCGATCCCCACCGGAAGTAATGAAATATTTAATATTTCCAATTTAAATATTTAATGTTTTCATTTCTTAGCTCTGGTACAAGGCAATACGCGGCGTTGAGTTCCACCACTCACTACACAATGCCTCAAATTCGGAAAGTGGGGAACGGAAGTGGAACCGAGTGTCTTAACACTAGGTTCCCATGTTCGCTCTGCCTACCCTGCCATGTGCGGGATACAGCGTGAAGCTGAGTGAGTGAGTGACTTTTCACTATATGTGAATGTTAGACTAAATACAGCGTTTAGCCCTGCTGTCGCATTAATAACAACCAATATGTTTTTATAGGCATTATGCTTTTCTTTCAAACTTAATTAGACCGGTCGTAGCGCCATGACATAATAAACGTGCAACTGTAAATGCCGGAAAAATTAGATATTCAACAGTTACATTTCTTCGCTCTGGTAACAAGATAAAACGCGGCGTTGAGTTTCGCACTCCTCAATGCCTCAAATTCGGTGGAATGTTGCAAACGGAACGGAGTGTCTTAACACTATGTTATCAACCTACTTTCCCTACACTGCCATGTGCGGGATACAGCGTGAAACTAAAAGAAAATATATTAATTTTTCCAGCCCCCTCTCATATTCGGACCCTGTAAACTGTAATCTAACGTCAATATGGGTTTTGTTGTTGCGGGACTCGTTACAGCAATTTGCGTATTCGGCAGAACTTGCTGGCTTAAGATGGAGTATTGGCAACGCTAAATATGGGCTAAGTGTGAGTTTGTATATCGGTTAGACGTTTTTGTTTATGTTAGACGGTATTGATGTTTATGTTAGACTATATTGGTGTTGACTTAGACTAGATTGTTGTTGACTTAGACTTGATTGATGAGCCAAATAAATAATCATTTTTAAATGATTATTATATTAACTAAAAAAAATTACTTCAAAAAATTATTTTTAAAGTTATTACATAGATTATTAAAATTTTGCCATTAGGCAACTAGCACAGTATTGCCATAGCAATTAAATACAAATAATTAATGTTATAGATTTTTTTTTAGCTTTGCGATGTATCTCGAACATAGCAGGTTAGGCAGAGAGACCTTTGAACCTAGTGTTTTTCAATTTCAGAGAAACATTTGAGGCATTGCGTATTGAGTTGTAGAACTGGCGTTGAGCTACGTTTTGCCATGTTACCAGAAGGGTTATGAAAATATTTAATAATTCATTTCCTCGAGTGGGCATTGAATCCACAACATGCACATGTAAGCAGAAGGATTTTGAGGCACTTCTTGTTGAGTGGCGGAACTCAACGCTGTCCTTTGCCTTGTTACCAGAGCGAAGAAATGAAAACATTAAATATTTAATTTCAAAATTATTGAATATTTAAATTGAAAATATTGAATATTTAATTTCCTCGAGTGTGCCACGACTGGCCTAAAAACGATAAAACTTTTCAGATAACAGTAGACGGCTACGATGACAAGCAGCACGTTCTTCTGGAGAAGATTATCGACCACGTGGTCAACTTTGAAGCGGACCCGAAGAGATTTGAGATCATGAAGGAGAGCCATGTGAGAGGTATCAGGAATTTTGAGGCGGAACCGCCTTATCAGGTGAGTGATAAGGCTTAACACTTAGCTTCACGCTGTATCCCGCGTACGGAATTGTAGGCACAGAACACTCTGTTTTTTTGGGTTTTTTTGGTTCAAATTTATGATTTAGCATGTAAATTTTAGAGAAGATTGTTTTTTTTCATCAATTTGTTAAATAATGTCCCAATCGTGATGGGATTGGCGTGTGTGTTTCTTTTTTTTAAATATTCGTACCCAAAAGATAAAAATGGGGTTGAGTGACGGATCTTAACGCCACGCTTTGCCTTGTTATCAGAGCGAAGAAATGAAAACATTAAATATAGAGTTTTTAAAATATGAAATAATTTTCCTCGAGCGGGATCGAACCCACAACCTGTCACGTTTTCACACGCTTGTGCCACTCAACGACAGGCCTCATCCATCAGGCTTAACAATATTATATTTTTTTTTTAGTTTCACGCTGTATCCCGCACATGGTAAAAGGAACTTGGGAACCTAGTGTTAAGATGTTCCGTTACGTTCCCTATTTATAAAGTTATTATTTCTCTTTTAATAGCACGCGGTGTATCAACAAGCGTTATGTCTGTCGGATGTTGTGTGGACAAGATGTCAGCTGTTGAATGCTGCGGAGAGTGAGTGTTTATACATACATTACTTTTTTTTTTTTTTTTTTTTTCAGCTTCACGCTGTATCCCGCACTAGGCAGGGTAGGCAGAGGGAACGGAAGTGAAACCTAGTGTTATGACACTCCGTTCCACTTCCGTTCCCCACTTTCCGCCGAATTTGAGGCATTGCGTGTTGAGTGGCGGAACTCAACGCCGCGCTTTGCCTTATTACCAGAGCGAAGAAATGAAACATTAAATATTTAAATTGAAAATATTAAATATTTCATTTCCTCGACTGGGGATCGAACCCAGAACCTATCGGTTACAGTCACACTCTTGTGCCGCTGCGCCACGACAGGCCTCACACATTACTTATATATTAATAAAGTTTAGCTACACGGAACCTTGGGAACCTAGTGTTGAAATTGTTTCATTTAAGACACTTCTGTTGCGTTGAATTTCGGGGGCATTGCTTCTTGAGTTGCGAAACCCAACGCCGCGCTCTGCCAGAGCAACAAAAGTTTTTTTTATTAAATAACTTATGGTATCGTGTGATTGTAAAAACGGTGATTGCGGGTTCGATGTCCCTAAGATTAAACATAAGACAATTAGATTCAACGTGATTTTTTTTCTTTAAGCTAAATAAAAATAATAACTAGGAAAATGGGACCGAGTGTTCTACTGAGAACGGAGTGTCTACACACTAAGCTCCGTGCGCTAAGAGTGAAGCTAACTAAACAAATAATAATAATAATATATTATTCCCCCAACAGACATAACTCCTGAACAGCTCAATCATTTCGCGTCGCATTTCATACGTAAAGTGCACGTAGAGGGGTTGATGTACGGGAACATGACGCGCGAGAGGGCGATGGCGGTCGCAGATACTATTGAGAGCAAGTGAGTATGGTCTACAGACATACACTCAGACACAAATACACAACATACAGATACATACACGCACACAGATATAAATACACACACATACACACAGACACAAATACACAACACATACACACAGATACATACACGCACAAAGATATAAATACAACACATACACGCAGACACAAATACTCAACACATAGATACATACACGCACACAGATATAAATACACACACATACACAAATACACACACAGATACATACACGCACAAAGATATAAATACACACACATAGACACAAATACACAACACAGATACAGACACAAATACACACACAGATACATACACGCACAAAGATATAAATACACACACATAGACACAAATACACAACACACATAGACACAAATACACAACACATAGATACATACACGCACAAAGATGTAAATACACACACATACACATAGATAAATACACGCACAAATATATAAATACACACACATACACACAGACACACAAATATATAAAATATATACACATATATACAAATATATTCACACATACACATACACATGCATACACACACACTCGCCCAAGTGTGCGCACACTCACTCACGCATACATTCAGATACACACAATCTTTCTTCACATTTAGACAAAGACATCTACGGACAGACACAGCCACACACACACACTGATAAACACTATTTTCGAATTTTCAAATCTAATAATATATGTACTCAAAGTACTCCAAAGTTTATTCTCTCTTGAGAGTTTAGAGGCTAAGCTGGCGATATGTATATTATATTATGTTTAATACTTTCGATTATCCGGGTTTTCCGATTCTGTTTCTTATTTCATAATTATTTTTAGTTTTATCAGATATATTATATATTTGTAGATTACCTAAAGACGCGACGCCATTGCTGGCCCAGCAGTTGCTGTTGTATCGGGAGGTGGAAATGGAGAAAGGTACGTATGTTCTTTGTTAATTTGTTGAGACCCCTACTTCGAGGATATGTAATATTTAAAATATAAATGTTTAATGTTTTCATTTATTCGCCCTGGTAACAAGGCAAAACGCGGCGTTGAGTTCCGCCACTCAACACGCAATGCTTTATTTCAGTGAAAAGTGGGGAACGAAAGCGGAACGGAGTGTCTTAACATTAAATTCACAAATTCCCTTTGCCTGTCGTGTGCAGGATACAGCGTGAAGCTGAGTATTTTATTTACGTGCAAGAGGTATACATTCGGTTCCCGTTTGGGGAAGTGATATATTAAGAAGGAGAGTGTGGTGTTAAGTTACGCCACTCAGAATTCAATTCGTCAAGAATTGAACGGAAAACACTTGGTTCCCAGGTTAACTTTATGCTACGTACGGGAGAGTGTGAAACTGAAAAAAATATATATTTAGACGGTTGGGACTTCTATTCCCGTGCAGGGAAAGTGAAATGTTATAGTTTTCATTTTCCTGTTCTAATAACGAAGAGAAACACGCTGTTGAGTTACGCCAGTCAGCTCATAGTGACAGAAAGTGGGGAACATCAGGTTCCCAGGTACATTCTAGACATTCCGTTTCCTTTTCCATTTGCCACCAAATTTGAGGCATTGCGCGATGAGTGGCGGAACTCAACGCCGAGCTGTACCAGAGCAAAGAAACAAATATTTCATAACCTCGAGTGGGACGTGGGCCCCGGCAGGCGCGTGGTTCCTGCGCGCGGTGGACAACGCCGTGCACAAGTCGTCGTGCGCGTCGCTGTACTACGCGTGCGGCGTGCGCGGCGCGCGGCGCAACGTCACGCTGGAGCTGCTCGCGCACGCGCTCAGCGAGCCCTGCTTCCACGTGCTGAGGACGCAGGTGCGTGCGCACACACACACACGCACACACACACACGCACACACACGGCGTGCCTATATAGGGCCTGGTCCGTAATGTGCTTATAGTGCTCATAGCGCGCCAACCATCGGTCCGTAATGTGCTCATAGTGCTCATAGCGCCCCAACGATTGGTCCGTAATGTGCTGTTCACGCTCACTGTTAGCGTTATGAATAGTATGATGTCACTTGTGACGTCACTGTTACTCACGTGAGCACTGTAAGCACCTTTCGGACCAAGACTACAGACGTATACATGCACACACACACAAAGGTTTTTATCAAAATTTAAAAAAAAAATGCAATGGTAAGAATTAAAAAAATAACAGCGCACACACACATATATATAAAAATGCCAATATATATAGATATTTACACGCACTCACACACACAGCTACAAATTAATGTTTTACTTTGTTATATAAAAAGTTATAATATAACTACCATTAACTAAGTAAGAACATAACATCTTAACGCTGCTAATAGTTGGGTATGCCGAGGGACCTGAGAACGGAGTGTACAAACACTCCGTTACAATTAGGACACTTGGCCCAATTTTCCGCTGAATTGGTCATTGCGTGTTGGGTAGCGGGACTCAACGCCGTGTATTTCCTTGTTATCAAAAAATTAAAAAAAAATAAATATAAATATTATTGAGGCCTGTCGTGGCGCGTCGGCACAAGCATGTGACTGTAACCGACAGGTTCTGGGTTCGATTCCCAGTCGAGGAAATGAAATATTTAATATTTTCAATTTAAATATTAAATGTTTTCATTTCTTCGCTCTGGTACAAGGCAAAACGCGACTTTGAATTCCGCCACTCAACAAGCAATGCCTCGAATTCGGCGGAAAGTGGGGAACGGAAGTGGAACGGAGTGTCATAACACTAGGTTCCCAAGTTCCCTCTCCTTCCCTGCCATGAGCGGGATACAGTATGAAGCTGAGTGAGATTCTTTATATATTATTATCATTTAATTCTTCGTATGACTTTTCTTTTGAATTTAATGTAAATTATACTAAAAAATATATAAAATTCCATTCAAACTTGGCTTCTTTTTCTTTGTAATTTTCAGGAACAATTAGGATACATTGTGTTCAGTGGGGTGCGGAGATCTAACGGGGTTCAGGGGTTACGGTTCATAGTGCAGAGTGACAGACACCCCGCCTATCTGGAGGAGAGGATCGAGAGCTTTATTGAAGGGTCGCAGGTTCAATTATACTTATAATAAATCTGTAACCGATCACTGTCTGTACGTGGAAGATATGTTAAATAACATCTTATAGGGGGCGTTTGTTCATGTCGTAGAGGAGAAAATAGATAATCTCAGAAACGGCTGACCAGTTTTAAATGCAGTTTTCACCATTACATTTTGGCAGCCTTCTTTCAACATGTAGTGATTGTTTTATTTAAATAAGTTGGTAAATTTATGTCACTTTATAAATATTTAGTTTGACAAAGTTGGTAGATTTTTTTTACTCGTGTCAATGTTATTAGAACAAGAAAGTAATTGAAATTTCTTTCTTTCTCCTTTCTTAGCTTCACGCTGTATCCCGCACGAGGCAGGGTAGGCAGAGGGAACTCGGGAACCTAGTGTTAAGACACTCCGTTCCACTTCCGTTCCCCACTTTCCGCCGAATTTTGAGGCATTGCGTGTTGAGTGGCGGAACTCAACGCCGCGCTTTGCTTTATTACCAGAGCGAAAAAATTAAACATTAAATATTTAAATTGAAAATATTAAATATTTCATTTCCTCGACTGGGAATCGAACCCAGAACCTGTCGGTTACAGTCACATGTTTGTGCCGCAGCGCCACGACGGGCCTCAAAAGTAATTGAAATTAGTTAATTAAATAGTGTAATTCAAGCGGGCGAAGCCGCGGGCGGGTCGCTAGTATATAATATTTTTTTAGTCTGTATTGGAAGTTAGTAACCTAGTGTGAACGCCTACCACTTTCCAATCAATTTGAGGCATCGGGCGTTGAGTGGCGGAACTCAACGCCGCGCTTAACCTTGTTACCAGAGCGAAGAAAATGTTATTATATTTAATTTCTTCAAGTAGGAATCGAAGCCACAACTGACTGACCAGCACATAATTTATTATAATAAATAATATTTTTTTTTACAGGAATATTTAGAGAAAATGACGGAAGAAGAATTCATGAAGCACAGATCAGCCGTCGCCGCCCAGAAGCTGGAGAGGCCCAAACGGCTCGCGGTCCGGGCCTCGCAGATCTGGGGAGAGATCACTGCGCAGGTAAACACCGCAACCCCGATTATCCGGATCTCAGTTACGCGGAGTGCCGGTTGTCCGAATAGAAAGTGAGACTCGTTGTGGGTGTGAAATGTTTATTTATTGTTTTTCGTTTCTTCGCTCTGGTAACGAGGTGAAGCGCGGCGTTGAGATACGTCACTCTACTAAGTTTCCGAGTTTCATCTGCCTGCCCTTGTCATGTGCGGGATACAGCGTGAAGCTGTAATGTACAGCGTGTTTCGGAAATATATATATTTTTTTTGTTTTCTAGGTGTACAATTTTGACAGACCTCGAGTGGAAGTGGAAGAACTAAATACGGTTACTAAAGAAGAGCTCATAGAATTCTTTAAGGTACGTATAGTGGGGATGTTGAGTTGTGGCCGCTGTTAAGTTTGATGTAAGGTATAAGGTAAATGGCTGGAGTAGATATAATTTATTGGTATTTTTTTTTATTTTTGTTCATAAAGTTTGATTTCATGGAGGCCAAGACTTGTCGATCGAACTATAGTTTTGTTTATATATTGTATATTTAGAGTAATAATTGATGTGGACACGAAAATTGTGTATTATTTAAGTAGAAAACGTCACAATTGCTTTGATTTTTTTGCAATATGAGGTATTCCGTGACCAGAAAACTTTAAATGTTTAGGAAATTTGACAAAATTTCTTCGACTGGGAATCGAACCTATAGGTGCCTTAAGTTTAAAAAAAAAATTCTATGTATCTTAATAAATATTTCTATATAATGATTGTCATACAGAAACACATAAGTCCGAATTCGACGAACAGACAGAAATTATCTATATACGTAGTGTCGGTAGCTGAAGGCGGCGCCGGGAAACAGGGCGAGAGCAAAGATGGGGAGAGACAGGTATTCATGGCAGTATATTACTAGCAAACACGCGGCTTCGCCCGCTCGATTTATTATAGATAATTGTACTAAATGATGTTTACTTTGACTGAAGTCTATGTGTTCATTCAGAAATCCAATCTGTAAACGACAGGTTGTGGGTTCGATCCCCACTCAAGGAAATGAAATATGTAATATTTTCAAATTAAATATTTAATGTTTTCATTTTTTTGCTCTGTTAACAAAGCTAAGCGCGGCGTTGATTTCCGCCACTCAACACTACGGAACAAAACGGAGTGTTATATATATATATATATATATATATATATATATATATATATATATGTATATATATATATATATATATATATATATATATATATATATATATATATATATATATATGTATATATATATATGTATATATGTATATATATGCGCCAGAATCTACGTACCATTCACTTTTATGAAATAAGCCATTAAAAAATACTGCACTAAATGCATTTGTATGCTTTCTTTCACCTTCCATTATCCTTTTTTTTAGGATTTTTGCACTGGCTACGATAATGGCCGAATTCACCACAGCCATAACACTTAACATGTTGCTTGTCTTTGACAGATGTGTTCTGCGTGCTCGCGCCATCTTTTCTTGGCAAAGACTTATTAGTTTTCTTATGTTGGTAACGGAAACATGCCAATGCGTCACCTCTTATATTTTCCGGTTCCATGTCAATCAATTTGGATTTAATGGCGTCGGTCGATATTGATATTCCAGAATGTTCGATGGCCATAATCATAGGCATATATTTGTCAGATAATCCTGCCAGCATTATAGAACCGATCCACTCATCGCTGATATCAAAACCCGTTCCTGAGAGCTTTTGACCTGCTTCCACGATCTGAGTTACATAGGACGTCATCGATGTGCAGTTTTCTAATCGAATAGATATAAGATTTCTCAATAAACTTATTTTTCTAGTAAATCCTGAGTCATCAAATAGCGATCTTAACTTTTCCCACAGCTCCTTCGATGTACTGACGTTTTTTATATGAACATAAATCGATGGGTCGATTGTCAAAATCAACTTGGCTTTTGTTCTCGCATCATCTGCATTTTCTAGTATTGTTCCCGGTTCTGGTTTAATACACTTCACCATTCCTTCCAACACCAGAAAGTTCTCTGCAGCGAAACACCAGTCACTGTAGTTTTCACGACCTTTCAATTTGGGTACATTAACTAAGTAACTTGAACTACCGGTCGCCATGATTATTACAAACCACGTTCTGTTTTATACTTATAACTTCACTGTTATATTGTCCAATCATAAAAATAAATCTATTGTCCATCAAACTGATAATACTGACAAAAACTTAGATTATTCACGATTAACTGGAGGAATACGGGTCTGGGCCCATAACCTAAAAATAAAACGATGTGATTTTCTTTGATTGACATGAACGACTAACTTTATTAGAGAAAAACACAGACTAAAAATAAATACATATTAGAGGGCGCTACGAGTGACACAAATGATTTATGCAGATATTTTGTATACATATCCAAATAATAACAATATATATATATGTATATATATATATGTATATATGTATATATATATATATATATATATATATATATATATATATATATATATATATATATATATATATGTATATATGTATATATATGTATATATATATATATATATATATATATATATATATATATATATATATATATATATATATATATATATATATATATATATATATTAAAGTTATTTTTCTTCTTTTCAGCCGGTCGTCATAACGGATTTGGTGGAGTTCAAATCCCGTCGCCCTCTCTATCCCCACCCCACCCCGTTCAATAATATACCGAGGAAAGGGGCACATTGTAAATTGTAATAGAACCATATGTATATATAAATAAACATATATATATATATATATATATATATATATATATATATATATATATATATATATATATATATATATATATATATATATATATATATATATATATATATATATATATATATATATATATATATATATAGTAAAAGGGTTGTAGGTTCGTTCAGGGGACCTTGGTTGTATGGATTCCCGATTATCCGGACTAGTGGACAATTTTATTAATTATGTATTAAATATATGTATATTGGCCTGTTTTAGATGTTTTTCTTGATGTATTTATTAGGGGTTTTCGACTATCCGAATGTCAGAAGACAAAGGTCCGGTTAATCGAGTTTCTGTTGTACTTAAGCTTATGTAATTTACGGATAATTAAATATATATGTTTAAATAAATTAATATAATATCGTTTAAGTAGCTGTTAGAGCTTAATATTTTAGATTCTTGTGGCGCAGTGGTACAGTGTGTGGTTGTTACTACAATTTTTGTGAGTTCAATTCCTAGTCGTAATATAGAATTATGTGGCTCTGGTAATGAGACTAAGCGCGGCGTTGAGTTCTGCCTCTCAACAAGTAATATCTCCAGAGTTAGGAAGTGCTTGGAGAACGGAGTGTCTTAACACTAGGTTACCTTTTAATGTTTAATTCATATATAATAATTAAAGTTATTTATATATAATAATTTGTACGAATGGAAATTGAACCTGCAACCTTTGCGGTTACAGTGACACGCTGCTCCACTGCGTTATCTATTTTAATATCATTACTTTAGCTTATAAACAGTACGGACGACGTGTTGTGGCCGCTCTAAAGTTAACAAATATACATATATTAGCAGTCCCTTAAAAAACGTGTCAAAAAAGCATTTCGTACGTGTGTACACACACACACACACACACACACACACACACACACACACACACACACACACACAATACACAAGAAAAACAATTTAGAAAATATAAAATCTATCTGTCTTTTTTTAGTGTAAAATAATATTTTTTGTATATAAATAATACATTTATTAAATTATCATAGATTTTTAAATTTATTATTTAATTAATTAATGAATATTTTATATTTATTTTATTATTTGTTATTTAATTCATTGATGATTATTTTATATTTAAAAAAAAAAATATGTCCTTATGATTTATTATTCTGAAAAAAAAAATCGTTAACAGTCAATTGAAAATAATCTAATTATATCATGTAAAGTTTTAAAAACACGCACACACACACACACACATACACACATACGCACACAAAACATTAGAACTCCTACTTTACGAGTGGCCACGACACGTTGTCCGTACTATAGTTATTTAATAACTTGTGTCATTATAAGTGTTCAGCCGCCATATTTGTTTTATATAATCAAATGTGAGAAAGAGATGGCAATAGAAAATATAATTAAAGGTTTCTATTATTATTTATTTGCTGGGTTTTTTTTTTCATTTATAATCTATATTTTGGTTGTGAATTAACCGGCAACGGAATTGGGGAACGGAGTGTCTTGACATTAGGTTCCCAAGTTTCCTCTGCTTTCCCTGCCATGTGCGGGATAGAGCGTGAAGCCGAGTGAGAGGGTGGTTGTAAAATAGTGATGCTTATTTTTATAATATTTCTTTAAAACGGGTCTTAAGTAGTTTTTATTGAATTTTAAATTAGCATTTCTTAGCACTAGGTTCCCAGATGTTCCCAGGTTACCTTTATATACCCTGCTATATTTTTGATATTTTTGTTGCTTTTTTTTTTAATTTTTTCACGCTTTATCCCGCACATGACAGGATAGGCAGAAGGAAGTTGAAAACCTAGGGCTAAGACACGCTGTTCTGTATCCTATTTTTCGTAGAATTTGAAGCATTGCATGTTGAGTGGCGGAACTCAACGCCGCGTTTAGCCTTATCACCAGAGCGGTAAAATGATTTTTTTTTAAAATTAAATATTTCATTTTATTGTGCATATATTATTAAAGATATACGTAATTCTTTATTTCAATATAAGATTTTAATGTACTTTTAAATGAATAATAAAAGAAAATCTTTTTAGTTTGCGTTTTATTTTCTTACTTCCACTAAATAAGGAACGATACCTCAGCGGCAGAAGCGTGCGACAGTAAACGACTGGTTATGGGTTCGACCCCATCAAAGGAAATGAATTATTTAATATATATATATATATATATATATATATATATATATATATATATATATATATATATATATATATATATATATATATATATATATATATATATATATATATATATATATATATATATATATATATATATATATATATATATATATATATATTCATTGCAAGCCATCACCACTGATACCCACAATGCCTCAAAGTTGGCGGAAAGTATGTAATTATACAGAGTGTCTTGACTCTTCGTTGTCAAATTCCCTCTGCTTTACTTGCCAAAAAAGAGAAAATACCAAATGGCTATCTAACGCCATCTAGTATAATTGTATGAAATTATAAGCTGTCTGTTGAGGACGTCTGCATTGGTTGTGGATTCTTTTTAAATTAGTGTCTATGGTTGATTTATAGCTTCACGCTGTATCCCGCATATTTTAGGTGTTGCGTGTTAAGTGGAACTGAACGCCGGGTTTGACTTCGTTGGTCGAACGACGAAATAAAAATAATATATATTTTGATATCTAAAGTCGCATTGAACTAACAATTGGTTGCGTTCACAGTCGCTAGCATGTCCCCTAGCGCCACGGCTGGCCTCATAAATGATTACACACAGCTCAGCTTCACGCTGTATCCCGCATATGGCAGGATAGGCAGAGGGAACTTGGGAACCTAGTGTTAAGACACTCCGTTCCAATCTGTTTCCCATTTTTCGCTGAATTTATGGCATTGCTTGGCAGGCGTGTTGAGTGGCGGAACTCAACGCCGCGTTATGCCTTGTACCAGAGCGAAGAAATTAATATATTAAATATTTAAATTAAAAATTTTAGATATTTCCTTTTCCTCGTGTGGGGATCGAACCCCACAACCTGACGGTTAGAGTCACATGCTGCTGCGTCACTACAGTACTTATAAATAATTACATTCTAATAATTTTAATTTCTCCCCTGTGATAGACAAAGCACGGTGATTAATTTTATAAGTCACGGTTAAAAGCGCGTCGTTGAGTTCCGCAACACAACTCCCAATGCTACCAAAATTCGACGGAAAGTGGCTGAAAACTGTGATGCTGCTTTACTCTATTAATTTCTTCTAGATGGCGCTGTTTAAATTGTATCAGAACTGATGGCGAAAAATACATTTTTTGTTTGGTTTTGAAAAACCTTTACATCTACATATATATAATACTCTTCGTTGCTAGCTTTCGCTCAGTTTTCAAAACATTACATATAGAACGGCGGAACTCGACGCCTCGCGTCTGTTAGAGCTGAACCAATGAGCATAAGAGGTGCCAGAATATAACTGTAACAACTGTTATTAAATCTAGTTAGCCGTTTCTGAGATAAGCGTTAGTTAGCCGTTTCTGAGATAACCGCAGATACCGAGATAATGCAGACAAACAGACGAACAGACAATAATTAAAAAAAGTCATAATTTTGTGCCCTATTACATTAACAAACGTCGCCTATAAGATTTTCTTTTTTTTTCTGCTTCACGCTGTATCCCGCACTAGGCAGGGTAGGCAGAGGGAACGAAAGTGAAACCTAGTGTTATGACACTCCGTTCCACTTCCGTTCCCCACTATAAGATGTTATTTAATATATCTTCTACGTACAGACAGTGATCAGTTATAGATTTATTATAAGTATAGATATTATGAATTAATAAGCTATATATAGAAATACTACTCGTTTCATAATTCTTACCAAATATCAACTTAGGTACTAAAATGTTATCGAATAGATCAGTGGTAGCGTGGCCGAGCGGTCTAAGGCGCTGGTTTAAGGCACCAGTCTCTTCGGAGGCGTGGGTTCGAATCCCACCGCTGCCAAATATTTTTTTTTAAAAAGGCTATGGACTACGAACAAGTCAGTATATAAATTATAAAATAATATTGTAGACTTTTTAATATAGTTAATTTGTATGTAATTTCAAACGTTTTCATCTTTATAGAAAACGTATTTTGAACACGTTTTTAGATTCTTTCCTAATAAGAGAGAGAGGGAGAGAGCTCTCTCTCTCTCTCTCTCACTCACTCTCTCTTATTAGGAAAAAAGAACGATTAAGGGATCTGTCGTGGCGCAGGGGCAGAAGTGTGTGACTGTAAACGACAAGTTCTGAGTTTGACTCATGGAAATTATATATTTAATATTTTCAGTTTAAATATTTAATATTCTCATTTATTCGCTATGATAAAAAGGCAAAGCGCGGCGTTGAGTTCCGCAACTGAACACGCAATGCCTCAAACTCGGCAGGAAGTGGAGAACGGAACGGAGTGTCTTAACATTAGGTTCTCAAATTCTCAAATACAGCGTGAAACTGAAGATACTCGGTGAAACTGAGAGAAAAAAAGTGATAATTGTATCCGTAACCATTGTATATCATTATCAACTGTGCTATGACGGCATTAAAGTGCGATCCGAAGTTTCGATTATAGATACAAACATTTGTTATATAACAATAAAAAACCTGGAGAACGGAAGTGAAGCGGAGTGTCTCAATACTAGGTTCCCATGTTCCCTCTGCCTACGCTGCCATGTGCGGGATACAGCGTGAAGGTGAATATATATTTTTTGTTAGTCCACAGAAGTATAAAGTTCTCACGACTCAACGCCTTGGTCTTACTCCACAAGTGGAATTAATTACTTTTTAACTTCCTCATTTCAGTATATTCTTTTTTGTAATATCTTCACGCTGTATCCCGCATAAAGCAGTGCAGGCAGAGGGAACTTGGGAACCTAGTGTTAGGACACTCCGTTCCTCTTGCGCTCCCCACTTTCCCTTTCTCACTTTCCGTAAAGCTAAAAAAAAAAAATTTCAACTAAGTACTTTGAAATTGGCGCGTAAAACGCAAAGTAAAAGAACTGCAGTGCTGACTAAATTTTTTTTTGGCTTCACGCAATATCACGCTGTAAGTATTAAGGCACTTTGTTCTATTGCCCACAATCCGCCCAAGTTGAGGCATTGCCTTCTCACCAGAGCGGAAAAATGTAAACATTTTCTCTAGCTTCACGCTGTATTCCGCTCGAGGCAGGGTAGGCAGAGGGAACCCGGGAGCCTAGTGTTCAGACACTCCGTTTCACTTCCGTTCCCCACTTTCCGCCGAATTTGAGGCATTGCGTGTTGAGTGGCGGAACTCAACACCGCGCTTTGCCTTATTACCAGAGCGATGAAATGAAATACATTAAATATTTAAATTGAAAATATGAAATATTTCATTTCCTCGAATGTGGATCGAACCCAGAACCTGTTGGTCAGTCACACGCTTGTACCGCTGCGCCACGATAGGCCTCAATGAAAACATTAAATATTTAATTTTAAAATATTAAACATTTAGTTAGTAGTTACAGTTACGTACATAATTATATATATAAAAAAAAAAAAATATTACTTACATATTATTTTCAACTGCAAAAAGCCTCAATGGATATGAATAAAGCGCAAAAACAAGAACAATAAGTTTTATTGCCGCGATAAATACCAGCAAAATGGCGGTCACACGTCAACTGTCAGATGCAGTTCGCGCGTAAACGCCGCCGCCATGTTGAATTTAGTGCGACGACCGTAAAATATACAGCTTTGTATTCGGTAAATGTTTGCTTTTATATTTTATTTATATATTTTGGTTATATCTGAGGGAACCTAATGTTAAGACATTTCGTTCCCCAGATACCATCCAATTAAAGATATTGCGTGTTTAGTAGTGCAGTTCAACGTCGCCTAGTGTCTTTGTTGAGAGAAATGACAATAAACAATTTCTTCAAATGGAAATCGATCCCACAACCTTTGAGTTTACTATCTCATTGTAAAACACTTCACTACGACAGTCTGTATTATAATATTAAGTACAGAAAATTAAGTGTTTGAGTCTCCATATTTATTTCGTAGGCAACGGTAGCCATGTAAGACTTAATGTTAAGTTCTGTTTCCAACTTTCCGCCAAATTTGAGGCATTGCATCTTTAGTACGAAGAAACATAATCATAAAATATTTCATATCCAAATTTCAATATTTAATTTGGTCGTTACTAAAAATTTAAATTATATTTTCTCATTATTTTAAATCACTCTTTCGTACGATTACGGTATACTCTTAAAAAATATAAAAGACTTTTTATAAATATTAATGACGTCTCCTACGTTATTACAAAAAAGTGTGAATTTTCTTCCTCCCTCTCTCTCTCTTTCTCTCTTCTGTCGTTATTGCACTAGATGAGCAAATGCAAATTAACATCCAAAAGCCGGCTTCGATAAATGTAATGTATATTATATTTGGTTTTTTTTATTTCCAGCAAAAGGTAAAAAGAATATCATCACACGTGCGTTGGCGGAACTTAACACCGCGTTTTGCCTCGTTACTAAAATATAGAGTGTGAATCGAACCTACAACCTTAGATACTCACTAACTCGCCCATCTTTACGCAGTATCAGCACATGGCAGGGTAGGCAGAGGGCACTTGGGAACCTAGGGTTAAGACACTCCGCTCCGTTACCCACTAATAATAAATCTATAACGGATCGCTGTCTATACATGGAAGATATAATATTAAGTAACATTTTATAGATGAAGTATATTACTGTAGTATTAATTTTAATAAAAGTATTTTTTTTTTTACATTTTAGGCATTTTTTTATGCGTTTGTATGCGCTAATCTCAGAAACGGCTTAATTAGATTCTAATGTAAAGTTGTATTTATTCTATTCTGGCCCTCAATAGTAACTGTTTATTTAATTTGTATCGGTTAATAAATTAAAAAGGTAAGTCAATTCAACACGCAGTGCCTCAAATTCGGCGGAAAGTGGGGAATGGAAGTAGAATGGGGTGTCTTAACACTAGGTTCCCGGGTTCCCTCTGCCTATCCTGCCTCGTGCGGGTTACACCGGGAACCTAAAAAAATCCAACATGTTTAGTTCGCCAAAACTGCTAAAAATTTTATTTCTTTAGCTAAAATTTCCGTTTTCAATGTATACATATATTGTCTTAAAAGTGACAATGTTTTAGAGCAAGAAAGTAGTTAAAATTAGTAAATAAAATATTGTAATTCAAGCGGACGAAGCCGCCGGAGAATGAAATAAATGTACATTGACACCTCTCTCTGCCTCACTCATCCCGCTCATGGCAGGGTAGACAGAGGGAACTTGGGAACCTTCGTTTTACACAATTTATTTTTTCGTGTTCCTTTTATTTTTCTATCTAAACTGTAATTCTCAAAGCGGAATAGAACCTGATACCATCGCTAGTTAAAGCAAACACTCAGTTTATATGAAAAATAAAATATTCACAAATTTGAATAATGCCTTGTGCTCTCGACGTTGACTGATAGTGGCGTGACAGAATACTTATATATACATTGTGGTAACTTTTTTTTACGAACACTTTTATTTTCATCTTCACGCTGTATCCCGCAGATGGCAGGGTAGGCTGAGGGAATTTGGGAACCTTAGTGATCCCATTGTGACACTCCTTTTCCCCACATCGAGTTGATGATTTTTTTTCTTAGGGTCATGCTGTATTACGTACATAGCAGGATGAACTGAGGGAATTCGGGAACCTAATGTTAGACAGTCCGTTCCCATTGAGACACTCCCGTTCCCCACGACCAGTTCATGAGCTCTTTTTTCCTTAGCTTCACGTTGTATCCCGCACTAGGCAGAGTAGTAAAGAAACTTGGGAACCTAGTGTTTGGACCCATAGTTCCGTTCCCATTTTTGAGCTTATCTTTTAATACATTTAATCCCAAAACAGTCTGTTGGACAAAAGATATAGTTGAACAAAACAATAATTTGTATCTAATGGCGGGAGTAAGAGGGAATTGCTTTAGCCTCGAATGCAAGAAGATTGCCGTTTTTATTTCTCGCATCTCGAACACATCTGGTTAGGCAGAAGGAACTTGGGAAACTAGTGTTAAGACACTCCGTCCCGTTCTCAACTTACTGCCAAATTCGAGGCATTAGTGGCTTGTTAAGAATACACTTTATTAAATAATTAAATAATATGTATATTTATATATAACATTTATTACTATACTTAACGCTGTATACGGCTTATGGTGCACAAACGATTCTACCCAAATTTCGAGAGTGTGACGAAACTCAACGCCGCGTTTGGTCTACCAAAGCGGAGAATACTCCGTGTGGAAATCTAATGGTTACGCACGTTCTAATAGTAGTTCTTATAATAATAACATGAAAAAATATATAATTTTCCTTACTTACAAAAGCGTAAAAAACGTCCAAGCGTAACTCAACGCCACACTTTCGGAAATTGAAAAATCTCACATTTGGGAATTGAATTCACAACCATCGCACTTAAAGTCCGACGCTGTGCTGCTACGCTACGACGATCCCTATATAATTAAATCATTTTATATAACTATATTTTAATCTATATTAAAATGCTATAGACGCAATTTATGGTAAATTCAAAACTTAAGTTTATTGTAAGACATATTTATATTTACATTATTTTATTTTTAAACTTAGTAAGACAAAGCGCGGCGCTAAGTTCCACCACTCTAACCCCGATGTCTCATACTCTCTCTCTCAGCTTCACGCTGTATCCCGCATATGGCAGGGTAGGCAGAAGGAACATGGGAATCTAGTGTTAAGACACTCCGTTCTACTTCTGTTCCCCATTTTCCGCCAAATTTGAGGCATTGCGTGTTGAGTGGCGGAACTCAACGCCGCGTTTTGCCATAAATTCCTTTCACAAATTGCTTAAATATTGCTCTAATAATTTTTCTTACATATAATGAAATAGAAATAACCACACAATTTAATAATTATATAAAACAGTAATAATTGGTATTATGACAAGAAAATAGAAATCAAAAGCTCATAATAACCCCCCGGAACCATTTCCCCTGCACGGGAGTCGAATCTCAAACCCGTTTGTGTCAATCAACTGTGGCTGTGTGTGTAGAGAGAACGAAAGGAACGTTTATGTGTGTGTAATACAGGTATCGGGATAGTGTTCGTGTGTTGGAAATTTACCCCGTTTTTGGGGTAATTATCTATGGTTTTAGGTTGTTTCTTTTGTTTTTTTTAGGTTGTTTTATAATTAATTATACAAATAAGTACTATTGAAGAGTTTTATAAATACGATAACAATTGGAATTTTTAGCATAATAGATAAAAGATGACACTTTGATTTCTCGAATTTTCATAAATTAGTTTTTGCCTTTAGATTTTTTTGGCGTTTTTAAAATAGTTTTATACTAATGAGGATAGCAACACTCTATTAATTAATTATGAATAAAAATATGTAAATATAAAGTATTTTTTTATTTAATAGTCTAGAAAAATAAAAGAAAATTATTATTTATTTCTATGAGGCATAGATATAATAATAAAGTTCTTAACACTGCCAAAGGTAAACTGTACTAATTTTAAAAAACGCCACCGGTGCATAATGGTACTATACATTTGGGTTTAATTTTTACTCAGAAGAATTAATTATTGCCATTTCCTTATTCTGGTAAAAAGAAAAAAGACATTGCATTAAGTTTCACAACACAGTACTTAGTGTATTAAAATTAAACTGGAGAATGGGCAGCGGAATGTCTTGGCACTAAGTGTCCTCGTCCTAACCTGCTAAAAAGCTTAGTTTGGGCTTAGAGTAAAAAGTCCTTTTTGGTCAAAATAGTTTAATTATTAAAATATATACATAAATATTTATCATCAATTTTGTAATAATTAACTTTTATGATATAAACCAAAATTAATATTAAAAAAAAATGTTATATTTAAGTGATGTATCTTAATCTACTTTCTAATATTAAACTAACTAACATAAAGATCACATCAACACAACATCTTAGTGGCGTGTCGTAGTGTAGCTATAAACGCGGCAGGTTCCTAAGTTCCCATTGCCTACCCTGACATGTTCAGGACAAAACAAAAAAAAAATATCTTTAAAACACATAAACATACAATACAAAAACTTCGATAGTAAAAAAAAACAGAAAAAGGCAGAAATCTTACCAAAAACCAGGCAACACTGACGCCCCGAAAGCTACAAAACAAAATTCCTTGCCTCAGTCCGCGTTACACCACCGTCCGTGTCGCTTGTCAGTGCCGTCAGTCAAATATATACGTATACGTAGTGTGTGTCAGTGAGATTACCATACAATTTGAAACATCGTATCTACCATATTTCGAAAAGGGTAAGCTCATTTTATATATACATATATATATTTGAAGAAACTTTCATAGAATTCCATCGATATTGATCGTATGGAACTTAAAAGCTCTAGTTCTGAACGTATTTCAAATGTATAAGACGTAATTGATTGTTTAATAACATATTTTTTTTTTGAGGGAATGTATGTAAATATTGATTTTTTTGTATTTTAAGTTGTAGATAAAGGGTAGTGTTAAGATACTCGGTTTGTCTAATATTCGATATTGTGCTGATTGAGTAGCGGAACTCAACGCTGCATTAACTGATCGAAGATGAGAAAATAAAAATAAATACCTATTCCTTCTTTCTTCTATACTTTCTTTAAGTTTTACGATGTATCCAGTAGGTACATAGTAAGTAGGCAGTGATAATATGGGAACATAGTGTTAAAACACTCCGTTCTCATTAATATTTATCACTTCCATTTCGCACTTTCCTTTCTGTTCCGTTACCAGAGTGAGGAAATTAAGTTACTAAATATTTAATTTCCTCACTCTGGTAACACAAACTGTCACGTGTACGTTTATGCTCTGCGCCACAAATGCCACTAGTCAATATCATAATATTTAAATGATTTAATTCATTATATTGTACATAAGTTGAAGTGCAAGAAGGTAAACGCTAGGTCATAGGTTCGATTCCAACTACGAAATTAAAAATCTAATATTTTTTTTTTTCACACTGGCAAGACGGCAATGGCTGCGTTGAATTCCGCCACTAAACACGCAATGCCTCCACAAATCGGTGGCAAGTTGGGAACGTAACGGAAGTATCTTAATGAACACAGAATGTCTTACCACTAGGTTCCCAGGTTCCCTATGCCTGTCCTACTTTGTGTGGCATAGGGTGTGAAGCTAAAACTATTAAAATAAAGCAGGTGTGTTTGTATGATTGAACACGCTAATCTCATCGATCTTATATAAAATCAATAGAAAAACTATTTTTATATTTTATTTGACTAGGAAGACATACAAGATTTTATTTTTCAACTTCACGCTGTATCCCGCACATGACAGAATAGGCAGAGGGAACTTGGGAACCTACGGTCTTGACAGTCCGTTCCCTTAAGGACACTTCCGTTCCCCACTCCTAACGCTTGTTATATTAAAATCAATTTAAATGAATATCGAAGTGTACGCTTTAATTATTTTTATTAGTTTTAGAATTTTAAATGAAACACTTTTAACCGGATTAATCGCGTATATTGATTGTTAAACATGTTTTTTGGAAACCCGACGTTTGGAACACTTTACAGTAGTCCGTGGTCACGGGTAGACTACTTTAAAGTGTTAGAAACGTCGGGTTTCCAAAAAACGTGTTTAACAAACAATATACGCGATTAATCCGGTTAAAAGTGTTTCATTTAAAATGTGTAACAATCGCGAAAATCAAAGAAATTATTAGTTTTAGAATTATTATAATTATCTCTATTCCTCATATAGCAGGCAGAAATAGCATAAAGATACTCTCATGTCATCAATTTCGAGACATTCCGTGATAAATCGCGTAACTCAACGCCGCGCTTTGAACCCACGACCACAGCTCAAACAGATTTAGATGCTATGCCGATGGGCCACTATGGCCTTAAATAGATATTGCATTTAACGTTTTCTTAAAAAGTTGAGGTCTATCGTGGAGCAGCGGCACAAGCGTGTGACTGTAAACGATAGGTTGCGGGTTCGATCGCCTCTTGAGGAAATGAAATATTTAATATTTTCAATTTAAGTATGTAATGTTTTTATTTTCTTCGCTCTGGCAACAATGAAAAATTGAGCTTCACCACTCAACATGCATTGCCTCAAATTTGGCGGAAACTAGGGAACGTAACGGAGTGTCTTAACATTAGGTTCCCAAGTTCCCTCTGCCTACCCTGCCATATGCAGCTGAGTGAATTTTCTTAAATGCCATCGAAATCGTAAAAGCTTCACGAAAGTTGTTATTTTATCATAATTATTATATCATTATAACCACTCTAAACGCGACTGGTTGTGGTTTCCATCCCCACTCGATAGATATTTCCTCGCTTTGAAAATAAAATGAAGGTTGAATTGAGATATCAATAGCCAATGATAAGGGAACCTGATTACACTAGGTAATCAGGTTCCCTTATCATTATAAGACTACCAAATAGTTTAAATGATAATACGGGGTCGGCGGATTCGATTCATTTTTGTAGACTAAAAAGGACACGAAGCGCGGAGTTGAGTTCCGCCACCGAACACTCGGTTTGAATTGTAAACGGGGAAATCTCGCTGTTAGTAATAGTAAGCAATTTTTTTACAAAGTATAATTTGAATATCTTTGAGAAATACTTTAATTTTCTTCTTACTCGGATAAATCTAAGCGCGGCGTTGAATTACGCCGCTCAACAGACAAAGTTTGGGAATATTATCTAAAAGCTGAAAAAGTGTTTAACTTTTTAACAGAAGGTTCCCGCGTATTTAGGTTCCCTCCTCGGCCTCCTTTGCCGTTGACAGAAAAGAGACAATAAAACTTGTAAACAAAACATTTTTGGCTCGAATTTGAAGCTGTTACCACTCACAATGTCAAAACTACGTAAATAATTCACGTAAATAATCGTTAATTTCTTGTCAGCAATTTGTCAAGTCCAAGTGGAGTTCTATATCATTGGATGTGTGTTTGTTTATCACATTTTTCTCATAAATTGTAAATTTTTGGCAAATAATTATGTGTTGATTGCCAAAAATACGTCTGAATTATAATTTTACACCCTCGTGGCACAGTGGAAGTGATCGTTTAGGGGAACTTGATTGGTCTAGACTTGTTTAATAAAAAGGAACCTGGGAACGTAATATTAAATTAGCAGTTCCCATTAAAACACTTCCGCTTTCCACTTGCCGCGGAGTCCTAGAGGAATTAATTGTTGGGTGTCGTAACTCAACGCCGCGCTTTACCTCGTAGCTAGAGCGAAGAAATGAAAATGTTGAATATTAAATATCAATGATCTATTATAGCGCCATCGTAGCGCAACAACAATGCATTTAACCATAAACGTATTGGTAGTGATTTCAATTCCCACTTTAGAGACAAAATTATTCCGATTTTATAAAAAAGAAAACGCGGCGTTAAATTCCGACAAATTTCAAGTTTTTCACACAAAGGAGCTTTGCCTATTCTACATACGGGATACAGCGTGAAACCAAAGTATTACATCACGCGTAAATCGAACTTGCTACCTCATTGACAAACAGAAGCTGTACGATATGTATTTAGTTTGAAAAGGGTTAAATAATACTGTTGAGCACTGATCTCCGCCCGCATACGTACTTCACGCCCTTTGTCATATTATTACCGTTGGCAGCTTAGCGGTACGTGTTGAAGATCGCGGGTTCGAATTCTGAAGTGTTCTTTTTTTTGGGGGCTCAATTGTATATGATTTTAGTTTAAGGGTGATTAAATTTTGTGCTTTGTTCGTCAGTCAGTCTGTCTGTCGAGTTAATTTAAAAAAAAAACTAATAGCAGTCGTGGGACTGCCGATAGAAGTGAAAACGGAACTATTAAGTTGAGAGTAATTAAAACTATATGCAAAAATTATATGATTTTTTTTTATGTTTTATTTATTAGTTACATATGATGGGTTAAACAAATCATGAACGAAATATAAATACAAAGTGGTTGAAAAAATCATTAATATACAATTATCTTAATTATACATAGTATTTATATTTACACGAATTTCAATGAATTCAAGTTTGAACATTATTTTCATTATTTACATCATTGTCGTGACTCACAAAATTATACTTATCCAAAAAGCGTCCAACGCGCACATAATACAGTCAGAAATAGTCGATGTATTAGTGTATACGTGTGCACAGGCTACTGCGCGTGCGCTAGTCTGGGTCTCCATAGCGATAGATATACTATTATCATTAGCATGTCGGTGACGCGTACCGAGGATTTTACCCTCTACCAAAACGCTCAACGCGCCTAAAGAAGTTTTCACTTCAAAAATTTGGAACGTTGTATCAGTATAAAGGGATACGGAGAGGGAGGGAACCTGGGAGAGGGAACCTGGGTTCCTCTGACTATCCTGCCACG
Source organism: Eueides isabella (assembly GCA_019049475.1). Lineage (NCBI taxonomy): Eukaryota > Metazoa > Arthropoda > Insecta > Lepidoptera > Nymphalidae > Eueides > Eueides isabella. The sequence continues at coordinate 5,254,804 of CM032411.1, read as the reverse complement.
TGCGGGATATAGCGTGAAGCGGTTGGCTGATGAGTTCGTTTCGCACCAGAGGAAATGAAAGAAATATTTAGGTAATATTTCAATTTCTTAACTCGAATAACAAGGCATAAGCTTGGCGTAACGAAAGTGTCTTAAGAGGAACAGAGTGTAAGACACTCTGTTCCTCTTGAGACACTAGGTACACAAGGTTCCCAAGTTCCCTTTGCCTACAGTGCCATGTGCGGGATTCAGCGTGAAGCTGAATAATGAATCGTAATATATAATATAAACACATGCGTACGATGGAGTCCAAGCGGGCGAAGCCGGGAACATCACGCTAGCCTTATATATAATTATCACAGTATACTTACCTATATCTTTAATTAAATTAAATTATACAATATTAAAAATAATCTTGTTAACATATTTTGTGTGTAAATTGTTATGGTTTCTGCAACATTCATAGTACATAGAAGAGGCTGAGGCCGAAATTGAGGTATATCGTGGCGCAGCGGCACAAGCATGTGATTTCAAACGCTAGTTGCGAGTTCGATCCCACTCGAGGAAATGAAATATTTCAAATTTAAATGACTTCATTTTTTTACTTTGGCAACAACGCAAAGCGCGGAATTGAGTTCCGCCAACTACACGCAATACCTTAAGTAGGAAACGGAAAGGAGTTGGTTAACACTAGGTTCCCAAGTTCCCTCTATCTACCCCTCTGCTATGTGCGGAATACAGAGTGAAGTGGAGTTAGTGAGTGACTAAGGCCGTCGTAGCGCAGTTGCACAGTATCTAAAGATGGCTTTAAGTTCGATTTCTACTTGAATTAATAAATTACTGGCTTTCCCTCGCTTGGCTCACAACAAAGTGAGGGATTGAGTTTCGCCGCTCAACTCATAACACTCTGATTTTTGCCTATCCCGCAAAATGCGGGATACAGCGTGAAGCCAAAACATAAATATCTTTTACAACTCAACACACACTAGTAGCCAATTAGGAGTCATTAGCGCTGTACAAACAGACCGACGGTGCAATAGGACAAATATTTACATATGTATATTATATATAGTGCTTTCTTGAAATTGTCGATATTGTTAAATTTTTATTATCTACTGCCAGGGTAGGCAGAGGGAACCTTATGTTACCCCGTTAGCAAAACACTTGATTGCCTACGTACAGTTTTTAAGACATTGCGTTTTGCGTTGCGTACCTTAACGCTGCAGATGTGCTGTGTTCTAATATATTTTTTTTTCAATTAACATCTGATTTTAACACAAGCGCGGCGTTGAGTTCCGCCACTCAGATAGAAATTAAAAACGGTGAACTAATTAATATTAGAATAAATCTGTCGGTCTTAATATTGGAATAAATTGGAACTCTGATAAGAGAAAATCGATCTCATTACAATCGTCACTATAGTCTTCCCACTGTTTTCCGTATAATGCAGGGTAGGTAGAGGGAACTTGGGAACCTAGTGTTCCCAACCGTTGCGTTCTCGACTTTCCCCCGATTTGAAAAAAAGAAATGAAAATATTTACAATTTAATTTCCTAGAGTAGTAACTAAACATCAGTATCGAACAATCGTAAAAAAAAAGTTAACATCGATACTGATATATCGATCGCCTCTAGTAAAATATCGATATATCCGAAGCCCATCACTAACACTGTAGCTGCAATTCGAAGATAACGCATACAAATAGTGACGTGCATACAATTACCATAAATTATCGATTAGCTGAGCAAATACGGATAAAGCGGGGGAAATATCAATTTAATGTCAAAACGTACCGGTAATTTAATGAAGGCGTCAGAATTATTGACTTGGAGGGTCTGGGGTTCGATGCTTGGTTCAGACAAATGACGAGTCTGTATAAATATAAATTTGTACAGATTTTTTTAAAGTACTTTAAATATATATTTTAATTGTATTTTGTTTCTGGTAAAAAGATAAGGCGTGATTGAATTTGACCACTCAACATGAAATTCAGAGTTGCGTGAAAAACGGAGTGTTTTAACTCTCAGTTTCCTCTGACTATTTTGTTATTTGCGGGATACAGCGTGAAGCTAAGGAAAATCTTATTTATATTACGTGCTGATAATATCAGCTTTAATGCGATAGATAGATTGTGGGTTCGATTTCTACTTGAGGCAATGAAAATCTAGGCAAAGGGCGGCGTTAAGTTCCGCTACTCAACACGCTTTGCCTGAAATTCGTGTCCTAATGGGAGCGGAGTGTCTTAACAGTAAGTTCCCAGGTTCCCTCTGCCTTCCCTGCCCTAGTCGATGAAAGCTAGTAAAATAAAAAATAAAAATTGGAGAATATCATTACTATTTGACTCTTTGTATCAAAAAATATTAATTACACACTAAGGAAAGATAAGCGGTATTTGAACCCACACCTCTTTGAAGTATATTTATGGTTTTTTTTTTATCATATTATAAAGAATTCTTTCTTCTATAAACGAACGTCTAGACGGGAAATAGTATTTATTTTCATTTTCCGTTGTTTAGTAACTTCTTTCGATCTTGAATTGACAGACAACCTACACAGGTTTTGTCTGTTGAATATGATTTTTGCAGCTATCTCTGGTAACAAGGCAAAGTGCGGCGTTGAGTTCCGCTACACAATGAAATGTCTCAAATTCGGCGGGTCATTGTGAAAGTGGGGAACGAAACGGAGAGCCTTAACACTAGGTTCCTTAGTTCCATTTGCCTATCTTGCCATGTGCGGGATACAGCGTGAAGGTGAAAAATGAACTGTTTGACCCTTGAAGTAAGCATGGCAAGAGGAGTGTTATATATTTGACCTGTCTGTCTGTGGCATCATAGCTCCTGAATGAATGAACCAATTTTAGTGCGATTTTCTAATCGAATATCTAGTTCCTGGATGTTTTGTAAAGACAAATTTGTTGTTAAAGAGCTACAAGCATTTTGCCGAGATTGGATAATAGTTCTTTTTGGGACTTTTTTAGAGATTTTTTTCTATCTGATAAGACATAAAGCGGCGTTTAGTTACGTTATTCAAACACGTAATGTCTCAAAATTGAGAGGCAAGTTCAAATGAAGTATTGACACTAGGTTTATTCGCCTATTATTGTTTTTTATTGATCTTTTTTTTTTTAACATTTTTATCTTCACGCTGTATCCCGCACAGTGCAAGGAAACTTGGGAACCTTGTGTTAAAACACTTTGTTCCTATTATGACACTTTGTACCACTTTTTACGTCAAATCCTTCAGGCATTTCGGAACTCGCGTTTACAGTCGGCAAAGTTTATACACTATAACAAAGGAAGAACCGTCTCAAGTCAATTTCCATAATATATAAGTATAAGTGAAGATATGGGGAGAGTTAAGACATTCCGTTATCCACTTTTCGTTAAATTTTCGAGACATTACGCATTAACTGGCGGAACTCAACGCCGTGCTATGTTTTATCACTAAAACGAAAAAAATAGTAATAATTATTCACCTATTTAGATAAAATGTCCACCTTCTTATAAGTTATAATATTTTTGAGCGCACTAAATAATATACCGTGGGAATGTAAATACAGACATTCGTGTACTGATAAGTTATCATTTTATTATGTTAAAAATTGATTTGGACTATAGGCTGCGTACTCAACACGAAATGCTTTAAAAATTGAGCTTCACGCTGTATCCCGCACGAGGCAGGTTAAGCAGAGGGACCATGGGAACCTAGTGTTAAGACACTCCGTTCCACTTCCGTTCCCCACTTTCCGCCGAATTTGAGGCATTACGTGTTGAGTGGCGGAACTCAACGCCCCGCTTTGCCTTATTACCAGAGCGAAGAAATGAAACATTAAATATTTAACTTGAAAATATTAAATATTTAATTAAAATTGAGCGTTGCGTGAAAAGCGGAGTGTTCCAACTCACGGTACCCTCTGTCTATCCTGTTGTTTGCGGGATACAGCGTAAAGTTAAAAAAATCTTATTTATATTACGTGGTGATATTATCAGCTTTAACACGACAGATTAAGGGTTTTTCGCTCTGGTAACTAGGCAAAGCTCGGCGTTCGCCTTCCCAACACGCTATGCCTCAAATTCAGACGTTCGTGTACTGATAAGGTATCATTTTATTATGTTAAAATTTGATTTGGACCATAGGTGCAGTGGTTAATGACCTCACGTTGCAGGACGGCTGGCGATTCAAGTTCCATTAAAATTATTTGAAAACAAAAACAAAGGTCGTTTCCTACTCAATATTTCTTTCATTTTCTCGGTAAAAGGGATAAAGCGCAGCGTTAAATTCTGCCATTCAACACGAAAATTGATTACAAAATGAGGAACGTATAGTATATAAATCCTAAAAGGGAACCTTAAGGTTCCCTCAGCCCTTATTGCTATATTAAAAAAGACACTGTGATTAATGTCCTTTTTTGAACAAATTAGAACCCTTTAATTAGACCTGTCGTAGCGCAGCGGCACAAGCGTGTGACTGTAAACGACAGTTTACGGGTTCGATCCCCACTCGAGGAAATGGAATGTTTAATATTTTACATTTTATGTTTTTTTTTTCGCTCTGGTAACAAGGCAAAGCGCGGCGTTAAGCCCCGTTTCTGGACACGCAACGCCCAAATGTAACGCCCCCAGCAGCAAGTGGGGAGTGGAGCAGTGTGTCTTAACACTACGTTCCCAAGTTCCCTCTGTCTACCCTGCCATGTGCGGGATACAGCGTGAAGCTGAGTGAATGAGAGCCCGTAACCATAGCACTTTTTAAAATTAACTTGTATGTAAAAATGTATTTTAAGCGAAGAATTTTGTAAGCGACGGTCAGACTTAAATGATTTTTATATGTAAATTATTTAAAATGATTTCCTATAAAATTTTATTGAACTAGCCAGTACTGATACCGCTGTGACTCAGTAGTAGGCATTTCTTAATAGCTAGCGTCCAGCTCGCGGCTTCGCCCGCTCTTTATTAATCAATCTCAATTACTTTCTTGTTCCAATAACGTTATCACTTTTATGATAACATCTATACATTAAAAAACTGAAATTTTAGCTAAGTTAATTATTAAATTGTATCAATTTTAACGAAATTAATATTTAAAATTCACTTAACTTTTTTTTATTTATCAACCGATTTAAATAAAATAAACACTAAATGTTGCCATAATATTGTAGTGAAAACTGCATTCTCAGCTTCACGCTGTATCCCGCACGAGGCAGGGCAGGCAAAGGGAACCCGGGAACCTAGTGTTAAGACACTCCGTTCCACTGCCGTTCTCCACGGTTCGATCCCAGTCGAGGAAATGAAATATTTAATATTTTCAATTTAAATATTTAATGTTTCATTTCTTCGTCCTGGTAATAAGGCAAAGCGCGGCGTTGAGTTCCGCCACTCAACACGCAATGCCTCAAATTTGGCGGAATGTGGGGAACGGAAGTGGAACGGAGTGTCTTGACACTAGGTTCCCGGGTTCCCTCTGCCTACCCAGCCTCGTGCGGGATACAGCGTGAAGCAAAAAAAAAAAAAAGCCATCGTAGACAAGTGGTACAGACCGCAAACTAGTTAAAACTGATATTAACTCTATTAAGCTGTTTCTGAGATTAGCGTGTACAAACACACAGACAAACATACAAAGTACAAAAAAAAATGGTCTTGATTCTGTACGTTATTAAATGCTACCAACAAAATTTTTGTATATTTGTAGGATACGTTACGATTTTTTTGTAAGTATAGACTTTCATTTCGCCGCTCTGGTGTCGATATCTAAGCGTCTCAAACGCTAGGACCCTAATGGGAACCTTACTAGGACCCTAATGGGAACCATATTATCTTAAGACACTGTTCCCCTCGCACTGTTTCATTTTAAGACATTCTTTGTTGTTCTTTGAGCGAGTTAATGTAAATACTTGATTACAATTATTAATATGACGGCGTTAAGTTACGCTTCTACAAAGAGAACAATGATAAACAATCGATTGTCTCGACACTATTGATTTGTAAATTTCACTCTCAGATATCATTATTTTAATGTTTATTTTTAATTCAATTACAAATACTACAAAGATCTGCTACAAATCATTGATTTGTACCCACAATCGTAATACATAAAGCATTTTGAATTACCACTGCGCCATCGGTAGCATTCCTGAGAAATAATTAAAAAATCCAAAAGGTGTACCACTGGGTATAAACTGAGGGCCATTTCCCTTAATTGCGTCTATTAAGCCTTAAAAATATGTGAGCGCCGTAAATATTTTCTATAGCTGTGGCGACCCCCCAAGGATTATGCATATTTTAGTACCACCCTCGAGGGTTACGAGTTCTATTATTTATTTTAAAAATATGAAACGACCTGTCGTGGTCCAGAGGCGTGTGGCTGTCACGCAATGCCTCAAATTCGGCTGAAAGTGGGGAATGGAAGTGGAACGTAGTGTCTTAACACTAGGTTCCCAAGTTCCCTCTGCCTACCCTGCTATGTGCGGGATACAGCGTGAAGCTGAGTATGAGTATATTTAATGTTTTCATCTCATTTGAGACTTGTTGTGGACCAGAGGCACAAGTTTGTGACTGTCAACGCACAAGTTTGTGAATTCGATCGATTTATATTTTCAATTTAAATATTTGATACCGCGTTAAGCTAGAAAAAATTTTTTGCTTTTCTTGCGATTGCTTATAGGAGCATTTGCTTCCCATACTATATTTACGTGGCCATATAAAATGTAAATTAATAAACAAAATTAAAAACTTTTAATTTGTCTTTTCATATTATTTTTATTTTGTGTACATTTTTTTTTATTTTAATTTTATAATGGCTGTATAATTCACAATCTTTGATGAATAAAATAAAAAAAAATATATATACTGAAGGCAGTATGGCGGGAGCGTAAAGTAAAGATGGCCGCTTAGTAATTCGTTATTATTAAATTTTATGTAAGTACCTAATACAAATTAAATACTCTGAAATTAGTTGATGGCGGTATGTTGTGGCGCAGTGGAACAAGCGTGCAACTGTCAATTCTACAAGTTGTGGGTTCTCATCAGGATCCACACTCAAAAAAATTATATATTAAATAATTTAATCTTACTCGCTCTGCCAATAACAAAGCGCTGCGTTGAATTCCGCAACTGATCACACAATGCCTTAAATTAAACAGCTAGTAGCTAGGGAACCTGAGTGGCTTGTCTACACTAGGTTCCCAAGCTCTCTAATCTGCGCAGCCTACTGTATGTAATATTTTAGTATAAATGGGCAATGGGCATTCTTTTTATGGCGAATGAGATATAAAATAAATGATTGTAGATTTATTTATCTGTGCTTCTAGCATACAAATGAGAATATATATTTTTAGTTTCGCACCGGTTTTCAACATGGCAAGGTACATCCCTTGCCATGTTGAAAACTAGTGGACTTTAGAAAAGAAAAAGTTAAATACAAGCGAAATAATTAATTAATTACAATAATTACACTATTTTATTTACTGATCTCGATTACTTTCTAATAACATTATCACTTTTAAGACAATATCTATATATTGAAAATTAAAATTTGACAAATGTAAAAAAAAAATGTAAAAATTTAAATTGACGTAACTTTTATATTTTTTTATCGAGTTAAAGAAAAAAAGCACTAAATGTTGAAGGTCGGTTGAAAAAATATAATAGTGAAAACAACATTCAAATCTGGTTAGCCGTTTCTGAGATAAACGCGTATAAACGCACATACAAAGATTTTTTTTTCAGCTTCACGCTATATCCCGCACATGGCAGGGTAGGCAGAGAGAACCTGGGAACCTAGTGCTAAGACACTCCGTTCCACTTCCGTTCCCCACTTTTTTTTTAAAGAAATATTATCTTGGTACCTAATACACTAATGAACATCCCCTATAGAGATTTTTCTATATTACTTCCATACACACTTCCGTTCCCCACTTTCCGGAAGTGGAACGGAGTGTCTTAACACTTGGTTCCCAGGTTCCCTCTACCTACCCTTTCTTGTTTGAGATACAGCGTGAAGCTAAGTAAGTATCTTTCGTACAGACGAGTGATCAGTTACAATTTTTTTTATATCAAGTGTTTATCGAACCCGCACACTTGTGCCACTGCGCCATGACAGACCTCGTATAAGAAAGAATACGAGCTTATAAAGCCTTTTATAACCGAATAATGAGATATATTTTTGAATTTTATTCGTTATGTATGAATATGGTATCTACCTATTGCGTGGGATTCGTATGAAATACTTTTATATATAAAAGTGATAAAATTTTATTAATATAATTTTCTTACATTATGTCCGTCATAGTACAGTGGTCAGGTTGTTTTTATATACTTAACGCCATGGTAGAGGAGTTCGATGCCTTGCGTAGGAATCTAATGTATCTTAATTCACATTGGTTGTTTGTTAATTTTTTTCTCTATGGTTAAATCACAAAATGTGTTGTATGTCAAAAAAATCACCAGAAAGTAGAGAATGTAGTGTCTTAACACTAGCTTCTCTCTGCCTTTCTGCTTAAGAAGAGAAAATGAAAATATTAAGTATTTTATTCAAAACAAAGCAACACGGCGTTGGCTTCCGCCGCTCAGCACGCAATGCCTCATATTCAGAGGAAACAGTTAAACGAAATTGTCTTACAGAAAACGAAGTGTCTCGACACTAGCTGCCCAGGTTACCTTCCCGCTCCTGCTTTGCGAGATACAGCGTGAAACTAACAAAAAATATATCAACTCCTTTCAATTAAAAAAAGCTAGGAACCTACAACTACCGCTCAACCAATACAGCTTTCGTACCGCTACGCCACAATGGCGTTAATAAAATGTTACTCCCATACTATGTGATTTGGTAGCTTCGAAACTAGAAATTCGTTATCATCAAAAGCGTGTGTACTAGTGATGTCTAACAATGTTGTCACGCGCTTATTGCTTTGAATAGTGATGTTCACCACATATATACTCGTATGTATAGATATATCGATAGCTTTTTAATATTTAAAATATTTACGATATTGTGTCTTGTTGCATACTTTATCATGTGGTAGTGACTCCAACTTTTGAAAGCAATATCGATTGTGAAGAAATATCGATGTTTGTTTAATATTTCAAAATACATAAGAGAATACAACGTTATGGTGACGGTATCTTTTTTAAAACACGCTTTTTAATAAAAGTTAACTTGTGTCTATGGAATAAAATTTTAAAATTAATTTGAACAACGTATCGAGCTGGTCTGGTGGTGGAATCAGGACCACAGTAGTTGAAGTCCTTAAAGATTATTAAATCTTGTAAACGTTTGACAGTGTTTAACTGTTTACTGTTTTACTTAATTATTTTTTTATAAAATAATTTAAGTAGACAGAGACAACTTGGGAACCCTGTTCTGTCCCCGCTCACCACCGAAATTGAGACAATGCTTGTTGCCTGGCCGAACTCCGCGAACGCCGCGTTATACCTTGATACTAGCGCGGAGAAATGAAAATATGAACCTTTTTATTTCTTCGAGAAGAGTTCGTATCTGTAACCTATCGTCTTTACAGTAGCACACTTATGCCACTGCGCCACGGAACATCTCAGTACTTTACAATCAATTAATAACAAATTTCTTATATAAAATAAAAATATCTAACACAACCTGTAATACTGTAGTGGCGCAGTGGCACAAGCTGCGACTGCAACCGACAGGTTGTGGTTTCGATCCCCACTCGAGGAAATGAAATATTTCATATTTTCAATTTAAATATACACGCGTACAGGGCAAAACACGCGGCGTTGAGTTCCGCCACTCAACACGCAATGCCTCAATTCTGCGGAAAATGGGAAACCGAAGGGGAACGGAGTGTCTTAACACTAGGTTCCCAAGTTCCCTCTGCCTACCTGCCATTTGCGGGATACAGCGTGAAGCTGAGTAGAGTACAACCTGTAGTAAAGAAATATCATCATCACATTAACCTGCACTTGCTACGTCACGCCATTTAACGTTTTTTTACTGATACCGTAATACACGGTATTTTCAAAAACACTTAAAACAAAAGAAGAAGTACCTGCTAACGTCCGTAGCACGCTTATTGCCTCTTCAAGGAAATAGAGTTGGGTTACGCATTTATCGATATTAATATTATTTTTTGTATTTTTGGTTATATTTTTTACATTTTTTATTTTTTTTATAATAATATTCGTAATGTATAATGAAATGTTAGCGTTTTCTCATGTTTTTAAAGAGTCTTATAGCATATTAGGTTATTAAAACATAGCTTTACGCTATTTTTCTGCAACTTTGCCGGGTAAGAAGTTCGAATTAAAAATATTTAGTTTTTACATTAAAGAAATTCAAAGGAGTCATTGAGTGCTAGATGACGGAACTTAACGCTGCACTTATCATTGATAGTAGAGAAAAATAATGTAAATAACTAACTCATTCAATTGCCATTTATTTCATACTTGGTCTCTTTTGCCTAGAAATTATCTCGATATTTATAACTAATGTTTCTTAGTTAATTTTTCTTTAAACTTTATTTTTTTTCCATCTTAAATATACTTCAATAGGACAAAAGTATAGGTGTCATTTCTTTTGTAACTCAACTGAGCTTCAAGCTGTATCCCGTATATGATAAAGTAGGCAGAGGGAACTTGGGAACCTAGATTCCGTTTCACTGCCGTTTCCCATTTTCCGCCTACTTTTTGGGGAATTGCATGTTGAGTGGCGGAGCTCAACGCCGCGCCTTGTAACCAGAGCGACGATGAAAACATTACATATTTTAATATTTCATTTCCTCGAGTGGGAATCGAATCCACTCGACTATTAAAAAATATATTTATAATCGATAACAACATTTCCATCACTATCTGTAAATATCCTGGTATCGATCTGTCGCGTCAACACTATATCAGTTACGTTTTGGACGTAAAATTAATTTTCGGTATATATTTTTTATTTTTTTTAACGGCATTGTAGTATAAATAAAAAGTGCATGGAGTTAACGTAGCAGGTTCGATTGGTTAAAGATTGGGTTAAAGTAAGACTTTACATGTAATTTAACTCCGGTGAACTGTAATCGCGACAAGATGTGGCTCAAATTCGGTGGAAAATGGGGAGTGGAAGTGTCTTTATGGGAACGGAGTGTTTTAATACTGTTCCCAAGTTACTTCAACCATGTGTGGGATACAGCGAGAAGTTAATATAAAGTGTTAAAAGTATGTTACCAAGTTGCTTCTGCCTAAGTTTCTATGTGCGGGATTAAGTTTAAAAATACATATATATAAAAAAAAATCACTTTCTATTTAAGAGTATGTACTGGGCAGTTTAGGACAACGTCTGACCTCATCATGCCTTAATAGAAAATGATTTTGTCCAAAGAGGCTTGTTGTGGTGCAGCGGCACAAGCGTGTGACTGTAAACGATAGGTTGTGGGTTCGATCCCCACTCGATGAAAAGAAATATTTAATATTTTCATTTCATCACTCTCGTAACGAGAAAAACCGCGGCGTAGAGCCCGTGGCACGTATTGCCTCAATTTCGTTGGAAAGTGGAGAACGGAACGGAGGGTCTTAACACTAGGTTCCCAAGTTCCCTCTGCCTACCATTCCATGTGCGGGATACAACGGAAGCTAAGTGAACTTCATCCAGACCTCGCATAGTTGATTTAAACTGCTTTACAACTAGCGATTGCTTGCAACTTTGCTCGCTTGAATTATTCCATCATTTGCTCCGTCAACTCTGTTACCGGCAGCAATACACCTTTCCACATCAATTTCTTATCTTCCGTCTCTACTAAATATACTTCCCAGATATACTACATGTATGTACATGAAAGATATATAATAAATTATATTATTGGTATTTTCATTATATTAATATAAATATTAAGGGAATAAAAAAAACCTAAAACGATGACAAAAAAAAATTGTCTGTGTGTTTGTACAGGCTTATCTCTAAAATTACTTAACTGATTTAAATACAGTTTTCACTAATATACATTTTGGCAACCTACGTACAGTACGTAGAGTTTGTTTTCTTTAAAACGCTTGAAGAATAAAAAAATAATGTTAATTTCAAACAATTCTATTGTTTTCAAAGTGATAATGTTATTAGAACAAGAAAGTAGTTAAGGTAAGTAAATTAAATACTGTAATCCAAGCGGGCGAAGCCGCAAGCGGGTCGCGAGTATAACACATGTACGTACAAAATATATATAATGTCCATACACAATGCTTTTAGAATTAAACTGAATAGAGTCTAACGAGTGACTCATAAGCCGGTTGTATTTCTATTAGGCCGGGTTGTATAATAAAATATGTACGTAAACGCTATAGCGGCACAGATGTTAAATACGTAAAGGTTATAGGTTCAGTTCTATGTCAATTTTGTATATGACAAGTGGAGAAGGCGAGGCCTGTCGTGGCGCAATGGCACAAGCATATGCCTGAAAATGTGACCGGTTCTCAGTTCGATCTACACTCGAGGAAATCAAATATTTAATATTTTCATCTTTATTTAATGTTTTAATTTCTTACTTCTAGTAACAAGGCAAAACGCGGCGTTTAGTTCCGCCACTTAACACACAATGTCTCAAACTCGGCGGAAAGTAGAAAGGAAGCTGAGTAAGTGACAAGTGGAGAACACTTTTATTGTATTGATGTCTTGTCATTTTAAGTATCAAAGCAAAAATAATGGAGTGCTACAAATCTGACCCGTTTTTGTTGTTTGTCTGTTTGTGGTACCGTAGCTCCTGAATGAATGAACCAATTTGAGTGCGGTTTGTCTTAAAGTACAGCCTTGTTCTTTGCAATAGTTATTGGCTAAGTTTAATGAAAATCGGTATAGCACTTTAAGAGCTACAAGCACTTTTGCCAAGATGAGGGCATGTTTTATTCCTTTTTAATTCTTGTAAACGTGAAATAGCGTGAAAGTAAAAAATAAAAAACGTTATAGTGTTAACTAGACTCGAGTAGTAAGTTGGCGCCATAAATGTTTATTAAAATCATATTTATCTAAAAATATTAATGATTACATCGATTAGTAAAAAAACAGGATTAATTAATTTTATCGTTTTATTGTTTTTAGTATAATATAAAAAATATTTAGAAAAACACCAAAAATCACTACTCCATCACGGCAAAGTGCTTGTAGCTCTTAAACTGCTACGCCGATTTTAATAAAACTTAGCTATGAACCAACGCAATGAACGAGGCTTTCGATTAGAAAAAACCGTACTAAAATCTGTCCATTCATTCAGGAGCTACGATACCACAGATATATATACAAGTGAAAAATATATTCTCTTTTTGCGTCGGTTATTTTAAACCAGTGATCACTTTTCAACTTACTTTTGATAAAGTAATAGTTTATACTTATTATAAATCTGTAAGTGATCTCTGTCTGTACATGGAAGATATATTAAATAACATCTTATAGGGGACGTTTGTTAATGTAGTAAGGCCCAAAATGGTGATTTTTTAAAGTTTTGTCTGTTTGTACCGCTCAATCTCAGAAAATGATAACCGGATTTAGTTTTCATTATAATTTTAGATTTTTTTTTTATCCCTATAGAGTTTTTTTTTTATTTGTATCGGTTAATAAATGATAAAGTTGTATCAATTTCAAATGTATAGTTCGAAATAATTGGTAAATTTCAAATTTCATTAATTTAGCTAAAATATTGGTTTTCAATGTATATAGATATTGTCTTTTTTTTTCAGCTTCACACTGTATCCCTCTCGAGGCAGGGTAGGCAGAGGGAACCCGGGAACCTAGTGTTAAGACATTCCGTTCCACTTCCGTTCCCCACTTTCCGCCGAACACTAACTACCAGAGCGAAGAAATGAAACATTAAATATTAAAATGGAAAATATTAAATATTTCATTTCCTCGACCGGGGATCGAACCCAGAACCTATCCGTTACAGTCACACGCTTGTTCCGCTGCGCCACGACAGGCCTAAATGTAAATGGATATTTTCTTTAAACTGATAATGTTATTAGAACAAGAAACTAATTTAGTTTATTAAATAAAATAATAAATTTCAAGCGGGCGAAGCCGCGTGCGTGTCGCTAATACCAAATAAACTATCATCTTTATAACATTCTCAAATCGTAATACAAATCACACATTAAAATCAGACGTTTAGCATTAGCCGGGAATTGAAGTCGCGACCTTATACAATAAATTAATATGTACCCGACACTTGATACAATTGGTGTGTCCAAAGTTAAATTGTCATGATTGTTTCTCACAGTCTCAGTGACCCGGGTTCGATTCCTCGAAACATTTTATAGGCAATTGATAAAAAATAGAGAATATTTTTTTTATTAATTATTACTTAAGGCTTGTTATAGCACAGGGGCGCATACGTGTGACTGTAAAAGATAGGTTGTGGGTTCGATCACCGCTCTAGAAAATATCTAATATTTTCAAATTTAATATTTAATGTTTTCATTTCTCCGCTCTGGTAACAAGGCAAAGCGCGGCGTTGAGTTCCGCCATTCCACACGCAATAGCCTAAATTCGGCGGAAAGTGGGAAATGGAAGCGGAAAGGAGTGTTTTAACACTAAGTTCCCAAGTTCCCTCTGTCTACCCTGACATGTGCGGGATACAGCGTGAAGCTAAAAAAATGTATAATATTAAAAAAAAAATCGTTCATCGTACCGCAGGGGCACAAGCGCGCTTTTGTCAACGCGACGGTTGTTAGTTTGTTACCATTTCGTCTTTATGATAACAAGGCCAAGTGCGGCGTTCAGTTACGCCATACACCACGGAATTTCTCATGAATACGGCGTAAAGTGTTAACAAGAATGGAGTGTTGGAGGTTGTTGTGAATGGAGTTTAACACTTGGTTCCCTCTACCTACCCTACAAAAGGAACCAGAAATTTGTAATTCATAACGCTTTTGACAATATAGTGACGTGTCAATATTTACTCTAGTGATGTGACATCTTGTCAAACGATATTTGAAGGTCGGGTTTATCGCGAGTAAATATTTGAGAATCGATAAAAAATATATATATAAAAATCGTTTGTAAATATTCTATGTAAGTGCTAAAAGCATGGGAATGATAATATAAAATAGCTTTTACATGAAACCACGTTAGCCTGGTTAAAAGGAAATAACTAGAAGGTGTGTATGACACCTGACACAACTCATGTCATGTCATATGTGTCATACACGCGATATATGTATGACACATATGACATGTTTTCTTTATGACATGTGACACATTTTTTATTATATATTGCCATTACCAAACACACAAGCTTGTATATTACCTTGCTTTGCTTAAAAAAGTGCTTACTAAGACTACTGTTGAGACCAAATGGGATATTTTGGGTTTGATTCTCACACTTATCCTCGCTCTGATTATAAGACAAGATATAATACAGCGTTTAGTACCGCAACACAACACAATGTATAAATATAACTCGCAAAAGTACAATGATGTTCGGAAGCGGAATTTAATTTGATTTAATTATTTATATATAGCAAAAAAAAATATTTGAGTATACTGAAGCCTGTCGTGGCGCAGTGGCGCAATCGTGCGTCTGTAAATACGACAAGTAGTGAGTTCAATCCCGACTCGAAAAATTGAAACATTTATTATTATAACTAGTAGCAAGACATAGCGCGGCGTTAAGTGACACCACTCAAAACACAATACCTCATTCGGCGGTATGTGGAAAACCAAGGTATCTTAACACTAGGTTCCCAAGCTGTCTTTCCTTAACTTTACTACTTACTTTTTATCTGAAATGAAGGCGAAATGATTTTTAAACGTTTCTTTTAAAATAAAAATTCAAGTGAAAGCTGTTACTTTTATTATTTACATGTTAATGAGATACTTAACCTGTTTGTCTTTTAATGTTTTATTAAATTCGCTTTAAAGCTTGTCCTATGGCGGAACTCAACGCCGCGTTCTGTGTTGTAAAAGAAGTTAATATAATTTATTTATTGGAGTTGGTATCGAACCCACAACGATTGGGCTTACATTTTGCTGTTCCACTATTGGGTGTTGCATAATTGCGTGTTGAGTGGCGGAACTCAACGCCGCGCTTTGTCTTGTTACTAGAGCGAAGGAAATGAATATACTCACTCAGCTTCACGCTGTATCCCGCACGAGGCAGGGTAGGCAGAGGGAACCCGGGAACCTAGTGTTAAGACACTCCGTTCCACTTCCGTTCCCCACTTTCCGCCGAATTTGAGGCATTGCGTGTTGAGTGGCGGAACTCAACGCCGCGCTTTGCCTTATTATCAGAGCGAAGAAATGAAACATTTAATATTTAAATTGAAAATATTAAATATTTCATTTCCTCGACTGGGGATCGAACCCACAACCTGTCGGTTACAGTCGCTGCGCCACGACAGGCCTCAACTGAAATAACTTTTGAATTTATTTAAATGAATATAACTTTTTCAATTAATTTTTTATATGTATCCATCATAAATCACGGAACCTGGGAACCTAGTGTTAAAATTCTCCGTTTCTTTCCGCTCAATGCTCTAGATATTGCATATTCAGTGGCAGAAGCTTTTTTTCAGCTAATCGACATAATTCCTCCAAAAGAGAATTGAACTCAGAACCATCTCGTGTATACGTTCTCAATTGTATTATTCAGTCATTTCTATATCGCAAGGCTTATTGCTAGGGTGCTGGGATCAAATGGATAACGGAAATATCTTATGGATAAAGGAGTGTCTTAACACTAGGTTCCCAAGTTCCCTTTGCTTCACCCTGCCAGAATCAATTAATTTATTTTAATAATATATATTATTATTATAATACATAATATAACATAAATAATTGTCTGTCTGTAGACAATTTATAGGTAGTTAAATTGAAATTAATTCATTTGCCAGTTGATTGAAGAGATGTATGGCGACACGTATGACAAATGCGAGTTTAAGGGTGTTTTCAGACTGACGACTATCTTTTTTGTTTATATCTATCTATATTTTTAATATATATGTATCTGATCAATGTATGTACTTAAAAGATATCTTAAAACCTGAGGCCTGTCGTAGCGCAGCGGCACAAGCGTGTCACTGTAACCGACAGGTTGTGGGTTCGATCCCCACTCGAGGAAATGAAACTTTTCATATTTTCAATTTAAATATTTAATGTTTTCATATCCTCGCTCTGGTACAAGCCAAAACGCGGCGTTGAGTTCCGCCACTCAACACGCAATGAGTCAAATGCGGCGGAAAGTGAGGAACAGAATGGAGTGTCATAACACTAGGTTCCCTCAGCCTATCCAGCCATGTACGTGAAGCTGTCTAGTCTGAAAAGCCCTAAAGCTATATAATGTACTGTAAACATTCTCATATTTGTCATAACAGTTAAGTATTCGTACGTACAAATATAACTACGCTTTGTTATCAGCAACATTGTTGCGTAATCTATACATTAAATATACAGAGGGAACTTGGGAACCTAGTGTTAAGATAATCCGTTCTGTTCCCCACTTACCGCCGTATGTGTGTGTTAAGGGGCGGAAGCGGAGCTCAGCGCCGCAGTTTGCCTTGTTACCAGAGCGAATTACGTTTTAAAAATTGCAAGGATTTAGGTTCGATTCTCATCTGTGATAATGAATTATTTCTGTTACTTGATCTGGTAATAAGAGAAAGCGAAGCGTTGTGTTCCGTTTTTATACATTCAATGTCTCGAAAATTTAGTGGTGCGTGGGGAACGGAATGTCTTAATACTAGGTTCCCTCTATCTTCCTTGCTATAATACACAGAATAAAGTGTGAAGGTTAACTTCATATTATATTTGTGACACAAAAATAAACGAAATATTTTAGCATGTTAACTGATTTTTCTGACAATAAAATGAAATGACAATATATTTTCAGATATAAGACCTGAATAAAGACCTGTCGTGGCGCAGTGGCACAAGCGTGTGACTGTAAACGATAGGTTGTGGGTCGCAAGCCATAGGTTCATTTCCTATATTTGATATTTTTAATTAAAATATTTCATGTTTTCATTTTTGCCCTCTGGTAACAAGACAAAGCGCGGCGTTGAGTTCCGCGACTCAACATGCATAGCCTCAATTTTAGCAGAAAGTGGTGAACGGAAGTGGAACGGAGTGTCTCAACACTAGGTTCCCAAAAGGATACAGCGTGAAGCTCAGTAATAAAATTATTTTTAACAAGCGAGTAGGTAGCGAGTTTGAATCCTGCTGCGTCCCAAATTAACATTATACCCATATAAAATCATATATCTATGATTTATTGTTAAATTAACATTATCATTGTTTATAGCTATGGAGGCGGTTTTACCTGATCTTATCTTAATTAAAGTCGTAAACTATTACTGGATTTCTAAAATTTCAAATAACGAAAGGTTTTGTATACGATCTTGTCTATAGAGGTTGGGTCATAGATTCGATTCAAGTGCGTGTGGTAGAGTCACGTTGCCAGTAATGACAACACGCATGGGCAGATTCGACCGGATTGTTACCACTCCCGGCATTTAAGACCGGCGTTAAGCAGTGGCTTTGGCCACTGCGTTTCGTGTTAGGCAATGCCGGGCCCCGGTGCCCTTCCACCTTAAAGAACGGCAACGCTCCTGTAGCTCCTCTAGAGTTACTCGGGGCCGTGGGCGACGGTGATCACTTACCACCAGGTGACCCATACGCTCGTTTGCCGTCTTTTCCATAAAAAAAAAACAGAATACTTATATAGGCCTGTCGTGGCGCAACGGCACAAGCGTGTTATTTTAATCGACAGGTTGTGGGTTCGCTCGTGGAAATGAAATATGAAATATTTTAAATTTAATTATTTCATGTCTTCGCTCTGGTAACATGTTAAATCGCGGCGTTGTGGCCCGCCACTCAACAAGCGATGCCTCAAATTCGGTGGAAAGTGGATTTTAAGTAGAAGAAACAGACAAAGCGTTAGCGGCGTTAAGTTATACCACTCAACATCCAATGTCTCGAAAATTGTACATTGCGTTGGGAACGCAATGTCTTAACCCTAGACCACTGTCAGTGCAGTTTTTCGCTGTTTCCGCATAGAAATGCCTGAAAAATTTGGGGTCCCAAGTTCCCTCTGTCTACCCTCCATGTGCGGGATACAACGTGAAGCTAAAAAAACCTTACTTAATAACTCTATCTCGCTCTCATATCCTGCGGGCGTTCTTTAAAATGAGTAAATCATTGACCAAAATTGATGAAGTTTAGGCGCCTTAATAATAGTGGTCTGAATTATTGTATAACTAATCCTTTAGGGTTGTCGCTTTTTAGTTTTTTATTTATAGGCTGTAATAATAATAAAATATATATTGTTCTTGACGGGTTGTGGGTTCGATTACTACTCGAAGATATGAAATATTTAATAACTTTTTTTTCGCTTTGGTGAAAAGGCAAAGTGCGGCGTTGAAATCCGCCACTCAACACACAATGTTTCATGTAAAATTTGCGAACAGTATTGAATAGAAGTGAAATATTAGTGTTTTTAAATGAAATGTTATATTTTTAATGTAATATTTTTAAATTAATATTTTCATTTTATGCGCTCTGGTAAGGTAACAATGCAAATCGCGGCGTTGAGTTCCACCACTCAACTCGCAACGCCTCAAATTCGTCGGAAAGTGGGCAACGGAACGTAGTGTCTTAACACCAGGATCCCTCTGCCTTCTCTGCCATCTGCGGGATACAGCGTGAAGCTGAGGAGCTATTTTATTACAGTAGACAACCCTAACACTATATCTTTACTACTGTACTATAGAAAAAAGTTTGAAAATATTTCATTATGAATTATTATGACCCAATGCAAGGGGTGCTATAAATTTTCTCTAAATGGTTTTTTAACTGACTGTCGACTAATAAATTAGAGATTACAAGAAATTTTATAAATATACATAATTATATATTGAGGCCTGTCGTGGCGCAGCGGCACAAGCGTGTGACTGTAAACGATGGGTTGTGGGTCCGATCTCCACTCGAGGCGGTAAGATATTAAATATTTTTGACAAATTTTATATATTTAATGTCTTCGCTCTGGTAACAAGATAAAGTGCGGTGTTGAGTTCCGCTGCTAGGTCACTTTCCGCCAAATTTGAGGCATTTTGACTTAGCTGTAGGTTCCTAAGTTCCCTTTGCCCACCCTGCCATGTGACGAATACTGCGTCATACTATATAAGAGAAGAGAGAGAGCCTTAGTCATACTATATAAGAGAAGAGAGAGGACCATATTATATATGATCGTGGATTCAAATTAAGGTCAGACAAAAGGCGTTGTAAAAATCAGCGATTTAAAGATACTTGTTGTCCTTTATGTCAGGTTTTCTTTTACTTTTCTATCTATACTACAAATCAAAAAAAGAAGTGGTGAAAGGAAGTGGAACGGAGTGTCTTAACATTAGGTTCCCAAGTTCCCTCTGCCATGTGCGGGATACAGCGTGAAGCTGAGTGAGTTATTGAAGAAAGATAAGATTATTTATATATAGTTAATAATTTCAATATAAATCTCTATACAATTCAGACTTAACTACTTGCGTAAAACCCCGAAGAGGAGTCGAACCTGTGCAATGGCTTCTACTTTAATACTAATGACATAAACATATCGTTATAATTTACAGTTTTCCAACTTCCAACTTAAAAGTAGGAGTGTTGTATGTTTGACGTGTATGTATATCTGTAGAACCGTATCTCCTGAATGAATGTAAGAACCCGTTCTTTACAGTGGTTCTAAGCTAAGTTTTATCATAATCGGCTTAGCAGTTTAAGAGATGCAAGCCCTTTGCCGAGATGAGGTAGTGATAAGTTAATATTAAATCTCGTTTTTGTTTCAGGTATGTATTGATTCAAATTCTATTGAAAAGTTAGCAGTTTTTCTACGCACAAAGTAAAGAAAAGAAAAAAATAAAATAAAGGTATTATGAGTGTTACTTTTTGACCTTAATGTATAGTGGTTATGAATTATTAAGGGCTTTAAGGAGATGGTCGCGGATTCTACTCCATCTACAGCTAATATATATATGATATAAGAAATAACAGCTTCATGCTATGTCTAACATAGCAGGGTAGTTAGAGGAAAACTAAGACACTCCGTTCCCCACTTTCCGTTCTACTTTCAAAATATCATGTGTCAAGGAGGTTCTTAACGCTGCGCCGTGTTCAATAGAGCTAGGAGCTTAAAAATAAACTGTTTTTTTTTAAGTTTCACGCTGTATCCCGAACATGGTCCTTACCATAGGCACAGGTAACTTGGGTGTTCCTCACTTTCCGCCGAATTTGAGGCATTGCATTTTGAGTGGCGGTACCTAACGCCGCGTTTTGCCTTGTTTCAAGGGCATGAAGTGAAAATATCTCTCTCTCTCTCTCTCACAGCTTCACGCTGCATCCCGCACTTAGCAGGGTAGGCTCAGGGAACTTGGGAACTTAGTGTGAAGACACTCCGTTCCACTTCCGTTCTCCGCTTTCCGCCGATGCGGTATTGCATGTTGAGTGGCGGTACTTAACTCAGCGTTTTGCCTTGTCGCCAAAGGGAAGAAATGAAAACATTAAATATTTCATTTTCTCGAGTGGGGTTCGAAAACACATCTTGACTCGCTTACAGTCGCTGCCGAAAAGATTTTTTTTATATTTCAATAAGCGTAATAATATATCTTGTTTTTAATTACTTTCACAAATGTACCAGTATAGTGCGTGTGTGATCATTTTACTTAACGAGAATACAGATTTAAAGTTAATATCGATAGAAATTATTGATTTATATATATATATATATATATATATATATATATATATATATATATATATATATATATATATATATATATATATATATGTATATATATATATATATATATATATATATATATATATATATATATGTATATATATATATATATGTATATATATATATATATATATATATGTATATATATATATATATATATATATATATATATATATATATATATATATATATATATATATATATATATATATATATATATATATATATATATATATATATCGATATTAACTTTAAATCTGTATTCTCGCGTAGCGGCACAAGCGTGTGCGTTGTGGGTTCGATTCCCACTCGAAAAAATGAAATATTTAATATTTTCAATTTAATTATGTAATGTTTTCATTTTTTAGCTCTGGTACAAGGCAAAGCGCGGTGTTGAGTTCCGCCACTCTACACACAATGCCTCAAATTCGGAAATTGGGGAACGGAAGTGAAACGGAATGTTTTAACTCTAGGTTCCCAAGTTCCCTCTGCCTACCCTGCCATGTGCGGGATACAGCGTGCAACTGAGTGAATGAGTAGTATAACCTATCTGTATAGACAATGGTTGTGTGTACAATTCCTCTGTTTTTTCAGCTTTATACTGTATCTAAATAGAGGGAACTTGGGAACCTAGTGTTACGACTATTCGTTGTTACCATGGCATCTCTGTTCCCCACTTTCTACCGAATTTGAGGCATTACTTGTCGAATGGCGGAGCTAAACGCCACACTTACCAGAGGGAAGCGAAGCGAAAATGAAAATATTAAATATTTCATTTTCTAGAGTTGGGATCGAATCCATGACCAATGGCACGCTTATTCTCGATGTAATTTTTCTTTAGTAAGACGAAAAACGGCGTTAAGCTCCGCTACTCGAAGCTCAATGTCTCGAAGACCAATCTATAGAAGAAAAAGCAAACTTTACACTTAATTATCTTTGCCTTTTCTCCTATATAAAGTTAAAGTAAAAGTAAAAGAACTTTTCAAAGTTACAATCTCGTATTTATCCTTGGAATTCAAAATGGGACCAAGTGTCGAATTACATAGGATATAAGAACCACAAGTGCCTGAATGCGAGAATAAAATAATTTAACATACAAAAAGACAAAATCTATACTAAAGGTGTAATGTTACTTTGAAATTATTGATAAAATCGGACTTCTGTTAAGTTCGGTACCAATTTTTTGGAGTTAAGGAACAGTTATTTGAAGTACTTTTTTATACTAAAGTCTTTTATGGTGCTTGAGCACAAACGGCGTGGGCAAAGCGTGGCGTTGAGTTCCGCTACTCGGTTGAGTAGCGGAACTCAACGCCACGCTTTGCCCAACTTTTTGCCCAACTTTAGCCGGTTGGCTATGCCTCAAATTCAGCGGGAAGTGGAATATGTAAATTTTTTAATGGTAACAGAGTATCTGAAGACTAAAGACTATCAGTCTGAAAAGTAGTGTCTGAACACTACTATCAAATTTTTTTAATCTACAAATATTCGGTGTTCGTTTTACTCTTTTTTAACCAACTTTAAAAATGAGGAGGTTACCCGATTGTGAACATTAGATCCTCAAACAATTATTATGAATAATTATAAAAAACATACGGAAATTACAAATTACGCTTGAAAAAATATTTTAAATATATAAATATAAACGCCCCTTAGTGTCTTTTTCTCGCCTTGAAAGATATTTTTCTTCTCTACTCAGCTTCGCGCTGAATCCCGCACATGGCAGGGTAGGCAGAGGGAACTTGGAAACCTAGTGTTAAGACACTCCGTTCCAATTATGTACGCCACTTTCCGCCCAATTTGAGGCAACACGCAATACATATTATGCAAAAAGTAGGGAACGGAATAGAGTGTCTTAACACTAAGTTCCCAAGTTCCCTCTGCCTACCCTGCCATGTGCGGGATACTGCGTGAAACTGAAAATAAAAATATATTTAATATCGAAACAGAAGCCTCCCCTTAACTCATACAAACGACCACACAGTAACTGTAATTATTAAGATTAATTAATGACCCGAGGTTTAACCAGAAATATTTTTATTATGTTTATTGTAATTATGGAGGCCGTCGTGGCTCAGAGGTGCGTGTGACTGTAAACGTCATGGATATTGGTTTTCGATTCCCACTATGGGGAATAAATCATTTATGTTGCCTTGCTGAGCGAGAAGGTACCACTAAGCTGTAAGTGAGGAAGTGGGGAACAGAGTGCCTTAACATTAGGTTCCCAGACTCCCTCTGCCGACCTTGCTATGCAATGTGAAGCTAAAAAACACACGATAATTGTGGGTCGATTCAATAGTACGTACAAAGTCTATTTAACGTTTCATTTCCGTTCCCCACTTTCCACCGAATTTGCATGAGATGCATTGCGTGTTGAGTGGCGGAACTCAACGCCGCGTTTTGCCTTGTACAATAGCGAAAAAAATTATAACTTTAAATAGAAAATATGAAATATTTCATTTCTTCGAGTGAGGATCGAACCTACACCCTGTCGGTTACAGTCACACGCTTTGCCGATGCACCACAACAGGCCTCTATATTTAATATTTAATTATAAATTTTATATACGTTTGAATCCGAAAATCGGTGATTAAGACAGAAACTGTAACGTACCGTAACCCAATTGGAAGAAATGAAATATTTTAAATTTACATTTCATCGCTCTGGAAACAAGGCAGACTGCGGCGTTGACTTCCGCAACTAAACGCAATACCCAAATTTGACGGACACTGGGGAACATCTTAACACTAGTTACCCAAGTTCCCTCTGCCTATCACGCTACGTGCGTGTTACAGCGTGAAGCTATACATAGAATTGTACTGAAAAAAAAAAACAGAATATTTAAAAAAACAGGTTCCGATTTCAATTCCAGTACTAATTTAAATATATCCCAATACAAACACCAGTGTGACGAGATGAGCCAAACTAAACAACGCTGCTTCCTCTTTATGACAGCGTTGATAGACCAACGACGCGCGTCAAAAGGGAACTATATTTCGAAAATACTTAAAAATAGTCGGGGAACTTCAATTCTTATTTACATATATATAAACTATTCCATTTAAAATAGTTTATTTAGGTATAAACTGCCTTTTTTATAAAATGCAGCACGCTCAAGGAACATGGAGTTAAGACGTTCCTTTCCTCACTTTCTGCCATAGTTTTGAGATATTGCAACACCGTCCGTCCGTTTTAAATGTACAACCCAAGTTGGACATTGCGTGTAGTGAGACAGGTCTAAACGCCGCGGTTTGTCTTGATATCGGAGCGAAATTGAAAAAAAAGCTAAAAGAATAGACTGTCTCAACACTACATTCCCTCAGTCTACCCAGCTACAAGCGAGACTCAGCGTGAACTCAAAAAAAGCAGTTACTCAGCTTCACGCTGTATCCCGCACATGGCAGTGTAGGCAGAGGGAACTTCGGTACCTAGTGTTAAGACACTCCATTCCGTTCCCCACTTTCCAGCGATAATGAAGCATTGCGTGTTGAGTGATGTAGCTTAACGCCGTGACAGTGCCTTGTTACCAGAGCGAAGAAATAAAAATGTTAAATATTATTTAAATTGAAAATATTAAATATTTCATTTCCTCGAGCGAGGATCGAACCCACAACCTGTCATTTACAGTCACACGCTTGTGCCGCTGCGCCACGACAGGCCTCAAAACATTTCTTTCCCACTACCTCTCTATATTAACTAGCATTCGCTAATTAAATAAATTTCATTAACATTTATTAAGATGATTAGAAAATGTTTAAGTACAACTTGTTATCTTTATACTTGTTGGTGTGGTCGTTTTGATTTACGCCGTGAGAGTACTGGTTCGTTGCCTTGTTTGAAAAACATTTACAATGTACAATTGGCAGAATGTTAATATAATTTTTCTATAGGATGAATGTTGTTTTTCATTTCCTTGCTGTAGTTATAAGATCAACCACGGCGTTGAATTCCGCCACTTAACTCGCAATATCTCGAAAAACAGGTGTTAAAAGAATTATAATTGATAACTATACGTTAGACGTTATAAAAATACGTATAGTAGTAAGGGCACTTCTCTATTACTTTCTAGTTCTAATAACATTATCACTTTGAAGACCATATCTATACGTTTAAGAATTAAATAAATAAAAATACAGCTAAATGTATAAAAAAGATAGCAATTTTGTCGAACTTAATATATATAATAGACAATTTTTTTATTAATAACCAATATAATAAAAAAAAAACACTAAATATTAAGGAACTGCATTAAAATCTGATTAGCCGTTTCTGAGATTAGCACAAATACATAGACAAACAGAGAAAATAACATATTTTTTTAATATGACATAAATAAACGTCACCTATAAGATGTTATTTATGGTATGGTATGGTTCTTTGATTATGGCGTTCCGAGCGTGCCAGTTGAGCACATGTCACTTCGCCAATGTCACGTTGAATGGAGAAGACACGAAGGAGGTTGTACGGTAGAAAAAAAAATATTACACAATAGGAGAATGCATATTAAAAAAAGGAGATCAAGTTAAAAATTGCCTTCACCTATAACAAAAAAAAAATACATATATTAAAATAAATATATACATTATCTATACACAGGGTTAGTAATAAGAAATATATAATACAAAGGTGTTAGTCTACAATTTAATATTATTATATCTAATATATTTACATAAAAATTTACATAATGGACTAAACACAAACATTAACAAACATTGAACATTAAGGGGACGGGGAACTTTGTGAGGAAGGACATCATATAAGGGATGGATTAAGTTGGGGCATGTAAAAAGAATGTGAGAAGGGGAACCATCGTCTAGACCACATTCACACAGTGAGTGGTCCCTGACCCTGATCTTAGCTAGATGTACCGGTGTGCTCGCATGTCCAAGGCGCAAGCGACATATGGTCGATATTATCCTCCGTTCAATAAATTTTTGAGAATAAAACCATGGCCGCCTGGGGATATTAGGTTGAATCGCAGCATAGAACTTATCTTTCTGGGATTTTGACATATTCCAAAATTCAGACCACGACACATCCAAATGAGTTAATTAATGCAAGGGACAACAGATCCTGGGCCGAAATAGAAAAGTGATCCAAACTGCCACACTGGATGGCTAATTTTGCGCAAGAGTCTGCAGATTCATTCCCACTGATTCCAGAATGCCCTGGAATCCATGCCAAAGTAACAACCAAACCCTTTAAATAACATGAGTACAGTTCTTCACGAATCCTTAAAATAATTGAAGACCTTAATTTACTATGAAAGGGATTTCCCTTTACAGCTAGTAAGCAGCTTAATGAGTCAGTACAAATAACAGTCTGTTTAAAGTCATGGGAGAGTGTGAACCGGATTGCTTCTAACAAAGCAACAGCCTCTCCAGTAAACACGGATGATTCGGGAGGACATTTAAATTGTAAAATAATTTTGAATTTTGGTACCCACACGCTGCACCAATACAGCTTTCGTTTGAAAGCTTTGACGCATCTGTAAAGATAAGGATATGATTTAACCAGTTTTCATTTACTATGGCTTGGAACTTTGTGTTGGTGTCAGCAGCTCCCTTGGTCAGGCCAAGATTTGTGATGATAGAGGGATGGTGTACTAAAGCTTTATAAGGCGTACAGAATAAAGGGTTAGCAGGATAGCGGGACAGAGGGTGAGGAAGGGAGGTAAATTTAATGAAGCTAGCAAGCAAGTAGGGAAGCGGCTTGCCACGAGGAATAAGGTCAGCTAACTCAGATAGCTTAGACCACAAGGGATGGGAAGAAAACTGTAGCATTTTACCAACAAATCGATCAGATAAAAATTGACGATGAATAGGAAAAGGTGGATCAACACACTCCACCTGTAATGCATTGGTAGGGGAAGACCTCATTGCACCTAAAACAATTCGAAGGCATTTGTACTGAATTCTGTTAAGTTTGTCAGTAGCAGCTTTATTAAAGGGGTCTAAAACAAATAACCCGTAGTCAATATGACTACGAATTATTGCATTGTACAGTAGTTTTTGAGTAAAAGGGTGTGCACCCCACCACACACCAGGCACAGCTCTTAAAGCATTGATGCCTTTTTCACATTTTTTGCTGACATGTTCAGCATGAGCAATTCCGTTCAGTCTTTTATCAAGGACCATGCCTAAGAATTTAACACTATCTGCTAATTGTATGATATCATTACCACAGTAAATTTCAAAATTAGGTGTTACTCTCTTTTTGGAGAATACTACCGCCCGACATTTCGCTACTGATAATGCCAAGCCATGGCCAAGGAGCCACTGGTCTAGATAGTGTAAAGCAGTATTTAAACGATAAGTTATGTCCTCCACTGATTTTGAGCTATAGTAGAGGACGATGTCATCAGCGTATTGAAGGATATTACAAAAGCTACTGACAGACAATTCGAGGTCATGAGTATATAGGTTATACAACAGAGGACTAAGAGCTGAGCCTTGAGGTAATTCCTTCCAGACCAGTCTGGAAGGCACAGTAAGAAGCGGATGTTTCACAGATATCGATCTGCCGGTCAGCAGATTGCAAATGAAATGAGACAACTTCGGCGGGATACTCAGCTGTTGCAGTTTCTGCCTGAGTACCGGAAGAAGGACATTATCATAAGCAGAAGCGACATCTAAAAAAACCCCCACTAAATACTCTCCTTTGGCGAAAGCTCGTCGAATGTCTGTGGTAAAAACACTGAGACTATCTGTGGTACTTAACCCCTTTCTGAAGCCAAATTGAGAGGGTGCTAAGATATTTCTGCTTTCCACTATCCATTCCAGACGATTTTTTAAAAGCCGTTCCATAATTTTTGATAGAGCAGATGCTAGGGCAATGGGTCTGTAGGAATCGGAATCAGAAGGACATTTTCCAGGTTTAAGGATAGGAATGATAATTTGGGATTTCCAAGGTAGTGGGATATTGCCTGATTGAAATATTGCGTTGATTAAATTTAAGAAATATAGCTTAGACTTCTCATTTAGTCTAGCAATAAAAGAGTATGAGATACTATCCTCACCTGGGCTAGTGTCTCTTAAATCCGTTAAGACGTTTTTGAGTTCTTCAGACGAAAAACAAGCGTCCATTTCATCCGAAGATTCAATCAGTGGGAAAATAAATAAGTCATGCGATGGTACAAAAGGCGGAGCCAATTTGTTAGCAAAATCACACAGCCACAAAGAAGGATTATTGGAGTTAGGACTGGAATCATAGTTAAGGGAACGGCGAAATCTCCTAACATTTTTCCATATGAGTGAGGAAGGAGAGCGAGGGCTAAGGGATTCACAAAAATTGGCCCATCCAATTCTCTTCTTTTTCCTAATCAATTTTCTAAACTTCGCATCACTGCGTTTGTACTCAACAAATTTCTCCATAGTCATATAGACTGCATATGACTCCTCGGCAGCTGTTCGCCGATTGACAGAATCAGAGCATTCCTGATCCCACCAAGGATTGAAATGCATCCAATTCTGAATGGAGCGTTTTCTAGGGATGTGAAAGTCAGCCGCAGACAAGATGGTAGAGACAAAACGTTCATAGCAAAGAATGATATTCTCAAAATTAGCAGACTCAGGAAGATTGCCCAACATGCAATCCACAGAGTCGGCGTACTTATTCCAGTTGGCTTGTTTTAGGTTAAATTTAGATGTAGAATAAAGAGAGGAAGAAGGAGGAGGTCTATTACGCATTGAGATAAGTATAGGAAAATGGTCACTACCATGGGTAGAAGGTAGAACAGACCATGATAGCTGGGTAGCCAGAGATGGGGAGGATAGGGAAAGATCAACAGCAGTCCTAGGATTCTGATTTGGATTAACCCTACGAGTCGGAGAGCCATCATTGATAATGCAAAGAGATACATCATCAATCATGTCTACCAACAAAGGAGATAACCCATCACAGTAATAACACCCCCACAAAGAGTGATGAGTGTTAAAATCACCTAGGACCAAGACAGGACTTGGGAGCAAAGAGATAATAGACTTAAGCTCAAGGAAAACAGAGGAAGAAGGATGAGGGATATAAACAGATAGGAAAGAGATATTGAAAGCCCTCACAGCAACAGCATTAATCTGTTGGCTGTGAGGGGGGAGAGGGATACAGGAATAAGGAGAGGAGTGCTGGATGAGGATAGCACAACCTCCATACCCGTCATTTCTGTCCTCCCTTAAACAGGAGAAACCTGATACCCTAAAGCGGGAATCAGGCACCAGCCATGTTTCCGAGAGGGCAATAATGACAGGGTTGTACAAAGAAATAATATTAAGTAATTCGTGCTTTTTGGCACGAATACTTTTACTATTCCATTGTAGAAAGCTCAGTGCTGCCATTGTTTAGTATTTTAAAAATTGTTAGTAAATTTTGGGCAACGTTAGACGGTATAGGAAGTTCATCAGCGGTTCTGAAGATACCCACAAGGGTTTCAGTAAGTGCAACCAATAGATCTTTTCTAGATTCTATTGGACTGTTAACACCTTGGTTTAGAGCGCAACCATTAGGAAGGGACGACGGACATGCGGCAGTTAGGGCTTGATGAGTTTGACTATTATATCCCTTTGCTAAAGGAGCTCGGGGACGAGGAGACTGAAAAACAGTCTTTTTATATGATCTGTTAGGGGAGGCAGGGGCTGGTAATTTAGAAGGAGAGGGAACTGCATAGGTGGGCGGGGAAAACATTTCCTTAGCCATATCCGCATAGGACTTGCGAACAGGAGGAAAACGAGCGGAAGCCTCTATATACGAAATACACTCTTGTGACATGGTAATTTTGATGGACTGTTGCCTTGCAAACTCAGGACAGTCTTTGTCAGTAGCAAAATGTTTGCTTTCACAATGTAAACAATAAGCATTTTCCCTATTAGTGTCACATGCTTCACCAGTGTGGGACTGAGAACACTTGTAACACCTTGGCTTCGATCTGCACTGTGATTTAATGTGACCAAAACGACAACAATTTAGGCACTGGATAGTGGGAAATTTGTATGGTTCTACTGGGAGAGAGGAATGGTATGAAAAGACCCTTTCAGGCAACTTTTGTCCACGGAATGTAACTACAACTGACTGGGTTGGAACCCATGTAGTCACACCCTCACTTACACACTTTCTATTAAGTCGTCTTGCTTTCATCACTTGTATACCATTTGAGGGAAATTCTAGAGAGCCTACAAACTCATCAAGTGAGAAGTCCACTGGGACATTTCTTACAATACCCATTCGGGTGATATTAAAAGTAGGGATAACTGCCACATACTTACATAGACCTAAAATGGGATTGGATAAAAATAAATTCGCTGCAGTAGCTGTTGAGAATTCCACGCTGATTTTGTTGCGACCAACATTTTTCACTCCATCACTGGTGATGTTATTTATTTTATTAATATGGAGAAATTGGCCAAACTTTATTGCTTTAATAGAGGTACCGGCAGCAGGATCTGGAGTTTCCCTCGACACATATACTATAAAAGGGCCTTTGTCTGAATCGATGTAGGATTTAGGACTTTCTGACAGGGAAGGGTGAATATATAAATTTTGAATTGACGGTGTAGCCGTAGCTGGGTCAATTATTGTTTTTTTTACAGACTCTGCAATATGTGAAGGTGGGTTATCACCTTGTCTTTTACGTGATGTAGCCTGAGAGGCGCATTTGCCACCACCAGGATCAGGGGGATCAGGCGGATGCGGATCAGCATCCATTTTAAAATAAACTAACCTAACTTACCTTATAATTAGCTAATCTAAAGGACAAAATACCACAAACACTCACAACAACAAACACCGATAATAAAACCGATCTCCTTTTTAAGAAATCGCACTTTTCACTAAAAATATATGTACAAATATCACTTAAATAAGAAATCCTCACAAACACGTGTGTTAACCAAAACAAACGTCAGCGAAGTCTCAAGAGCCTCTTTAATATATCTTCCATGTACAGACAGTGATCGGTTACAGATTTGTTATAAGTATAGATAAAATATTTAGTTACTATGATTCTTAATAAAGGCATGTTCTTTTATCTAAATTCAACTTGTTTTTTAACCAAAAAATACACCTCATTACGACTTAAGACGGACGGACAGGTCGTTTTGGCATCCCCGTTAAAAAAAAGACTACCAAATTTGACACCTGTCAATGTCAAAATTTGTTTTTTTTTTTAATCTTTATCCCTTTTACCATTTCTGCTTGGCTTCTTTCATTAGGCTTAAATATTTTTTGTTGAAACACAACCCTTGGACATTTGATATTAGAAGAAAAAATAGAAGTTTAAACTTTAATTAGTTTTGAAAAGTTGGCTGTCCTTGCTTTTAATTATTACTTTCAAATGTCGGTCTTGGTAAAGGGAATATAGTGAAGAGTCACTCTATTCTTTCTCTTAGAAAAAAAATTATTTAATACATTTTGGGCGGAGGAATTCTATATATTTTACCTGTCGTGGCGCAAAGGGGCCAGCGTATGACAATAAAAGCGACAGGTCGATATTTCAGTTCCCTCTTAAGGAAATGAAAGATTTAATATTTTCAAATTAAGCAAACCTCGACTGGTGCAACTCAACGCCACTGAACAAGATATGCCTCAAGAATTAGGCGCAAGAATGGATTGCTTACCTTGGCGTTTGTAGGATACAGAGTCAAGCCAAAAAATAGTAAAATAACAAAAGCTTAAGTTAAGATACGTTAATAGTATGAGTGACGGAAGAACGGCAAAATAAAATTTACTAAAAAAGAATAAGTGGTTAGAGAGGTACAGAGACCTTGGTTGAACTTCGAGGAAACAGTTTATATGATATTAGAGGAAGTTCCCATAACAATCATGAGAACCCCATGGAAGGCATGTATGAAGAGGTTTGACGACAGTGGAAGAATCAAAGGAGGTTGACAGCTCCGTAGATCATAGTTGATGCTAACAAAATTAAGTACAAATATAGTATACCTCACACTTGATACTTCGCAATTGTGCTAAATTGATATTTAGTAGCAATTAATTCTTAAATAGTTATCTAAAAAAATAGAGTACCGACGCCTAGACCCGCGCCAAAAAATGGCCAAATTTTTATAGGTTTCTATTTTTTTTTTTTGGTTTTTTGTGGATTAGCCTTTAAAAATAATCAAAAGAGTATTTAGTTAATTGAAAAAGAAAATTTTAGAAGTTATAGCAATTTTATTGATAAATATTTCAATAAATACTCGACGAACCTCAAAAGCACGTGAACGACATATCTAAACAAAATTTTAATACTAGATTTCTGCCGCTAGGCAGTATTTATAAAATAAATAAATACAAAAATAATAAATACGTATAAAAAAAATTAAAGTACCGGTGATTAAACCCGCGCCAAAAAATAACCAAATTGATATACGTTACTAATTATTCTTTCGTTTTTTTTTTTGTGGAAAAATAATAAAAAAAGTAATTATTTTAATTTTTTTAAGGTCTAGCAATTGTATAGATAAATATTTCAGTAAATACTGCTCGACGAATTCCAGGTGTTAATCCTAGATTTCTGCCTGTAGGCAGTATTTATTAAATAAATAAGCAAACTAAAAAAAGCTGGCATATAAAATATTCAAATGAAATCCGTAACCCTTTCCTGCTCGAGCTCCACCCTAGCAAATACGGGAACAAAGGGGACTGATTAGTTCCCTGTAACACTCTAATTTGTAACGCGTGCCTTCACTGTTCTATCATTTACATGAAAACTGTTATTAGGATGCTTGAGTAGATACTAGATAGATACTAGAGTAGGAGAGACTTAGGTTCGGAGTCTTTTTCTATGCTCAAGTGTATTTTACAAAAATATTCACCGTTTAAAATTCTATAGCAAAACGGCCAATACGCACGAATATTAAATCTTTGCTTATAATCAATCTGTAACTGATCACTGTCTGTACATGGAAGATATATAAAAAAATATCTTATAGAATCCGTTTACAACAGGGCAAAAAATAATAGTTGTTAATTTTTTTTATCACTTTGTTTGTGCGTTTGTACGCGAATTTAAATATAATTTATATTAAAGTTGACAAAATTGCTACAAAATTTTCTTTATTTAACTGTATTTTTTTTTGTTTAATGTGAGTGAGAGTGATTAAGATATTATCTTATGTAAAAGTGATAAATAATGTCATTAGAACAAGACTGTAACTGAAATTATTAAATAAAAAATGTAATTCAATCGGGCAGAGCCGTGAGCACGTATGTTTATGGTCATTCTCCCAAAACAAGAGTGAACCAATGACCAATTGTATTTAGATAAACACTATTCCACTGAGCCACCATGGTACAAAAAGAACATTAAATATGAAAATATGTTTCCAATATTAAAAGGGGAGATACAAGATGATATACATATTGTGCAATAATTTTACACAATGTTATACATACGTAGCCTTTTTTATTATTTATAACAATAGCAGCACAATGATGATATTTTTAGTACAACTTAATTTTTTAAAATATTAACTGCTCTATAGAACTGCCCTCGCTCAGCCTTTTGTACTTGAGAGTTAAAAACTTTTTTTTTAAGTAATTAAGTAAATTTTACAATATTTTTTGTATTCTATACGATACTACCGGTCTAAAAACAATGTCAATAATTTTAAATCCCACTCAAAGTAAGCATTCACCACATTTTACTTAAAATATCAACAAAAATATAAAAAAAAATAATCAAGAATATTATACACAGTATGTTTAGCGTCATCTATTTTTTTATCTACAGTAAAATTTTGTATCTCTTAAAATTATAACTATTTAGAAAAGAAAGGCGTTACTGATCAATATTTCTAGAGCTTCACCCTGTATCTTGTATACAGCAGCATCGACAGAGGGAACTTGGGAACCTAATTCTACCAGACCTGTAGTAAATAAGTTATCGAGTCGTAAATCAAATAGAAAAAACACCATTTTTTCTTTCCTTAACGAACGTTAATACTCGCACCTTAAACCACATCCAACCAATTTCGCAGACTAAAACAAAATGCAATTGTTTTTTTCATTATAACACTAAATTCCTACACTCAAACGGTCACTATATGGGAACCTGCACGTGTTCACCCTTATCGTATCTAAAAAAAATATATTGGAAAATCTACTTAATTACTTAAAAAATAAAGCTCTTTTTCGCTCACAAGTTAATAGGACCGAGGGGTGGTATTATAGGGTTAGGGGCTACAAGAGTGCTTTTTGATTTTACACTCGTAGCGTTTAGAAGCGTAACGCCAGAAGGCGATTATAGCCATGAAATGGACTTACTGCAATTTTAGGGAGCCATTTCTCAGTGATTCGTTAACACGCTATTGCGTTTATGATTGTGGGTTCAATGATAATCTGTCTTTGAAAATCTTTAGTCGAGGGATTGAGTCTTGTGGCGGGGTTTAGCGCCGCGTTTTGTTTGTCTTATATTGCAGAATTTATGTTTCTTTTTTATGATTTTATATTTATATATTTTATTTGTTTCTTTTTTATTATTTTATGTTTATATATTTCTTTTTATTATTTAATATAAATATAGATTTATGTTTGAAGTAATTGGAAAAATATATTTTAATAAAACTAGATCAATTATTGTCGTTGTGTTTTATTGTCTCAAAACTTTAGCGGAAAGCGAGTAATGGGAATTTTTAATCCTTAATTTCTCTCTGTTTGTGTGGGATACAGCGTTATGTTAAAAGGGGGTAGATGCGAAAAAGTTGTACACTGCCCAATTAAGTAAAGGTTTTTTTTCTAAATAAATAATACTACAGCAAATTTTACAGCCTAATTGTGGCGCAGGGGTTAATTATGCGACTGTAAGCGCGAAAGGTTGTGGGTTGGATTCCTACTCGAGGAATTAAAATATTTCATATTTTCCTATCATCATTCTGGTGATGAGGCGCAAATAATCGGAAACGGGGGAACGGAGTTTCTTAATACAAGGTTCCCAAGTTCCCTCTGCCTACCCTGCTATGTCCCTTTCGCTATACAGCGAAAGCTCAAAAATATTATATTAAAACCTCATCATTATATTTTATTAGATAATATCAGTTTCCAAACAAAGGTCTAAGTGACCCTACACGTCTGTCCTTATCTAACACCTCTGGTAAAAAAGAGACAGTCAATACCCTTTTTTGCTATTATACTTTTTTTTGCGTCATTTAATTATTTGTTCACTAATTCTGAGAGATAATATTTTTTTTTACAGATTTTTTTGCGTTCTTGATTATCTGTGGTTAGATTATAGATATTTTATCTTTCCACATCTTGGGCATTTTCGGGTTTTTTCTAGTTTTATATTGTAGAGAAGGCAGAGGAAACTTGAGAACCAAGTATTAAGTCATTCTATTCCCGCCGACTTTGAGGCATTGTGTGTTGAGTGGCGGAATTCAACGCCGCACTTCACCTTGTTAGTAGAACGAAGAAATGAAAACGTTAAATATCAATCAAATCAGAAAATATTAAATATTTAATTTCCTCGAGTGGGGATCGAACTCATAACCTGTCGTTTACGGTCACACGTTTGGGCCCCAGCGTCACGACAGGCCTGTGATGTGGAACGAACCCACGATACTCAGTTATCCAACCAATATACAAAAGAACCGGTATACATTAAAAAAATACACAAAAAAATCTCCGTCTGTCCATAACATATCACAGACAAACTATTTTTAAAATAAAAACCGCAGCCACTCTGACCTGCGCACGCGCAGCTTTCCATTTTATAGGGTAGTGATTGACACTATCGATAAAATAATTTGTTCTATTGTTATACAATTTATATGTATGTAAGGAAAAATTGGAAATATGTAAAAAAAATAATACTAAAAGTGACAAAAAAGTGTCTGTAATTCGTAACACTAAATTTCCTCTGTCTGCTATGCGGGAAAAAGCGTGAAACTGTGTGAAAAAAATTGAAGCAATCTTTAAGAATTTTCTTGCCTGACTTGTTTTAAAATGAAATTATAAACTGTGGATTCCATTTTGAACTTGGAAAAATGTACTATTTTCGAAGTTGTACGAAATATGAGATTTGGAGTGTAGAAACACTGTTTTGCCGTTGTATATGCCATATTATTATGGGATAGATCCCCCCTTTTCTCCTAGCAGTAATTATATTAAATTTAAACAAAAGCCAACCGAGATCTGTCACGGCGCAGCTGCACTAGCTTGTGACTGTAAACGATAGGCTGTGGGTTCGATCCCGACGAAATATATAATATTTTCAACATTAAATATTTAATGTTTTCATTTTTTCGCTCTGGTTAGCGCGGCGTTGAGTTCCACCTCAGCATGCAAGTTCCCTCTGCCTACCATGGCATTTGCGGGATACAGCGTGAAGCGGAGTAACAAAAGAGAAAAAGAATAAAGCGGCTTTTGTTACATAAATATACACAACTTTATGACAGGTTAAGCTAAAGCTTTTACACTTAAATAAGATAAATAGTAGCTTTTGAATGAACTTAAGTGCTTAAAATGCCTTCCCTTTTTATCCGATTATGTGAAAAAGTTGACCGTTCGAATTCCGCTAGAAAGAATATTTTATTTTATAATACTCGCTCTGGTGTTGAGACGAAGCGCGGCGTTAAACGCCAATAAACAAGTAATATCAAATTGGAAGCGGAGTGTCTTATCACTTATTTCCCAGTGCCGGATATACGGAATGATGAAACTATCAAAGACTTTAACAAAATAACTGATCTATATCACTTACTCACTCAACTTCACGCTGTATCCCGCAAATTGTATAGTTAACCTAGGGGGATCTTGGAAACCTGGAATTAAGACACTCCATTGCGTTCTCCACTTTCTGCTGAATTTGAGACATTGCGTGTTGAGTAGCAAAACTCAACACCGGGCTTTGCCTTGTTACCAGAGCGAAGAAATGCAAAAGACATTAAAAATTTCAATTGAAAATATTAAATATTTCACTTCTTCGAGTGGGGATCAAACCCACAAACTGTCAAGTTTAAATCACATGCTTGAGCCCCTGCGCCACGACAGGCCTTTATCTATCTCTATATTAATATAAGTCATAAGGTGCCAAATGTAAAAGTTACTACATATATAAGAACATTTCTGTGACTGACTTTTTTTTTTATGGAAAAGACGGCAAACGAGCGTACGGGTCACCTGGTGGTAAGTGATCACCGTCGCCCACGGCCCCCGAGTAACTCTACAGGAGCTACAGGAGCGTTGCCGTCCTTTAAGGTGGATGGGCACCGGGGCCCGGCATTACCTAATACGAAACGCAGTGGCCAAAGCCACTACTTAACGCCGGTCTTACATGCCGGGGGTGGTAATAATCCGGTCGAGTCTGCCCATGTGCATTGCCATTACTGGCAACGTGACTCTACCACACGCATTTTAGTCCACTCTTACGACACTATCAGTACCAGGGTGATCCTATTCTAAGCCGGAATCACACGGCAAAAAACCAACTGACGTACAGCCAGACCAACGCGGTGTACAACGCCGCTAATCTATTGGATGGGAAAGCAACAAGAAAGGCGATATGTAAGATCTTCTTGTTCACGCAAGTAAAATGCTCTATTCAACATAAAAAAAATATTATACCCAAAAAACTATTACATTAAATTGTTTAATTTTTTGTTCTAACCATACTTACAAAAGGAGACAAAGGAATGCACGTTAAATCACTTAGCGCTAGTGATGTGACAGTGCCGTTGAAAAGTTTATCGATTCTTTTGTTAATGTAATACGGTGGCGCGTCATTATCCTGTCGTCGGTTCCGGTTCGGTGCTCCGTTGTGGCAGGATGAATAATTTCAATGGCTGTTTGATTTATTAATATGTATATTTTTTGTTTTAAAATATATAATAAATAAGAAGTGGGTAATGAGTTCGATCCTCAATCAGTGGGATGATTATAAAGTTTCATTGATTTTCCATTTTACGTTCTGGTAGCTAAATAACGGCGTTGGGTTCCGCCAAACAAAGTCTCGAAAATCGAGTCTCTGTTGGTTGTCTTTTTCAGTTTCACGCTGTATCCCGCACATGGCAGGGTGACAGAGGAAATTTGGGAATTTAGTGTTAATTATCAAGAGTTAAAGTGAATATGACAGTGTCTTTCATTATAGTAATGAAATATTTAATATTTACAAATTAAATATTTAATGTTTTTATTTCTTCGCTCTAACAACGGTAACAAGGCAAAGCGCGGTGTTGCGCTCCGCCAATCAACACGCAATGCCTCATATTCGGCGGAAAGTGGGAAACGGAAGTGGAACGGAGTGTCTTAACACTCGGTTCCCAAGATCCCCCTGCTTACCTTGCCATGTGCGGGATACAGCGTGAAGCTGAATGAATTAATTTTAAATTTCTTCTGCCTATCCTGCTATGCGCGAAAGAGCGTGAAGTTGCATTTTTGCTTGCTTTGTAAGTTTATTTTATTTTAAATCAACAATATTTTTCTATTACACTATATGTGATACAAGAGTATTCTTTTATTATAGAAACTACTTGATGGTCACAGGTTCTAATTCGATCAGGGTAAATATTAATTGGAGTTAGTTATTTTGGTAATGTAAATATATGGTGTTCACAAACCAACACGTACAACCGTACAACCATATAAGTATGAAATTAAGATATTTTCATGTCATAGTTTTTTATAGCTTGACGCTACATGCAGCAAATTGCGGGGAAGGCAAAGGGAACCTAGGAACCTAGTATAAAGACACTCCGTTCCCATCAAGACACTTTAGGGGCACAAACATGTGGCTATAAACGCAATTCATAGTAACTTCGTTCTCTATTCGAGGAAATAAATATTTAACATCTTCACTTTTTCATTCTAAGGCAAAGCGCTGCGTTGAGTTCCGTCACTCAACATTCAATGCCTCAAATTCAGCAGAAAGTCGGAAACAGAAACCTACCCTACTGTGAAATACAGCGTGATGATACAAAAAACATATATAAAACAGTAGTCAGTCTGTTTATACATCTGTCATCAGCATAATGATATAAACTATGTATAAAAGGGATAAAAGTCGAACGTAGAAAAAAAGCCCTTTCAATGGTACGACTGTCACTTGATGATATCGAGTTTAGATTTGGTTTCTCCAGCTCTTGTCAAAGTGTTAACACTTTTGACACTTTTGTTTTACTAATTTTAAAGTGTTAATCCACACTTAAAAATACTAATTAAGAAAACGTACTGAGGCCTGTCGTGGCGTAGCGGCACAAGCGTATGACTATAACCGATAAGATGTGAGTTCGATCCGCACTCGAGGAAATGATATATTTAATATTTTCTATTTAAATATTTAATGTTTTTATTTCTTTGCTCTGGTACAAGGCAAAAGGCGGCGTTGAGTTCCGCCTCTCAACAGGCATTGCCTCAAAATCAGCAGAAAGGGGGGACGGAACGGACACTAGATTCCTAAGTTATCTCTGCCTACTCAGCCCTGTGCGGGATACAGCGTGAAGCTGAGAAGAAAACGTATGAAAATTAAAACACGCGCCTCTTGAGATCAGTCCAAGAG
This sequence comes from Eueides isabella, assembly GCA_019049475.1. Lineage (NCBI taxonomy): Eukaryota > Metazoa > Arthropoda > Insecta > Lepidoptera > Nymphalidae > Eueides > Eueides isabella. Next base: position 5,214,642 of record CM032411.1, on the reverse strand, counting down.
GCGTGGGCTCAGATCCAAATATAATATTTCATTTCATACTTTTTCTAAATAAGTATTATTGGTTATGGATTACGTAGTGATGATTTTTTTTCTTCACCAAAGCAAAGAAATAACCTAAGTGAAATTAAAACCTGCAACCATTATACACACAGGCAGTCATTTATTTAAGAGTTTTATATATAGTATAAACTCACTCACTCACTCAGCTTCACGCTGTATCCCGCACAAGGCAGGGTAGGCAGAGAGAACTTGGGAACCTAGTGTTAAGACACTTCGTTTCCCACATTCTGTCGAATTTAAGGAATTGCGTGTTGAAAGGCGGAACTCAACGCCGGGTTAAACCGGGCGTTGAGTTCCTTGTACCAGAACGAAGAAATCAAAACATTAAATAGTTAATTTGAAAATATTTCATTTCCTCGAGTGGAGATCGAACCCACAACTTATCGATTACAGTCACACGCTTGTGCCGCTGCGCCACGACAGGCCTCAACTATAAGTATGAAGAATTCAAATAACTTCTCAATTATTAATTTTATATCATAAAAGTTTGACAATCACTATTAAAATAGTTGAAAGGCATTCGTTAGCCGTGGATTTGAACCAGTTACCACTAGATTAAGCAAAATCGAATCTACTAACATCGCCATACAACTCAAAGTACGTTTTCTACTTATATTTAATAAGCTCTTATCTATATCACAAATAATTTTGAAACTTATAACCTTATAGTACAGTAGATTTTTAAACGAACGGTCCCAGGTTCTTTACATTTAAATCGTTCGAGTGTAAAAAGTAATCTTGTACGTGACGTGTGTTAAGCAATTTGAAAGAAAAAAAATATCTTTTTATGTATATATTATACTAATTTTAATGCTTAGGATTTGTTTCTTTCGTATATAATTGAGTTGATGACGTCTAGTATCAGTGGCATAGCATCTCACTGTAACGTGGTGTTCTGGGTTCATTTCCCATTTGGGGAAACGATTTTTTTTTCCTTTTCTTGCTCTGGTAATTGGAGAAAACGCGGCGTTGAGTACAATATCTCAAAAGAGAATATTTCGGATATTTGGCGGAATTAAGTTGTATCTGTCTACGCTGTTAATATATATATAAGCGTGATACAAACTGATGCTTTTTTTTATGGAAAAGTCCATTCAGTTCCTTACTTTTCACCGAATTTGAAGCATAGCTTGTTCATTGACGGAACTCAACGCCGCGCTTTGCCTTGTTACCAGTGAAGAAATGAAAATATAAAATATTTCATTTTTTCGAGTGGTCGAACCTACACCCTTTACAGTCGCACGTCTTCTTAGTTGAGTAAAAACGGATGCGCTTCTACCATAAGTAACTGCGTCGCAGTAAATATTTGATCTTGTAATTAGGCTGTGTTCAAACTAACCGACAGACGTATGTTTTTTTTATAATATTTTTTGGGCATGTGACAGTAACGCGGAGATAGTGGGTACTAATACTCGAGGACAAAATTTTTTTTGGTGTTGTGTTCTGTGATTGTAAACGATAGCAGTTCGTAAAATAATTAAAATCTTGAAATGAGAGAGGCCTGTCGTGGCGCAGCGGCACAAGAGTGTGACTGTAACCGACAGGTTCTGGTTTCGATCCCCAGTCGAGGAAATGAAATATTTAATATTTTCAATTTAAATATTTAATATTTTATGTCTTCGCTCTGGTAATAAGGCATTGAGTTCCGCCACTCAACACGCAACGCCTCAAATTCGGCGGAAAGTGGGGAACGGAGTGTCTTAACACTAAGTTCCCAGGTTCCCTCTGCCTACCCTGCCTCGTGCGGGATACAGCGTGAAGCTGAGAAAGAAAGAAAGTAATAAATAAGATTCATTTATTCCTTTCGCCCTGGTAATAAAGCGGCGTTGAGTTCCGTCAACTAACACGAAATAACTCAAATTCTAAAGCAGCAGAGTGTCTTAACATAAGGTACCCAAGATTCCTCTGCCTACCCTGCCATGTGCAGGATACAACGCGAAGCTAAGAGAGATTGAGACAGTCTAAATACACTGTTTAGATATTTAATGCCCCACTCGATACTCAATGCGTAGAAATGTTATTTATACATGTATTAAATGTCTTCTGTCTGCTTTTCTATATGGAATACAATACAAAGATTAAAAAAAAAAACTATTATATGATATTGCTTCCTTACCCGCGGCTTCGCCCGCTTGTGTTACACTACTTTATTTAATAATTTCATATTAATATCTTGTTCTAATTATATAATTTAAAGTTAATATATATACAAATGGAAAACTATAATTTTGCTAGCACTTTTGCTGAGCTAAATACGTTAAATTGACGTAACTTATTTTATTTATAAAACACAAAATGTTGAGAGAAGGTTGACAAAATACAATAGTGAAAACTGCATATAAATCTGACCAGCCGTTTTTGAGATTAGCGGTTAGTTAATAGCCGTTCATAAAATAAAGTAATAAAAACGGGCGAAGCCGCGGGCAGGTATAATAAGAAAAATTACATATACAATATTTCACAAGTCGGTTAAATGATTAAGGTATTTTCGTAAGCTTTTATAGATAAAATGAAGATGTTGCCAAAAGTAGGTCGTGTGATACACAAAGCCGTGCCAATCAAACTGACAGGCGTCCTTCCTGTGTCTACATCCTGGGTAAAAGAGTAGCTAAATCCGCAGTGACCAATTTCTCCGCTTAACACCCAATGAAAATAGAGGTGTTCTGAGTTTAACGTGTTCTCTGTATGTTTGTTTGTGGCTTTGTAGGTTCTAAATGGATGAACAGATTTTGATTTAGTTTTTTTTTCTTTCGAAGGTGACTTTTTCGAGAAAATATGTTTGAAAATTATTAGGTCTATTGTAGTTGTTTGTTTATTTTTTTTTGAAATTTTTTTATCACTGAAAGTAATAAGTATATGTTTAATTAGATTCAAAGAACAGTCCGCCAGATTTTCAATACATTATATATTAATACCTCATTAGTTTCACAAATAGCAATAAAGAATGGTAATCTTATCATTTTATTACCTTACATTGATACGGAGAGGGAACCTGGGAACCTAGTGTTAAGACACTCCGCTCTAATCAAACACTGCCCACTTTTCTCCACATTCTACAGAGCGTGTTGAGTGAAGCAACTCATCATCGCGTTTTGCCCTCTGATTACCAAAAAGACGAAATAAAAAAATATTTAATTCCATCAGCTTGGAATCGAACCAACACACACCTATCGTGTCTCTTCTATGTAATATTTCTAGTAAAATCAGGTTGCGGCACTTCAACGTTGTCCAAACAAACATTTACTTGTTCGTCTCTCTCTATTATAGACGCTGGTGAGTTAAATGTTTCCCACGTTGACACTTCTTAACGAATGCCTCGCTTTGTTTCGGATTGCTCAACTGGTTGTTGAGTTTTGCTTAATAGGGTGTAGGTAATAGGTTCAATTTTGGCCTCCTTTTTTTTTACGTAATACGATAATGTCTTAAGAATCAGGTCGTAGAGAGGAAATCGAATTTGAATTTTATTCTTTTCTTCTCTATATTCGCTCTGGTAACAAGATAAAGCGCGGCGTTGAATCCCGCCACTCATCTAGAAACACTTCTACTACAATTTCAGCGGAAAGCCCGTATTTCCGCCGAATTTGAAGTATTTCGAAACGGAGAAAAACGGAACGGAGTGTCTTAACACTAGGTTCCCAAGTTCCCTCTGCCTAGTCTGCCATGAGCGGGATACAGCGTGAAGCTGAGTGAGTGTGAGTAAGTGACTATATAAAAATAAGTTTTAATAAGTTCCCAGACCTAAGGCTCTATAAAGTTACTACCTCATCTCAGCAAAGTGCTAATCTGATTTGCATAAAACATAGCTAAACACCGAAATGATCAAGACTTTCCACAAGAAAACCACATCCAATTCGGACTGCACCGTATTGGATGTGGTTTTCAAGAGGTACGGTGCCGCAGTCAGACAAATAGGTGAAACTTATAACCTCTCTTTTGCGTAGGAGGTTGAAAGGCATGAATCATTATCACGTTCCACCTTTTGCGAGCGTGTAAGCAAGAGAGAGATGGTCCTAAGCGTGTGCAGCAACAATAGGCTACTTGTCTATATAATTTTGGTAAAATATATTTGAATAAACGATTGTAAATGTTAATTTATAAAAAGCAATTGTCTTTCTTTATTTTTTGGCTTTGTTTTTTGGTAAATAATAATAATTCGATTAATTTCATGACATTATTTAGGTTTTCATCTATGTTCTCTTCTTTACGTTGTATCCAGCACATGGCAGGGTAGGCAGAGGGACCTTGGGAACCTAGTGTGAAGACATTCCGCTCCCCAATTTCCGCCAAATTTGAGGCATTGTGTGTTGAGTGGTGGAACTCAACGCCGCGTTTTGCCTTGTACCAGAGCGAGGAAATAAAAATATTAAATATTTAGATTGAAAATAATAAATATTTCATGTCCTCGAGTTGGGGATCGAACCCACAACCTGTCTGTTACACGACAGGCTTCAATGTTCTCTTATGATCTCTTATGACGTTTTATAATTATATATAATTTTCGTATCATTAACCGACTTTACAGACAAACAATTACTTAGCTTCAGGCTGTATACCGCAAATGTTAGGGTTACCAGAGGGAACCTTATATTAAAACATAGTTTCCAACTTTCCACCAAATTATTTACACTGTGAGTTAAGATTTGTGAACGTCAACGACGTACGCCAACTTTTATGACGGGAACAACTGAAATTACTACTCACTCAGCTTCACGCTGTATCCCGCACGAGGCAGGGTAGGCAGAGGGAACCCGGGAACCTAGTGTTAAGACACTCCGTTCCACTTCCGTTCCCCACTTTCCGCCGAATTTGAGGCATTGCGTGTTGAGTGGCGGAACTCAACGCCGCGCTTTGCCTTATTACCAGAGCGAAGAAATTAAACATTTAACATTTAAATTGAAAATATTCAATATTTCATTTCCTCGAGTGGGGATCGAACCCAGAACCTGTCGGTTACAGTCACACTCTTGTGCCGCTGCGCCACGACAGGCCTCAAATTATTAAATACTCGTTTATAGATAGTGGCTTCAAATTTGCTTTAAATTTTATTGTTATTTTTTAAATTATCGTCATCGTGGTTTATTGAGATAGATTGGTTGGTTGTGTATTCGATTCCCGCTTAAGTAAAAAAAAAACGGAAGTGTTTTAATAAGATAGTGTCTTAACACTAGGTTCGTAAGTTTCCACTGCATACCCTGTTATAGGCTAGATACAGTGTTAAAAATATATAGTTAAAAAAATGTATATGTTATTAATTTTTAATATATATCATTCTCTCTTGCCAAACGATAATTCTAACGAGTTGTTGTTGGATTGTAGCGGAAATATGTAAAAAAACTCTCTACAGTGATGCTAACAACGTGGCAAGATAAACAGAGGGAACTTGGGAACCTTATGTTAACATACTCTGTCCCCTTTCCGTCGAATTTGAGGCATTGCATGTTCAGTGGCTGAAGTCAACGCCGCGCTTTGCCTTATTACCAGAGCGAAGAATTAAAAAATAATCAATTTCCTCGAGTGGAGAAGTACCTATATATATACAAAAAAGAGGGTGTGGCAGTTGAAATGTCTATACAAACTTAAAATGCCCAAGCGTACGTTACAAAACGTCATATAAATCATTGCTATCGCATCTAACGAGATAAGTGACGTGCGGGTGATGTATTAGCTCCTGTACAGATTGTGATGGAGCTGTAGCTTGGGCTAAGATATGCTTTGGCGAATAATAGAGGAGAGTAAGCTAACCTAGTGAGCGTATCTATAAATATTTTGGAGTTTCCTGGACTTTAGTTTTGAAAAATATGTTTGTTTTTTTCCATGGGAACCTAAGGTTCCCTTCTTTTGCGGAATTTATCGCAATTTTGTTGATTTGGAACTTAAAGCCGCTCGTTGTTTTTAAGGTGCGCTTCATTGCAATTTTTTGAAAATAATTAATTGAAAATTTCAATAGACCCCTAGATATCTCGTTTTATCGTTTATTTACAGTTTTGTTAGTTAAATAGGAACGGAAGTGTCCTTATTGGAACGGAGTATCTTAACACTAAGTTCTCAGATTTTCTCTGCCTGCAATGTTATGAGCGGGATAGTGCGTGAAGAATAAACTTGATAGAAGGCCTGTCGTGGCGCAGCGGCACAAGCGTGTGACTGTAACCGACAGGTTGCGGGCTTGATCCCTACTCGAGGAAACAAAATATTTATTATTTTGAAATTAAATATTTTATGTTTTCATTTCTTCGTTCTGGCACAAGGCAAAACGCGGCGTTGATATTCGCCACTCAACACGCAATGCCTCAAATTCGGCGGAAAGTGGGGAACGGCAGTGAAACGGAGAGTCTTAACACTAGGTTCCCTAGTTCCCTCTGGCTACCCTGCCATGTGCAGGATACAGCGTGAAGATGAGTTTAATAATTAATATTTTCCCGCTATTCATTTAAATTGCGTTTTAACTACATATCTATAAGAAAACATGAAATTCCTCTGACATAAGGAGGTTATGAACATGTTGGTTGATAACAGTACGCTAGGTGAAAGAGATATGCAGATATTATAGCTCCCCGTTTATTTTTATTTTTTTTATGGGCTAGACACGGCAAACGAGCGTACGTGTCACGTGATGGTAAGTGATCACCGTTGTCCACGGGCCCATGAAACTCCAGTGGAGCTACCCGGCATTACCCAATGCGAAACGCAGTGGCCGAAGCCACTACTTAACGCCGGTTTTAAATGCCGGGGGTGGTAACAGTCCGGTCGAGTCTGCCCATGCGTGTTGCCATTGCTGACAACGCAACTCTCCCACTCGTACTTTAGTCGCCTCTTACGACACCATCAGTACCAGGGTGATTCTATTCTAAGCCGGAATCACACTGCTCCCTTCTCTCGGGCTACCTCGTTAGAAACAAAGTATGACTTATGACTTAAAAAAGAATAAACCTCCATTATGTTGTGGTCTGATATCTGACATAACGTCGCGTTGAACTCGGCCTCTCTGAGTGACAAAACAGTGCAATATCGCCAATTGTGAATGTATTGGTGGATAGAGGGGAACGAAAGTGGCTTAATGGGAACAGAGTGCCTTAACACTAGATACATAAGTTCCCTTTGCACACCCGTGAAGTGAACCCACGACCTTTGTTTCTTGCTTTGATTTCTAAACCATCCGCTCCTATCCCTCCTTCTGTACATTTAGTATGTTTAACCTGATAACTTTGATCGATGATATGCTTCCAAACTTGTAAGATAAAGTTGAGGTCATATTGGAAGCTAAGATTTTTTATTTATATTTTATTCAACATTATTGGCGAGGCTTGTTGTGGCGCAGCGGCACAAGCGTGTGACTGTAAACGATAGGTTGTGGGTTCGATCGCCATTCGAGGAAATGAAATGATTTATAATATTTTCAAATTATGTATTTATTTTTTTCATTTCTTCGCTCTGGTAATAAGGCAAAACGCTGCGTTGAGTTCCGCCACTCAACACGGAATTCCGCAAATTCGGCGGAAAGTGGGGAACGGAAGAGGAACGGAGTGTCTTAACACTAGGTTCCCAAGTTCCCTCTGCCTACTCTGCCGTGTGCGGGATACAGCGTGATGCTGAGTAATTAAAAACCACCCAATTTAAGACATTGCGTATTGAGTGGCAGAACTCGACATCGTGCTTTGTTCTGTTAGCAGAGAGAAAAATTATAATGCAAAAATAAATATTTAATGCTAGTGACCCACCTGCGGCTTCGCCCGCTTGTACCTACCAGTTACCTTATTTTATTTACTAATCTCAATTACTTTCTTGTTCTAGTAACATATCACTTTTAAAACAATATCTATACTAAGTATACATTGAAAACTACAATTTCAGCTAAATTAATAGCAATGTTGTAGCAACTTTGTCGAAATCCTTTTTTTCTGTTTTTTAACCATACTTACTTAGCTTCACGCTGTATCCTGCACGAGGCAGGGTAGGCAGAGGGAACCCGGGAACCTAGTGTTAAGACACTCCGTTCCACTTCCGTTCCCAACTTTCCGCCGAATTTGAGGTATTGCGTGTTGAGTGGCGGTACTCAACGCCGAGCTTTGCCTTATTACCAGGGCGAGGAAATGAAATATTAAATATTTAAATTGAAAATATTAAATATTTTATTTCCTCGACTGGGAATCGAACCCAGAACCTGTCGGTTACAGTCACAAGCTTGTGCCGCTGCGCCACGACAGGCCTCCGATTTAATTAAAACAAACACTAAACGTTGATTATCAAAGGTTATCAAATTATAATAGTAAAAACTGCTTTAGATTAACGCGTTCATATGCACAAACTAACAGACAATTAATTTTTACATAAATAAACGTACCTATAAGATGTTATTTAATATATCTTCCATGAACAGACAGTGATCGGTTACAGATTTATTATAAGTATAGATTTCATTTCCTCGAGTGGGGATCGAACCCGCAACCTGTTACGTCTACAGTCAACCATTTGAGCCATGACGGGCTTCACGATATTTGGCACTATTTACTCCTTTAAACTATAATCAGGTCATATATAGGTAGGTATATATATGTATATATATGTATAGGTAGGTATATATATGTATATATATGTATATATATGTATATATATGTATATATATGTATAGGTAGGTATATATATGTATATATATGTATAGGTAGGTATATGTATGTATGTATGTGTATCTCGCAACTGGGATACAATTAAGTGAATGTAGCGGGCAATCAGAGTGGAGTATTGTTAGAGTACAATCGAGAAGAGAAGTTATTTTCTCTTATTATTTTTCGTTTCTGGATTTGAAGTTTTTTTTTTAAAAAATACTGTAATTAATTAACATTGATGTATATATTTTATAAGTTTGAAATCGCCATTAATATTCTTAGGCGCGTAATAATTTCTGTGGATTTTCTTCAGCTTCATGCATTTTATTTTGCACATACTAGGGTAGGCAGAGGGAACTTTCCCATGAAGATACTTCCGTTTCTCACTATTCGCTGAATTATTCTGGCAACACATTTTGTATTGCGTAACTCAACGCCACGCGTTGCCTCGTTACCAGAGCGATTTTTTTTTTAATATTTTATTTTCTGAAGTAAACCTATGAACCAGTCACATTTACTGTCGCAGATATTTGCCCCTGAGACCCAACACGTCTCGATCTCATGTTTTTAGAACCCTCTATTACCGATTAACTGTTAATTAATTACCTTAAAGGCTAAAGTGATAAGTTACACCATTTTAAATAATAATATATGTCTAGACTAGGTTTCATTTTTTTAAAAACTTCTATTGAAAGTGAAAATAATGGTTGTGACATAGGTAATCCAACTTTAAGACTTTATACGTGATATTCCACCTAATTTACGATGTATTGCGTAATGAGTGGCGGAACTCAACGCCGCGTGGCCTGACACGTCAGCCATATATGAAAATTATTCATTCACTTCGAGTACGAATTGATTTTTTAACCGACTTCAAAACGAGAAATGCCGAATGGAATTATTTAAAATATATATTTTTGTAAAAATTTTCGAATCGTCTGTACATACAACAGTCGCGCGTGTCGTCCGTCCGTTTCACTTAGAGCCCCTTCGTTATAGTACTGCCAATTTGTGTTATATATTGCGAAGTGTACCGCAGGAATTTGCATTTGGCAGATTTTTTGTCTTCTACCATTTCCCGTATAGAATAGTATACCAGGCAGTGTTAAGTTACGCTGAACTAATAATTTTAAATTACTTTTAACCTTCAAAGTGTTTTAAGTTTGTCCTGTGGTCTGTCTGTGTGTAACGTAACTCCTAAATGAATGAACTCAATTGAGTACGGTTTTTTTATCATTTAAATTATTCTTTATTGTTCTTATATGTTGAATTGTGCTATGTTATGTTATTAATTATGTTGAATTAAATAAAAAAATACATACACCTTTACATTAATTAAGGCTGGGGACACGATGCTGAGAAAATACTTCAATATTCTATACATAAATGGTTCTAGGATTACGTCAGAAGAAAAATGTAACATTATTCGTGGCTCTCTCATTTCTTTTGAGATCGCTTGGAGGTATCAAACTCAAAGTTTAAATTGAATATTCATATCTACAATGAAGTTTCCAAGTCAACGCAATCAAAAGATACGAGCATTTATGTATCGTTTTAATAGGCAGGATAGGCAGAAGGAACTTGGGAACATAGTTTCTGTCAAATTTGAGGCATTGGTATTGAGTTGCGGAACTTAACGCCGCTATTTACCTTGTTGTTAGTGCAAAGAAATGTTAATATTAAATATTTTAATTTTAAAATATTTCATGTTGTATCCCGCACGAGGCAGGGTAGGCAGAGGGAACACGGGAACCTAGTGTTAAGACACTCCGTTCCACTTCCGTTCCCAACATTCCGCCGAATTTGAGGCATTTCGTGTTGAGTGGCGGAATTCGACGCTGCGCTTTGCCTTATTACCAAACAAAAAAATATTTCATACTCCATTTGCATTTACACGCTTGTGCCTCGATTTTTTTTGTTAATAGTGAGAGGAAATGATAAAAACTAAATTCCCTCGAGTGGGAATCGAAGCCCCAACCGTCGTTTATAGTCAATTATTCAATTAGAAAAGAACATTACTCTCAAATTAGTTAAGAACACTCTATATTGGAAGAGTGCTTTGAATTCTATACTATACATTGAGGTATTTTCGATGGCATTCCAATCTAATACTTTCTTTTGATCTCTGCTTGAGAGGATTTCAAAAGAATGCCAAGTTGCCTGCAGCTTTCGTTCAGTATGAGTGAATAAATGGGGTGGTTTTTTCCCATATATATATTAAAGCTGGATAGGTTAATGTTAAGACACTCCGTACCGTACACTTTCGGTCAGTTTCGAGATTTTGCGTGTTGTGTTGCGGAACTCAACGCCGAGTGCTGTTGATATATTGAGATGATAAAAATAGGTTGTTTCTTTGTGTGGAAACTGAGTCCCTAACTATCTTTTAACATTAATTTCCTTGTTTCAAGAATAGGTTAAGAGGTATTTTGAGGCCTGTCGTGGCGCAGCGGCACAACGTGTGACTGTAACCGACAGGTTCCGGGTTCGATCCCCAGTCGAGGAAATGAAATATTTAATATTTTCAATTTAAATATTTAACGTTTCATTTCTTCGTTATGGTAATAAGGCAAAAGCGCGGCGTTGAGTTCCGCCACTCAACACGCAATGCCTCAAATTCGGCGGAAAGTGGGGAACGGAAGTGGAACGGAGTGTCTTAACACTAGGTTCCCGGGTTCCCTCTGCCCACCCTGCCTCGTGCGGGAAGCTGAAAAAAAAAAGTATTATTTACTAAGCAGGCCTGTCGTGGCACGCGCTTCGACTCTCACTCGAGAATGTATTTAGTAGGTATTATTTTCAAATAAAACATTTAATTATTTCGTCTCCTCTTTTTTCTGTGGCAACAACGCAAAAACGGAATGGAGTGTCTTAAATCTAGGTTCCGACGTTCCCTTTCTTCACCCTGTTACGGCTTTTTTTTTTAACAATTTATCCAAGCAGGCGAAGCCGTAAAAGCTTAGGTATATACGCCTTCGCCTGTTCGAGGATTAATTTATGATTAAGGGAAGATTTGCATATAAACACTAATTTAAATGCAAACCTTCCGTTAAACAGGAATCGATCCTAAAACGATTGACACACTATTCCACTGCGTCACTACGGCGTTAAGCTCAGTAATATTGACATTTCAATTATATCCCAGAACGGCCGTCACGGTTTGTTGGACAGGAGAAAGCTACCGAAATGAAATTTTACGCTCATATTGTTCAGTACAAAGATAAATGTTATTGTTTATACGTTACACAATGACTGTGAAATTCGTATCGCAGGTTAAATGGTTTTATCTCTTGTTTGTAAGTACGTACCTGTTGGCCAGGCTTGTGGGCTCAATTATAATTTTGGCCTTAAAATCGGAAGGTAGCATTTTACTATGAATGATCATCTAATGTTTTGTATTTTTATTTTTTGCGCTTTAGTAACAAGGCAAAGTGCAGCGTGTTCTGCCACTCAAAACACAATGCCTCAAGTTCGGTGGAAAGTGGGAAACGTCACAGTAGGTTAACACTAGGTTCCCAAGTTCCCTCTGCCTACCCTAGCATGTGCAGGATACAGCGTGGAGCTAAGAAGAATTTTACTACGAATGATATTTTATATTTCCGCCACTCAACACGCAATGCCTCTAATTCGGCGGAAAGTGGGGAACGGAAGTGGAACGGAGTGTCTTAACACTAGGTTCCCGAGTTCCCTCTGTCTACCCTGCCTCGTGCGAGATACAGCGTGAAGCTGAGTAGTAGTTCATTTCTTCGCTTTGGTAACGAGGCAAAGTATGGCTTGTTGTGTGGCGTAATTAATGGCGGATGTGGCGGAATTCGGCCGAAAGTAGGGAACGGTAGTAGAACGGAGTGTCTTAACACTAGGTTCCCAAGTTCCTTCTTCCTACACTGCAATGCACAGGATACAGCGTGAAGCCGTAAATAAAAATACAACAAAAGATTTATATCTTGTTAATATTCTTAAAATTTAATAAGGCAAAGCGCGGCATTGAGTTCCGTCACTCAACACGCAATGCCTTAAATTCGGCAAAAAATGGGAAACGGAAGTGGTACGGAGTGTCTTAACACTAGGTTCCCGGGTTCCCTCTGGCTACCCTGCCTCGTGGGGGATAAAGCGTGAAGCTATAAAAAAAATTGCTTAAAAATACCCTAAAAACACACAACAAATATAATTGACAATTACATTTTTTAGACAAGGAATGGAATCCATAAACAGACAATTAAGAAACCATAAATAAAAAGCTATAGGTACACAAAAATATTTTCCCAACCATAAATACCTCAACATGACATCATAACATTACATTAAATATACAATATGTCACATAATTATAAAAACTCTCACACTAATTACTTCAACCCTACTTAATTAACTCCGTAGCCTATTTAAATAAAAAAAAAAAAAAGAAAACCAAAAATCCCCGCTTCCATTGCACGAAAGCATTCAACTGTCAAACGCCATTGTTCCAAATTTGAATTCAACACCTTTATTTGAATGTCACAGATAATTTATAACTGTCAAACGTTTATTCGGTTTGACGCATTTATGTTAATGCTTGTTTCTTTTTTTTTTTTTAATTCGATCTGATTATTTTTAGTATTGTGTGTTGTTGGTGTAGGTTCAATTCTAGAGTTAAGCTTTTTTTAATATGACATATTGTTTTTTTTTTCTTTTCATTTTAATAAATAATTATTGTCTATAAGTGTCTGGAACGGAATTCCGTTTTCTGGTTTCCATCTGCAAATCAAACGGGCAGTCCTTGAACCTCAATGACCAAAAACTATTTTAATATTTTTACTATGTTTTAAAGTGTTATTCCACACTTAAGTTTAGCAAAAACTATTTTTTAAATATTACGTACGTAGAAATATGACATGACAGTCACGACACTCTTTTCTCTACTTTCTACTTTTCTCTCTGTCTTTTCTCTTGTCTTTATTTTTTTTACCAGTACGAGAAAATGGTAATAACTCACTCTCACCGCTCACTCACCCCGAGTGGGAACCGAACCCACAACCAACACATTTAACGTCTCATTTCACGTTCGCCCTCACAAAATATTGAAGCTGTAAAATAAATAAGCTTGTAAATCAATAAAATCTCTCATCATTTCAATTTTAATTGCCTCTCAACAACCTGAATAGCATTGGACAATAAAGAAATACCTCGTCCGGGTGTTGAACCCGCGACTGGGGTGGACTTCCAATCACTTGACCTCATAATGGCTTTGATTAATTTATTATATGATCTTCTCATGTCTTTGAGTTTATTTCTTTTATCTTCTTATGTTGGTGGCTTTATTTTGATGGATTTGCAGAGAGAATGATGAGGACGGCGTTAAGATACTCCATAATGCCTTGAAACTCTAGCAATGCATTAGAAACAGAATTTCCAATGCATTGCTATAGTTAGACAGTAAATTATTTTTTTCTTTTACTCTACTCAATTCTACTTAGCTTCACGCTGTATCCCGCACATAGCAGGGTAGGCAGAGGGAACTTGGGAACCTAGAGTTAGACACTCCGTTCCACTTCTGTTCCCCACTTTTCGCCGAATTTGAGGCATGCGTGTTAAGTGTCGGAACTCAACGCCGCGTTTTTCCTTGTACCAGAGCGAAGAAATGAAAATATTAATTTTATTCAAATATTTAAATTTTAAATATTAAATGTGGGGATCGCACCCAGAACCTGTCGCTTGTGCCGCTGCGCCACGACAGGCCTCGACCTGTTAGACTCTCTCGCGACCAGGTTCGTAAAAGTACATTAGTATAGATAATAAACCTGGTAGGGAGTAGTAGGGAGTAGTTCACGCCTACTACTCAGCCTCACGCTGTATATATATAATATGCATCAACCCGGAATCGAACCCGTAACCTTATTTAATAAATCATAAAAATCCCATTCAGATACATTAAGGAGCGATAACCTGTAAGTGCGTTATCTAAGATGTTTCTGTGCTTTATCATAAACTACTTGTGCCATAGCTTAAGAGCAGCTGAGTTATATATTTTTCATTATTTCTTTTTTTTGTATTTAATATTTTCATTTCTTCGCTCTGGTACTAGACAAAACGCAGCGTTAAGTTCCGCCACGCAACACGCAATGCCTCAAATACGGCGGAAAGTAGGTAATGGAAGTAGAACGAAGTGTCTTAACACTAGGTTCCCAAGTTCCCTCTGCCTATCCTGCCATGTGCGGGATACAGCGTGAAGCTGAGAGTTAAATTATATTATCTTTTAAATATTAGTATAGAAGTAAAGAACTGTAGATAATAAGCCTTCAACTTATTTTTTGCTATTAAATCTCTGTAATTATTATGGCGAATGTTACAAGTTACAGTTAGTGCTTATGATCGTTTACATATGACGTGCAATTTAAAAAAAAATATATGAATCTATTTTTAGTTTTGAAAGGCACAATGGACAGAAGGAATCTAATGATGAAGATTCCTAACTTGGTTTCCCATTTTCCGCTGCTCTTTTTCGAGACTAAATGTTAAGTAGCGGTACACAACGCTGCGTTATGTCTCCTTACTAAATTAAATGAATGAAAATAATGAATTATAATAATGTCTTTGATTTTTGCGATTGTTATACATTTTAAATGAAACACTTTTAAACGGATTAATCGCGTATATTGAATGGTAAACATTTTTGGGAAACCCGACGTTTCGAACACTTTACAGTAGTCCGTGGTCACGGGTAGACTCTACCCGTGACCACAGACTACTGTAAAGTTTATGTACTGTAAGAATTATATTTATTTCTAATAATTATTAGATATATAATAAAAAAATATTTTCATGTTTAAAGTTAACTTTTGTTTATAGGTCATACGTTAATACGTTCAGTACTACAGTTCATGAACGAGCTGTTCGTGTCTACGGTCTGTGTCACAATTATATATGGAACGGAAATGTGTTGGTTATTGAATACTTACTGGCTTTTAGTGGAGCGCTTCTGATATTACTGTTGCGGTTAAAATTAACTGCTGTTTTAACTTTAATTTGAACTTTTAGTCTAATTATAACAAAGGAACCTAGTGTTAAGACACTCCGTTTCCCATTTTCCGTCAAATTTAAAACATTGAATGTAGAGTGGCGCATCTCAACGCCGCGCATAGGCTTTTTACTAGAACATGATATGCATATATACCAAATGAAAGCAGTATTTATATTTTCAAGCAGTAGGCAGAGGCTTCCCGCTGAATTAGAGACATTGCGTGTTGTTTGGCGGATCACAACACCGCGCTTTGCATTGTTACCAGAGCTAGGAAATGAAAACATTAAATATTTAATTTGAAAATATATATTTTTTTTATTTCCTAGAGTAAGGATCGAACTCAGAACCTGTTATTGACAGTCACGCTTGTGCCGCTGCGCCACGACAGGCCTCATCTCCAATTATAAATAATTGTGAGATAGTTTTATGTATTTATAATTGAAAAGAGTTTGTGGCTTTAACCGATCAAAAAAAAGGATGTTATCAGTTTGTCCTGTCCGTCTGTCTATGGGACATTAGCTTCTAAATTATTGAATCATACACTCTTATAATTTTTTTTTAATCGAAAGTCAAATGTTTTGTTTTTTTTTTACCTTTCCTTTGAATTTGCCAGAAAAGGTTGTGATTTTTCTGGTCGGTCTTTTTTTTTTTTTAATTTAAAATATTTCTCCTACTAGACCGAGAATACTATTCCATTCAACTTCACGCTGTTTTCAACATATAGCAATGGAAATTTACTGTTACGTCACTATGTTCCCTACCTGCCTCCTGTTTTAGAGGGCAACGGGCACGTGAGGTGACGGAACCCTTGTGTTACCAGAACAACGTATCGGAAATAACAAATTTTCCCTGAACGGGAATAAAAATTATTTTCAATACGTAAATTTCGCCACTCAACACGCAATGCCTCAAATTCAGTACAAAGTAGGGAACGGTGTCTTAAAGAGAACTGAGTGTCTTAACACTAAGTTTCCAAATTCATTCTGCCTACTCTGCCATGTGCAGGATACAGCGTAACTCAATATTTTAATTAATAATAAAAAAAATAACCTTTATTTTTTTATTCCAGATGACTTAGTTCCGACAGCCATGCGTCGAGCCATACTCCTTGTGTTGCTGCTGGTGGCGGCAGCGGTCGCGTGCCCATGGGCGTGCTCGTGCCGGCCCAACGCCGCTGATTGTGCCCATAGAGCTCTGTTGCACGCTCCGAGGAGATTGCCCACTGATGCCCATCGATTGTGAGTTGAAATTTGTATGGAACATCTGGCGGGGTTGAGTTGCGCTTAACGCGCTACTCTCGGGACACTCTCGAGTGGATGCGTGTTGCATTGGGTTCTTTGTTTCTATGCCTTCCACTGAATTATCATTTTGGTACAGCACCCAAAATATGTGAAAACAATTTTAAAAGGTTCCCTGGAATTAAACTAATTGCGGTTTCAGAATTGATATAAGTCTTATCATAAAGCATGCCAGCAAGGTTTTATTTATATTTATACTATTTATACTATACCTACTATTTCAAACAATATCAGTGCGGCGTTGAGTTCCGCCACTTAGTAGGTATGTATGTCTAGTAATTTACTCACTCTTACTCAGCTTCACACTGTATCCCGCACTTGGCAGGGTAGGCAGAGGGAACCCGGGAACCTAGTATAAAGGCACTCCGTTCCACTTTTGTTCCCCATTTTCCGCTGAATTTGAAGCATTGCGTGTTGAGTGGCGGAACTCAACGCCACGCTTAGCCTCATTACCAGAGCGAAAAAATGAAACATTAAATATTTAAATTGAAAATATTAAATATTTCATTTCCTCGACTGGGGATCGAACCCAGAACCTGTCGGTTACAGTCACACTCTTGTGCCGCTGCGCCACGACAGGCCTCATGTCTAGTAATTTCGGCATTAAAATAAGAAACGCAGTGTTTGAAACCCCGCTATTCGCGAGATAAAGCGTGAAGCTAAAAGAAGTAGAACAATATCAAAACGCACTTACGGTACTGCGGTACAGTATTCAATTTATTGAGAAGCCATAGACATTCCATAAGGGACTTTCCCATTTATATTTATCGTGTTATGGTTAGGGGTGGAAAGGTTTACGGGGGTTGAAACTGCGGTGACTAAAAGAAATTTTGTAAATGGCATATTGCCTCTGGAAAGATACCTTAGTATGGCATTTGTATGAGAATATTGTAGTAAATATTAGGTATATTTTTTCACGCTGTATCCCGCACATGGTAGGTTAGCCAGAGAAACCTCGGGAACGTAGTGTTAAGACACTCAGCTTCATTCTATAACTTTTGGCTAATTTGAGGTATTGCGTATTGAGTGGCGGAACTCAACGCCGCGCTTTGTTTTGTGGTACGAGAGCGAAAAAATGAAAATATTTAATTTGAAAATATTAAATATTTCACTGTCTTGAGTGACTACTATTTAATTCTATAGCCGGTTATTAAAAAAAATGAAATTAAGTTAAAATAACTTTTTCGTCTTAACAGAATCAGATATTTTTGTGACAAAGCTTTTTTTAAATTATAATCTAGATCTTTTGTTAATAAAAATTTTGCAGTGGGCACCAGACTATTTTGAGGTAGGCACATTTTACTCTGGGATGGGCACAGCACACCCATACGTCTCTCTGGGATGGGCACAGAATTATAAAGACTAATATCTCCGTATGCTTGAACAAAAGTAAACTATAGAAAATACGTAATTTTGTAAAATGAGTCAATATATTGCTCTTGGTAGGGGAACATTGCTGACTGCTTATAGCGAGCATATTACGTTATGGGGTAAGTGTAGGATAGGCATAGACAACTTTAATTTAAAAATATTTCTATATATAGTGTTTCCTGTATACTCAGCAGGGTACATAAAGGGAACCTGGGAACTCAGGGTTAACCATTAAGAAAATTCCATTCTCCACTTTCCGCAGAATTCTGAAAGCAGTGTGTGTTGAATTCCGGAAGTCAACATTTCGCTTTGCCGTTAAGTCCTAAAGAAATGAATATATTAAATATTAATTCCTTCAATGAGAATCAAACCTGTAGCGTGTACAGTTAAAGAACTTTTATGCTAAGGATTTAGTATATAAATATATATAACAACCGACCTACTCGCGGCTTCGTCCGCTTGAATTACACTATTTTACATACTAATCTAAATAACTTTCATCTTCTCTTATATCTATATATCCAAATATTAAATGAAGGTTGTCATAATGTAATATAGAAAACTACATTTAAATCTAATCAACCGTTTCTGAGATAAGCGCGTACAAACGCACAGACAAACAGACAAAATTTAAAAAATCACTATTTCAGATCCTATTACATAAATAAACGTCCCCTATAAGATGTTATTTAGTATATCTTCCATGAACAGACAGTGATCGGTTACAGATTTATTATATGTATAGATATTTACGTCTGTATCGCAACTACTCTGTGCGTCTCAGTCAACTCTATACTCAATAAACTAGGGGCGTGTAATACACTGTACGCAATAACTTTGCACATTCGCAAACACAAGTTGTTATTTAATATATATATATATATATATATATATATATATATATATATATATATATATATATATATATATATATATATATATATATATATATATATATATATATATATATATATATATATATATGTTTATATATATATATATATATATATATATATATATATATATATATATATATATATATATATATATTGTTTATTTTGAAGTGTCCATTTGTGTAAACGATAAAATTACTGTTATATTGATTATTTACGAGATCTTGATACAAAATGATGGTTTTTTATTTTCTAGAAATGTGGAAACTTAATAATATTTTTTCGTTTAAGATCATTGATAACCGACTGTACCCAATATAGCCTTACACAAACGTCTGTGGGTGTATCAATATACTAATAATGTATGGAAATGTTATTTAAGTTGAAATGAAATATTTATATTTATTTTAGTTTTTTTTCTTGTTTTATTATGAGGGTTGGGGGTTCGGTTCCCACTTGGGGAAATTAGTAACGATCATTTTTCCGCGTGGTAACACTTGTTACCAAAGCTCTACGTTGAGTAAAAGTGTTTAACAGTGCCTTGAAATATATCTAAAAAATCTTAACAAAAATACCAATTTCTTTGTTATAATGTTCATATATTTGTTTTTTAACTTACTCGTACGTAGAAAGATTGGCATTTATTTCCTCGAACAGGCGCGTTGTCAAGTTTTGCTATTCAAGACGCAATGCCTCAAATTCTGCGGAAAGTAGGAAAACGAAGTGTATTAGCCATAGGTTCCCAAGTTCCCGTTTAATAGTTCCTTTCCTTCCCTGTCATGTGTGAGACACAACGCGAATCTGAGAAAAGCTATGCTATATACAGCGGCGTGCTGCGTGTAGCTGAAAATCCATGTATTTTTTACCTATTGTATTATGTATATATAAATATATTGCCTTTGTTAAGATATTATTTTTGATTTCTGCCGTATCTTGGTAATAGCAGAGTAGAGGGAGGGAACATGGGAACCTAATGTTAAGAAACTCCGTCCCCCATGAACTTATTAAGAAATAGAAGTTAATATCGTGTCTTGATTCACTACAAGTGTGTAGAAATAAGAATATTTTATTCCATAAATATACTTTAGTTAATCGAACCTTAAGCGACAAATGTTTTTAACTATTGCACATAAAGAGCGTTTTTTTCTCTAAGCTTCACGCTGTATCCCGTACTTAGCAGGATAGGCAGAGGGAACTTGGGAACCTAGTGCTAAGACACTCCGTTACGTTCTCCAATTTTTGCTGAATTTGAGACATTGCGTGTAAAGTGGCAGGATTCAGCGCAGCGCTTTTGCCTTACAAAGCCACCAGAGCGATGAAATGAAAACATTAAATAAATTGTTTTTTTTTTAAATTAAATGTTAAATTGAAAATTTTAAATATTTTACCTCGAGTGGGGATTGAACTCACAACTTGTTACGTTGACAGTCACATTCTTGTGAAATACTATTAACATTTATGCTTTATTCAATATAACAGGTTTAATATAGTTTTTTTTTATAGGTTTTTTTTTCTATAAAAAACAAAAAAAATATAACAGGTAAAATGTAGAGATATCAATGTGGTTGTACTGACCATTTTCTAGGTTGTGGGTTCGATTCCCAGTCGTGTAAATGCTTATCCATACACAGTATAGTAGAAACTTAGTAGTTAGTGCTTCGACGGTAATCAAGGCGCAGGTTCAATTCCCGCTACGTTCTCTAATAAAAATGCTTCTTTTGTAAGAATGAAATAAAATTTTAAAAGCGGAGAGAACTTGAAAACATAGTGTTAAAACACTCCGTTCCCCACTTTTGGTCGATTCAATACAGCGTTGCCTCGTTACCAGAGCGTGGGAATTAAATTTCAATATTCCATATCTTATAGAGGGAATCGAACCCACATCCTATAACATATACAGACACACACTTGCGTCATTGCGCCACGACAGGCCTAAACCTACCTACTTTAACTTACGTTGACGGTATATCCTTAGCGGGGTAGGCAGAGAAAACGTCTCAGCATACCTCTTTCGCCTCGTCCACTGTCATCAACCTGGTGTACGATGCTACAGATAGCGTAAAATACTTTAAAATTATAAAAAATAATAATTAAACAGTCTCTACAACTATGTACTCTATGTAAATGCAAATTATTCCACCCTCAATTTAAGATGCGTTATTAAATTTAACGTGTACTTTCAATGATAGCTTTCAAATTACATTACTCTGTCATTGGAAGCGTAAAAGGTATGTTATGGTTACGTAATTACGGTTAGTGGGCTGTGGGTTCGATTCCCTTGTGAGTTTACGTAATTATTAAATGTATATAGCTGCTGGATTTTTACATTCACTCAAACAGCTTCACGCTGTATCCCGCATTAGGCAGGGTAGGCAGAGGGAACGGAAGTGAAACCTAGTGTTATGACACTCTGTTTCACTTCCGTTCCCCACTTTCCACCGAGTTTGAGGCATTGCGTGTTGAGTGGCGGAACTCAACGCCGCGCTTTGCCTTATTACCAGAGCGAAGAAATGAAACATTAAATATTTAAATTGAAAATATTAAATATTTCATTTCCTCGACTGGGGATCGAACCCAGAACCTGTCGGTTACAGTCACACTCTTGTGCCGCTGCGCCACGACAGGATTAAATATTCAATTTGAAAATAATAAATATTTCATTTCTTCGGATTAGAATCGAACCGACAACCGGTCGCTTACAGTCAAAATATATATTGTATTATTATTTTATTTATTTGTTTTCATATATTGAACATAATTAATAAAAATCGATATTAGAATTAAAAACAAAAATGATATTTTAGTCAAAACATCTATATTATAAGAAATTTATCGTAGATATATCTTCGATTTCTATTAATTATGTTCAATATATGAGGCCTGTCGTGGCGCAGCGGCACAAGCGTGTGACTGTAACCGACAGGTTGTGGGTTCGATCCTCACTCGAGGAAATGCAATATTTCAGATTTCAATTCAAATATTTCATGTTTTCATTTTTTCTCTGTGGTACAAGGCAAAACGTGGCGTTGAGTTCCGCCACTCAACACGCAATGCCTCAAATTCGGCGGAAAGTGGGAAACGGAAGTGGAACGAAGTGTCTTAACACTAGGTTCCTAAATTCCCTCTGCCTACCCTACCATGTGCGGGATACAGCGTGAAGCTGAGTGAGTGTTTAATATATATATTTTAAATTTGTATTTAAATTTATTTTCGTTTTGGTCTGCCGATTCTTCTTTTAGAATTTGTAACTCGCTCAGTAAAGGTATTCGTCCACGACTCTTTAGGCATGCGACAGACATGTTCGGCCCAGTCTCATTTCATAGCCGTAACCGACGACCGAACCGAACCTCGAACTTGGTTCGCCATCGAACCATGTTTTCTAGGCGATCCATGCTCCACACGATCGATCATGGTTCGATGGCGAACCAAGTTCGAGGTTCAGTTCGGTCGTCTGTCACGGCTATTAGCATTGCTGCCCTTATTCTGACATCAGCGATTTTTGTGCGAGAGCGCATTTTATATATTTCGGATTTTATCTATTAATTACCTGACTGGAGATCAATATCTATAAAAAGACAAGAGTGGACAATCCCTCCATTTGGAGGGAGGCCTTATCTCTACAACGGGACAGTTCAGGCTAGAGAAAAAAAAAAAGATATATAACTAAACTCTCCGTCCATACACAAATGAATCACAGAGTGATACCAGTCTCCTCATAAAAAAGTAACACCCTGTATCCCGCATATAACGGCATAAGCAGTGAGAACTGTTGAGATCATCTCTTTCAATTTTTTCATATTCTCGAGGTCTTGTTAGGCGGTACTCAATGTCACAATTTGTTGTTTTTGTTTTTTATATAATATCTATTTTTCAGTTTAATTCTATAATGTATTTTATATTTGTTGGGGTAGGCAGAGAGATAACTTGCGTGGCGGAACTCAACGCCGCGCTTCGCCTTATTACCAGAGTGCAGTAATGAAAATATTAAATAATTCATTTGAAAATTTTTAATGTTTTACTTCTTCGGCTAGGTATCGAATATAAACTCTCCTTTCCAGTCACACGTTTGTGCTTCACCGCTACAGGCCTCAAACTAACATACTTATAAAAATAACAATAACATAATCGATATATAAAATAACTTTTGGCTTTTAAACCACATTCCTTTATATAAAATCTAAAATCTGAATAAAAAAAATAACTAAAATATAGTCTACCTATATAACGCCTGAAGGCTAGAGATAGATTGACCGGAAAGACTGCCTTTGTAACATGAAACTGAGACGAAGGGTGACCATGTTAATAGGTATAAATTAAATAAGAAGTTAAAAAAATATATGAAAATTATGTGGGGCCTGGCACCAGAGTGTGACTGTAACCGACAGGTTCTGGGTTCGATCCCAGTCGAGGAAATGAAATATTTAATATTTTCTATATTAATATTTTATATCTTTGTCTTCGCTCTAGTACAAGTGTGATTCCGGCTTAGAATAGGATCACCCTGGTACTGATGGTGTCGTAAGAGGCGACTAAAGTGCGTGTGGTAGAGTCACGTTGCCAGCAATGGCAACACGCATGGGCAGACTCGACCGGATTGTTACCACCCCCGGCATTTAAGACCGGCGTTAAGTAGTGGCTTTGGCCACTGCGTTTCGCATTAGGTAATGCGAAACGCAGTGGCCAAAGCCACTACTCCGGTGCCCCTTCCACCTTAAACGACGGCAACGCTCCTGTAGCTCCTCTGGAGTTACTCGGGGCCATGGGCGACGGTGTTCACTTACCATCAGGTGACCCGTACGCTCGTTTGCCGTCATTTCCATAAAAAAAAACAAGGCAAAACGCAGTGTTGAGTTCCGCTACCCAACACACAATGCCCCAATATCCGACTGAGAAACGGAAGTGAAACGGAGTGCCTAAACACTAGGTTCCCAAGTTCCCTCTGTCTACCCTGCTATGTGCGGGAAACAGCGTGAAGCTGAGAGTAAAAAAATACTGAATAGGTACCGTTGGTTGTGAGTTCTATTTAATATATTTGGATTTCCTGTTCTGTTCAGCTTCACGCTGTATCTTGCACATTGCAGTGTAGGCAAAGGGAACTTGGGAGCTTAGTATTAAGACATTGCGTTCCGTTCTCAATTTGTTTTGAAAATATATTATATATTTCAACTCCTGAGGCCTGGTGTGGCGCAGTGGCACAAGCATGTGACTGTAACCGACAGGTTCTGGGTTCGATCCTCAGTCGAGGGAATGAAATATTTAATATTTTAAATTTAAATATTTGATGTTTCATTTCTTCGCTCAGGTAATAAGGCAAAGCGTGGCGTTGAGTTCCGCCACTCAACACGCAATGCCTCAAATTCGGCGGAAAGTGGGGAACGGAAGTGGAACGGAGTGTCTTAACACTAGGTTCCCTGGTTCCCTCTGCCTACCCTGCCTCAGCTCTGGAAACAGCGTGAAGCTGAAAAAAAATAACTCACCAATTTTACATAGATTTTTCAAAAAAAGAATATAAAAATAAACATTTTTTATCATAAACTAGTATTCAATAATTAAAATTATAATCTTTCTAGCGGAGGGAGAGAGAGATAGAAGCGTTACAAGCAGCCAAATGCTTGTTTCATGTTCTCACTTGCACGCTTTTAGTGCTTTTGCCATCGGAAAAAATTCTAAGTAGTCACAGGTTCAAACTTAGTTATGGCATAAAACAGAAAAACAAATTTATACAGGACATATCCCATTATAACTATTTTCTATGTCACCCTAAACCACTTTAAACGTCTAACCCCGCGGCGAGTGCTATCTATTGCGTAGTTCACGACAAAATGTATGGGGTTTTTCTTCTTTTTCTTATATTTCTACCTGTTGTGGTGTTTTGGTATATTAAAAGTTGTATATAATGTTACCGGAGCGAGGCCTGTCGTGACACAGGAACACAAGCGTGTGACTGTAAACGACAGGTTGTGGGTTCGATACCCACTCAAAGGAAATGAAAAATTTAATATATTCATTTCTCCACTCTGATAGCGCAACGTTGAACTCCACCACTCAACACCCAATTCCCTAATTTCAGTGGCAAGTGGGGAACGGAATGGAGTGTCTTAGCACTAGGTTCCCAAGTTCCCTCTGCCTATACTGACACGTCACTCAAATATATTTCCAATCTAAATATATAATAAAACGACCTCCGCATCAAGTCAACCTGTCAAGTCTCCTCTAACTAAGATATAATAGAATACATAAAATATTTAAGAAATGTAACGCTCCATCGCGCGGACTCTGAGCGTGAATTAATATTAATTGAACAGATTAGGGTACCTTATTACATGAGAGGGGACGTAATGTCTTTATCACATGACACCGCTGTATCGGAGTACGACTATAATTAATGATTGCCGGTTCTATTCCCGTTTGTGTTATATGGCAGGGTAAAATAGAGAACGTAGAATGGAGAAATGGAAAGCTGAATCTTGAATTGCGTGGTCATTGGCGGTACTCAACACCGCAATTTTATATTACTAAAGCGTATCTAAAACCACTGTCTTACTGCATCATATTTTAGTAGCTTCACGCTCTATCTCGCACATCGCTCGGTAAGTAGAGGAAAGTGTTAAGACACTCCTATATTAAACACTATTACGGTACAATGGCAGGCAGGTGATATAATATATATATATATATATATATATATATATATATATATATATATATATATATATATATATATATATTTGAGGCATTGGTGGTTGAATGGTGGACCTCAAAGCTGCCCTCGGACCTTACCTTACTTACTTACTTGCTATATCCCTAGCGGGGTAAGCAGAAAGAACGGAGCACTCAACACTTGGTCCTTGGCACCGGAGCGAGAAAAATGAAAATATTAAATATATATCATTACGTATAACGTCCATTAAAATAAATTCGAATTCGTTTATCAATTCCTAAATCATATGGTATTACAGAGTATTAATTTAAAAAAACAGCAAATTCCATTGCTTTCCTAAATTATTGTCTAGTTAATTCAATTACCTGCGGAACACTGCCAATGTTGGCACCTCTCCAGCTCTCCAGCTCTCCAACGTGCCTCGTTTGCTTTAAGGCGCTTAGTTGTAATTTATTGTAGGGGAAGGACTTACTACTCGTATTATAACCAATTTATATTAATAATCTATATGAATTATAATTTGAAAAATATTATATTTCACGAGAAAGTATTCAAATTTGATAAATTTTGATTAAATTGCAAAAAAATGTATATATTTTTTTTAGCTTCGCGCCGTATCCCGCACTAGGCAGGGTAGGCAGAGGGAACCCGGGAACGGGGTGTCAAGACACTCCGTTCCACTTTCGTTCCCCACTTTCAGCTGAATTTGAGGCATTGCGTGTTGAGTGGTAGAACTCAACGCCGCGCTTTGCCTTATTACCAGAGCGAATAATGAAACATTAAATATTTTAAATTGAAAATATTAAATATTTCATTTTGTCAACTGGAGATCGAACCCAGAACCTGTCGGTTACAGTTACACGCTTGTGCCGCTGCGCCACGACAGGCCTCATATATAAACAAAAAAAAAACTTTTTTTTTATTTACATATGTATGTCCAAATTTGATATTGTGTGTAGAGTGACTGTATCTAACGCCGCACAATATTTATAAAGTTAATGAAAAGAATTGAAATATACTTCACGCTGTGTATCATGCTCGTAACAGGGTAGTAAGAGGGAACTTTAGGGAACCTTTAGTTTATTTAGCCACTTTTCACTACTGAGGAATTTGAGGCATTACGTGTTGGGGGAATAGATTGTTTTAATTTCTTGACGTTATAATGACGCTGAATTTGGCTACTAAACTCAAATATATTGTGTTACTTATTCTCACAAGGTTCCCGTTAGGTTCCCTTTGCCTATCACGTTATATCGAGGTACAGTGCGAAGGAAAAAAAAAGTGAAACAAGTGTCACTTGACACCCATAAAACTAACGCGACCGTACAAAATCGCGTCTAATCCTAATACTTATTTGTCTAGACTTAAATACTAGATACGACCCTATAGCTCAATATTTACTATTTATTTAGTTCATGTTACAAGGGCAGTGGCTTCGAATTTTGCATAGAAAAGTTATTATTTTGTGTTTTTTTTTTTTTTATTTAATGTTTATCCGTTGACACAAGGATGTGGCTGTAAATCAGTTAATATTTGCGTGTAGATCGAGCTTTTTTCTTTATATACGTATATACTCTACTCAGCTTCACGCTGTATCCCGCACATGGCAGGGTAGGCAGAGGGAACTTGAGAACCTAGTGTTAAGCCACTTGTTCCACTTCCTTTCCGCCAATTTAAGGCATTTCTAGTTGAGTGGTGGAACTTAACGCCGCGTTTTGCCTTATACCAGAGCGAAGAAATGAAAAAATAAATATTTAATTTGAAAATATTAAATATTTCATTTCCTCGAGTGGGGTTCGAGCCTACAACTTGTCGTTTACATTCACACGCTTGTGCCACTGCGCCACAACGGATTATTTAAAAAAATATTG
Source organism: Eueides isabella (assembly GCA_019049475.1). Classification (NCBI taxonomy): domain Eukaryota; kingdom Metazoa; phylum Arthropoda; class Insecta; order Lepidoptera; family Nymphalidae; genus Eueides; species Eueides isabella. Next base: position 5,186,897 of record CM032411.1, on the reverse strand, counting down.
TACATATGGACTTCCAGAATTAAAAAAAACTCATTTACTTGTTATATATTAAAATATCGCACGTAACTAACACCCATGCATTGTCTAGAGCGGCAAAATAGAGAAAAATAGATAAAACATTTTTTTTTACATTCATATCGAACCCACAACCATGATATCTACTTTCAGACACTATACCACTGCGACACGATACATTTTCTCTTTAATATCATTATTAAAAAATGAGTTAATCAAAATTTCAGTAGTTCGTAGTAGAATGGCATTCCCGGCCAGGAGCAATTTTGGCGTACGGCCAGCGCGCAATGCAGTCATCTCCCGTACTATTCCAGATTCTATGGCAATAATAATGCTGAATCGATTTTGATGAAATTTCATACATTTTATAATCGATAGAAAAGGTGTAATGATATTTTATTGTATAATTGTAGGCGGTTCGTATAAAATAAGATGAAGCTCGCAACTTTGTTTGCCTATAAAAATTAAAGAGGCATATTCTGGCGCAGAGGCACAACTGTAAACGTAAAAGACAGGTTGTGTGTTCGATCCCCGCTTGAGATTATTACTTCCCTGTTATATTGTAAGGAAAGCGCAGCGTTGAGTTCCGCCACTCAAAGTGCAAGTACACTCAAGTGTCTTAATACGAGAAGAGTGTCTTAACACTAGGTTCCCATGTTCCCATGATTTCCTCCTGTGCGGTTCCTTCGCCCGCTTGAATTACACTATTTTATTTACTAATTTCAATTACTTTCTTGTTGTAATAACATTATAATAACTTTTAAGACATAATTTTTACATTTAAAATCAAAATTTCAGCAAAATTAATAAAATTTAGAACAATTTTGACGATTTTAATATTTATTGACGTAACTTTTTTTTTAACCGATTTAAACTAAAAAGAAGTACTATTTTGGGCATTAATCGTAAAAAAAATCTTATACATATGTCCCCTATAAGATCTTTTTTAATATATATTCTTTGTACAGACATTAATGAGTTACAGATTCATTATAAGTATAGAACAGGGTAGAAACAGGGAGCGGCACAGTATCAAGACATCACTAGTTAATACCAACATGAAAATAAGTCACTCTTTCAAGTAGAAATCGAACTTGTTACCGCCGCGTTTAGTCAATCACTGTGCCGTTGTACTATGACAGCTTTAACTTTATACATCTGAAACCCTCTTACACGATATAAGATACTGTAGAGCTTAAAAGTTTTACCATTAAATTAACTTAGTAAGTCTTGTATGGGACTTGTTTAACTATGTATGTATTGCTTAAGCTTTGGACGGATTCAAAGGGGTACAGCTTCAAATATTTCCATTCCTTCACTCGATTAACCAAACAGAAAGATGCATGACGTTGAATTCCGCTGCAAAATGCAATGTTCAGATTTCATTTGGAAAATTAAAACTGAACTAAACAATACACGTTTTATTTACTGCCCTCGTAGCGATTTTTTAAGACCAACCAACTTCCCTCTACTTCCCGAATAGCAGAATACGGGAACCTAGTGTTAAAACAGGTTAACCAATAACCATTTGAACATAATTTAACGCCGTTTTCTATCTGAGCTGGACAAAGAAATAAATGAAAACTCTCCCCAACTGGGAATCGAACCCAACATCGTCCCGTTTCCATTCCATATTCTTTTATTTTCGATGGAAGCACTTCAAACTATTTCGCTATTACAAAGTTGTGATTAATTTCAGTCTACTGTACCTAGGTACTGGTGATGAGAAAAGTGTTCATAAAAATACTAATAAATAATAAAATACACCTTTCACACGTATTGTGGGTGCAATTTAAATTCGAAGAAATGAAATATTTTTGAATTTTATGAAGAGATTCACCAAACATCACACAAGTGCTTCATGAAATCGGTGGATGCTTGAGAACAGTGTCTTAATGGGAACAATGGGTCTTAGCACTAAGTTCCCAAGAGTCTTCGGTCTACCCTGTTATGTGCAAGACACAAGTAATTAAAAAAGAACTCTCTTTTGTTTTCTCCTATGATAGATCTGTATCTCTCCTCCCATTGTTTAACACTTTCAGTGTTAATTGGAAGACATTTTTTTTTTGACTAATAATTCCATTTTTGTTTTAATAATCTATTATTTTATAACTTAGAAACTCAGTGTTACCCGGTGTTAAGATATTCCACTCTAATAAGGCAAAGCATGGCGAAAAGTGGGGAACGGAAGTGGAACGGAGTGTCTTAATACTAGGTTCCCGGGTTCCCTCTGCCTACCCTGCCTTGTGCGGGATACAACGTGAAGCTTAAAAAAAAAAAGAAAAGTATAAGCACTTGTATACACAAGTGTACACAGCCCTCGCGGTCGCAGCGTAATGAGCGCTTTACTCCGATTTTAATTATAACTGATCAAAGTTAAATCTGTCTGAGAAAGATAACGAAATTTCTTACTTTATATGGAAAATGTAAATATTATGTATATGTATATGTATGTGCATGTGTATGTGTATGTGTGTGTGTATGTGTTTCATATACACACACATATATATATATAATTTATATATAATATACATATATGCATGTATATGTACATGTATGTTTCTGAGATAAACGCAATTAATTTGTAAAAAATACTGTTTTAAGTCCTATTACATTAATAAACGTCCCTTATAAGATGTTATTTAATATATGTTCCATGTACAGACAGTGATCAGTTATAGATTTATTGTATGTATAGATATTCCTTCCCACTGTCATAGAATGGGGTCAAAAAAAAGCTTTTATGGAAATATTTGTTTTGGCTGCACCAAGTATGAACGGTGCTAATGCGGAGGCACGCGCCACTTAACTACCATGTCTGTATAAATTTCAACTAAAAAGATTTTATATATATATATATATATATATATATATATATATATATATATATATATATGTATATATGTATATATATATATATATATATATATATATATATATATATATATATATATATATATATATATATATATATATATATATATATATATATATATATATATATATATATATATATATATATATATATATATATATATATATATATATATATATATATATATATATATATATATATATATATATATATATATACATATATATATATTAATTTCGCTTTTACTTATTTTACTTACGCGTTTTTATTTATTCAATTTTTTTTTGCAGTGTATCCAGAGGGAACCTTGGAACCTCTCCGTTCCTTACTTACATTTTATTATGAGCGGGAAACCGCATCTTAAGCATATTAACTGATCCACTATGAAATTATTTACTTGAGAAATTGTCACCATAGGAGGCAAATGCTAACGGTATTTTAGCTCGTTTACAGCAAATGTATTGACATACATTATAATATTACTGCATAAAATAATTTCGTAGTATCTTCTGGTAATGCGAGGGCGCGGCGTTGAGTTTCGCCACTCGACAAAACAAGACAAAAAAATATCAATGGGTAGAAAACGGAGTGTTCACTCTTTCTAACGTGATATTCGGGAAAACGCGTGAAATCACATCACTTTTTTTAAAGTTTCACTGATATTGAATAAGCAATTTCATAAATAAATAACCACACAACGCCACAAATTGTGGGTTTGGTCCCACTCGAAGAATTGCAATACTTAATATTATCCAATGAAATATTTAATGTTTTCATTTCTTCGCATTGATAACAAGGCAAAGCGCGGCGTTGAGTTCCGCCACTCAACACACATTGCCTCAAGGCGGAAAACGGGACTGAGTGTCTTAATACTAGGTTCCCAAGTTCCCACTCCCTACTGCGATACAGCGTAAGGCTGAGTTAATCATTATATATATATATATATATATATATATGTATATATATATATATATATATATAAATATATATATATATATATATATATATATATATATATATATATATATATATATATATATATATATGTAGTCACCAATAGTTTTATTAGCAAATCAAGAAATAAAATAATTTCCTCGACTGAGAATCGAACCAACAGCCTCAATTTCTATGTACATATATATGTAATTACCAAATTCAATCGTACTGTATAATAATTTATTGAACACAATTATAGTAAATTAGTTATGATTGACCGGCAATTGTGCCAGCTGGTATAAGATGATATAGGGACTTGCGTGTATGTGTATCGATTATCGATATACGAATGAATGTATAACTTAGCTAATTTTTTATTTTTTTTTGGCCTGAGGTTACTGAGGGAACCTGGGAACCTAGTAGTTAGGCACTCTGTTCCCTTTAAAGCCCTTTCGTACGTTACTTTTCGTTTAATTTTAGAGGTATTACGTGGTATGTCGTGGCACATGACTGTAACGAGTGCTGTGTACTGGTAACGAGACGAACCGCAGCGTTGAGTTCCGCTACTCAACAGGCAATACCTACAGAATGCGACGGAAAATGGGGAACGAGGTTCCCAGGTTCCTTCTGCCGGCTAAGATCGTTATAAAGCGTAAAACTAAAAAAAAAATTTTTTTATATCGATGTGTATCACAGCACTAGTAAATAGACGACGTTGCCTAATTTAAGATCCGGTAGAGTGTCCACACGATTGAGAATTATATATTTTATTAAAGAGTAAAAATATATTATTTGAGAGAAAAGTTATGGTTATATTTTATATCTATTATAAATAAATATATATTAATTATCTGAACCTGGAATATGGGAACCAACCTTATTTCTTCTAATGGGGATCGAACCCACAACCTGTCGGTTACAGTCACACGCTTGTGTCGCTGCGCCACGACAGGCCTCAAGCGTAGCGTTAAGTGTCATATATAGGTAGGTCTATAGGCTTAATGCCATATAATTAGGGTGACTATATATATATATATATATATATATATATAATATATATATATATATATATATATATATATATATATATATATATATATATATATATATATATATATATATATATATATATATATATACATATATATATATATATATATATATATATATATATATATATATATATATATATATATATATATATATATATTGTCACCCTACATTTAATATATAAGTTAGAAACGTTCACATAATAAAATACTGTAGACGTCTCTAATTAGTCCCAAAATTAATATTGAATTTATAACCATATGGCCTAAAGGTACAATTTCCATTATAAATACATGCTTGTATCAGTTAAATTATTTGTTTTTCGAGCTGAGATTGGTATGGATTCAAATCCCACTCGGGGAAATAATATCTATTTTAGCTTCACGCTGTAACCCGCACAGGACACAGGAGGAGGAACTCGGGTTCCCCACTAGACATTGTGTGTTTAACGGCGGAGCTTGACGCCGCGCTTTTCCTTGACATCAGAGCGAAAAAAAATTATATAAAATAATTCGTTGTCTCGAATAAGGATCGAATTCACAAACTGTCGCGATTGTTTTAATTTTGCTTCCCGCCCCTTTAAATGTAGCATTTAAATTATTATTTCATTAATTTTCATTTATTCGCTTTGGCAACTTGATGGTAGCGGAGTTAAGATCCACCACTCAACACGCAATGTCTTAAATTCGGCAGAAAACGAGTTACAGAAGTATCTCAATGGGAACAGTGACTTAACACTAGATTCCCAAGTTACCCTTATTACCCTGCATATGCGGGTTCCTAAATTAAACCTAATAACATATATACATAATATATATACATATTATATATACATTTCATCCATATTTTCCCGTTGAAAGCGTCAGATATACCTGAGTGCTCTCTACGTAACTGCCAACCGTAAGTTACTTACTTACTCAACTCAGTTAGTAAGTTTAAAATCGTTACATTCACGTACTAGGAGGCATACATATGACATGTCAGCGTGTTTATTTTTGACTCTATCTTTGTTTAATCTAGCTATTTTTTTTTTTTAATAATATAAATTTAGTACAATTTGACGTTGGCGAAGTGATTAGTTCTCTACGGTTCTCACTCAACACTCAATTTTTCGAGCTGGAAAGTTGAAAACGGAGTGTCTTAACACTTCTTTAGTCTACTTAACTTTACTCGTATGCGGGATACAGCGTGAAACTACAAAAAATATAACGAAAAGAAAATTACAGAATAACCTAATTTTACACTTGAGCTCCTTTTCGTTTGCTCTTGCTGGTAACAAGGCAGAGCGCGGCGTAGAGTTTCGCATTTCAACACACAACCTAAATGAAATATAGAGTATCGAAAATCTTAAAAGTTGGTTCCTTCTTCGTAACTCGCTTTAAGCGTGATACAACGAAAAGCCGAAAAAAAGACTTGTAGTCAGACTTAAGTTCTCTCTAACTTTATGAATGTTATAGATGTTTAGCTTCACGCTATATCCCTAGCGGGGTAGGCAGCGAGAACGGAGCGCCAAACGCTACGGTCTCAGCATACATCTTTCGCCTCGTCCACTGTCATCAGCCTCTTCATATATGCCCTCCGGGGGGTCCTCATGCTCCTTACGTGACCTCCAGTAACGAATATACTGTATTTTCGAAAGTCTACCGAGGTCTCCCCCTCCCTCTCTAACTCTCTTACTACTCGCTTTTCGTTCATAAAACTTTTGAGCCATTCTTTCACGTGCCCAAACCAAAACCACCAAAGCAGGTTCTTCTTCAATCCAGTACCTACCATTCTATATATCTCTTCATTGGGTATGCCATCAGCTAAACTGACTCCGCATATCCTACGAAAAGATCACATCTCCTCAGTATTCATCTTTCTTACATTCTTCTTCTGTAATAAAATCTTATATAATAGAACAAACAGAAAGTACCCTGGTGGGAAGCAAACTCGTTACCCACACGATAACAAAATATAAGATACATATATATATATATGCAAAGATATGCATTATGCATTTTAAAATGAATTCTTAAGTCCAAGGTGTTACATTAAAAGATAATACATGAACATGTCGAGAGTCGTGCTGTTTCAGAGACGTGCCTCGGTTGTCAATTGTATGAATAATTTCAATATAATTTCTTCTAAAAAACCATTGAGGCTTAGTATTTTTTTTTCTTCACGCTGTATCCCGCAGTTATGTAGCATGGGAAGTAGGGAAAGTAGAGTTAAGACACTCCGGCCGGCTATGGCCGACAAAAGAGCAACCATTTACCAGTCAATTTCGTAACCAATGCGTCGCTTTTTCTTACTAAAGTGGAGAAATAAATAACAAAATAACAATTTTCTTCGCGTATAGAATGTACCTTCATCATGTACCGTCACAATCTGAACTACTTTCTTGTTCTAATAACATTATACACAGCTTCTCGCTGTATCCCGCACGAGGTAGGGTAGGCAGAGGGAACCCGGGAACCTAGTGTTAAGACACTTCGTTCCACTTCTGTTCCCCACTTTTCGCCGAATTTGAGGCATTGCGTGTTTAGTGGCGGATCTCAGCGCGCTTTGCCTTATTACCAGAGCGAAGAAATGAAACATTAAATATATAAATTGAAAATATTAAATATTTCATTTCCTCGACTGGAGATCGAACCCAGAACGTGTCGGTTACAGTCACACGCTTGTGCCGCTGCGCCACGACAGGCCTCTAATAACATTATCACTATTTAAACAATACTTAAATATTGAAAACTAAAATTTCATTTTGCAATTTCAATGTAATATTTTAAATGCACGTAACTTTTATTTACTAACTGATTTGAATGAAACAAACACTAAATGTTATTGTACATTTAACATCATATACTGCATCTACGCCAGTTTATGCCTTTTCTGATACAAAACGCACAGACAAACAAACAAAAATTTTGTAAAAAAAAGCCATTTTGGACCCTATTACGGTTTCGTTTCGTTCCAAGAACAGTCAGTGATCGGTTACTGATTTATTATATATACGCAATAAATGCAATTAATTTGACATACATCAGCTCCATTTTGTTTACCTTCACGCTATTTCTTGCATGTAGTGAGAAAATCAGAAGGAATTTACAATTAAGACTTCTTTCCACACGCACAGCGTAATTTCGAGACATTGATAATCCAACGGAACTCAACGCCGCGCTCCGTCTTGTTACCCAATAAAATTTAAATTAACTTATTATTACCCAGTGACGGAATTGAAGCAGCACAAGTCACACGTACACTCAGCCTCTACGTTGAATTGCATAAATTTGCATGAGAACCGAACCCACTAACAACGCGCTTGAACACAGGTAGTAGGCACTAAACGTCGCTATTATATAGTTAATGCCAATCATTTACAAGTCAACTGTAATTCCTTTGACAAAATGACCAACTCGAGAGCTACTGTGGCCTGATTTTAAAATAATCTTATTATCTAATCTTTCTTTGAGAAAGAATATCTCTGAGAGATGTTGGGCACAAAATTGCGGAAGTTAACACCGTTTTTTTTATTGAAGGGGAGAAATGTAAATAAAGATTTGCCCAGATCAAGGGCTGTATTGTGTATGACTGGTGATTCGGTTTCTACTGCAAGACATAAATTATTAAATATATGATAACAAGGCAAGTAGCGGCGTTGAACTCCGCCATTCAACACACAACGCCTCATAACTACCGAAAAGCGGTAAACGAAAGTGTGTTAGAGACAACAATGTCTTAAAACTAGGTTCCCATGTTCCCCTCTACGTACCCTGACATATACGGGATATACCTAAATTATTTATCCCGCATAAAGCAGGATAAAACTGGTATTTTAAAGCAAAAAAAAAACCACGCAAAATCTCACAGAACTGTTAATAGCTAAACCAATCACGGATCATTTGTTTTTGCCATATATGGAAGCATTCGTGACTTCCACCAGAAGCAACTAGTTAAGAGCGAGACAAAAAATATATCTATTTGCTCATTCGCGAAGACCACCCGTGGATAATCTTTTTAGGGTTCCGTGCCTCAAAATTAAAACAAAAATAGATTAGAAATTAGACATACTATACTTATATCTCGAGATCCGCCACACAGCGTTGAGCTCCGCACTCCACATACACAATGCGTCAAATCGGCGAAAAATGGGGAACGAAATGGAGTGTCTTAACACTAGTTTTGTATTTTTATGTAACACCATTTTTTTTTTTTAAGAAAATATTTTTTATTTTCGTACTCAGGTACATAAATTACAGCGTTTAGTTCCACCACACACTTACCATGTTCCCTCTACCTTCCCTGATACGCGATATAAAGATATATGTACTTCCCAGTCTATAAAAATAACCATATCTTTATCTAAGATATGTTGTTCTCACGTTTTAGTAATATAAACACATTTAATGACCTATAAAGTATATTAGAGTTATATCAGTATTAAATTTCGTACTGTAGTCACTGTTACACGGGAGGAAAATTATACAAGCTGCGGTCCTATAGACTTAGAGACACAGGTTCAAATCCCGTTATTCAAAACTAAGCTTCACGCTGTATCCCGCACACGGCAGGGTAGACAGAGGGAACTTGGGAACCTAGTGTTAAGACACTCTGTCTCGTTCCCCACTTTCCGCCTAACTTGAGGCATTGCGTGTGACTTAAAAACTAATATTATTTATTAATAAAACTATTTTTTTATGCAATGGGAACTTGGGAACCTAGTGTTAAGACACTCCGTTCCCATTACGACACTTCCGTTCCCCCCCTTTTTATTGATTTTCGAGGCATTGTGTGTTGAATGGCGGGTTTCAACGCCGCGCTGTGCCTCGTTACCAGACCAGAAAATTAAGTATATCATTCCCACCTTTGGGAGTCAAACCCCCTATCGTAACCACGACTTAAAACTTAAATACTTATATATCTTTATATATACGTATATATATATATATATATATATATATATATATATATATATATATATATATATATATATATATATATATATATATATATATATATATATATATATATTTATATATCTTTATTTGTTACAGAGACCTTCAAGGCAACAACATAAGCATAATTTTCCAGAGTGACTTCCAAAATTTGAAGGAATTGAAGATTCTGTGAGTATTCACCTTTATATATATATATATATTAGTTTTTTTTGTGAATTTAAATATTTTCTTATGTTCCAGATAGATCGATTGGATGTTGTTATTAACATATTGCAAATCTTACTTCAGATTTAGCTAAATTTTTATATTTTATACTAATAACAATAAAGCCCGTTTATTTCCAATCATTTCTTTTTACTTGCATGTTTGATGATACATCAAATGAAATAACGTGAAAATTAGATGAAGTTTAAAGTTCAATTGATTTGAATTTATTTAGATAAAATTCAATTGATTTAATTTCGAAAAATTGAATTGAATTAATTTAGAAAAATTGAATTAAATTAGAAAAATTGAATCAAATTAGAAAAAAATAATTAAATTAGAAAAATTGAATCAAATTAGAAAAAAAAATATTAAATTAGAAAAATTGAATTTAATTAGAAAAAAATGTATTCAATTTAGTTATATAATATGGTTATAATTAATAATGTAAACAAAAGAAATAAAATAATATGCAATTGTAAAACTAACATCAAGCTTAGTATCATTTGTATCACTTACCAGAGCAACTTAGTTGATACTTAAGTGAATCAGTTCTTAAAATAAGAATAAAAAAGGAATTAATTTATTAAAATATGAAAGGTTAGAACAGAAATCAGTGAACGTATTACAGACTATTTTCTTGTTTAGCTACACCCTGTATTTAATATATACCTGAGAAGACAAAAGGGGCATAGTGTTGGAACACTGAACGCCGCGAGCTAATCGCTAGTATCTAACATTTTCATTTCGTTGCTTTGGCAACGAGATAAAACGCGGCCTTGAGTTCCACAAGGCCTTCGGCATGAAATTGGCCATAAAATAGGAAATAGGAGTGCTTCAATGGGAAAGTAGTATCTCTGACTACGCTGTCCGTGCGGGATACAGCGTGAAGCTACATAAATAAGGACAATTTAGATAAAAAAAACACACACTGTTATTATAAATTTGTTGCAGACAACTATCAGAGAACCAAATCCACACCATCGAGAGAGATGCCTTCTTGGAGCTCAACACTCTAGAACGCTTGTAAGTAGCAACTGCCCTACAAAGTTATACCGTAGCATACATCTCAGTTAAAAACCCAAAAATTCGACCAATCTTAGCGTTTTATTCGCGACTTGACGTACGGGGTGACTTTGTAGTTTAGTTTATTCTCTATGTTTGAATTTCAGGAAACTGAGCAATAATCGACTGGGACACTTGCCTGATGGCATTTTTGTCAGATTGAGGCATCTCCAACGTTTGTGAGTAGTGGTATGGGGTGTCCCAGACGTGGTGTGGTACCCTTAACCCAATGGGATACTCTTGATTGGTATTTTACTTGGTGTTTTGAGCTTGTTTGTTTTAAGAGAGAAATCTCTCCTATTTAAAGAATTATATAATATTTTCAGAATTGTGTATTATTTTTTAAAAAAAATAATATCTCTCGATATAATATTGTGTATTACAGTTTAATTATTATCAAGTTCGTTTAAATATATTTAAAAATACACCAGTAAAATAGCAATCTTTAGTATTGGTTAGGTGAATTCTTGTGTCAAATAAGAAATTTATACAGGTTGATCAAGACTTGGAAAGTCTATTAACTATTACTGAATAACCAAAGTAAAAAAAAACTATATTGAGGAAATATCACAAAAATATATTAAAACCGTACAAATGTATATGCTCTAGTGTATTTCAATTTGATGCTCGAATTTACCCCATCTGTAGGTACCCCGGTGCTTGAATCATTTACCCAATATCCGCTTCGCAGATACCCTCGCTTAGTGCGGGTTCTATTCCGATTAATGTACCATTCTCACTGTTATTAATTTTCCGTTACCCCCCCCCCTAATGGATAAACAAACAATAGTTCAATGTTTTGTGAATAAAATTTAGTAATATTTTTTTGCGCAGCAAATTGGAATTTTAAAGATCGTGTTACAGCAATTATAGATCATTATCTATTTTATGATATCATGAACATGAGTATTTATTATATTAATTTTTTTGACTCTAATTAATATTTCCCAACATGTCCCATTTCCATTTTTTAATCATGTATCAAACACTTTTACAAGTAAGGTTTTCGATTTATAGAATCAAAGAACTAGATTAGTAACTGTTAAGCTAATTAGTTAGTTTATTTTTCCATTTGTATTGAAACAATAGACACACAATTTTAAATTAAAAGAAAAGCTATTAAAAATCACTATTTCATCTTACAGCTCTTATAGCACTGAAACTGCTAGTATTTCTGCTAGTTTTAACTTTTTACGATAAGTAAAAAGCACATTCACATCTGTTCAATAATTCAAAGCTACGGTGTCACAAACAAACAGACATACCTACGTATGAAAAATAAAATTTTAAAAAACGTAAAATACGTATACATTAAAGTATTTAAAACAAGCAATTGCATTTAAAAAACCTCAATAACATACTTTTTGTTTTATTTTTTCAATTGCTTGAAGGGTAGATTGAGAAAATTTAATGTTAGTGCTAAATTTGTTTAATGAATTTAATAGAGAGTAGATTCTAGGTCATTTACGTAATAAAAATAACTTTTAAAGATTTTATTCACAAAACAATATAATTTCATCAGTTTCTTCTAACCATTCCTTAGGTAACCCGTAAGGTCTTTCTTCGGTGCAAGGTTGTGCTAAACCACCCTCTAGGGTAAAAGCTTTAAGTGTTTTGTAAATAAAATAGGGTACGCTAGATTTTTTATTGGATAAGCTCATTTGTACCCTCAGCATATTTATTTGGTATGCTCATTTGTACCCTCTAATTTTAATGACTATTTTTGATCATGAAAGTTGATTTTCGAATGGAAAATCGTGTGTATTTGTTTTTTTTAGGTTTATTTGCTAAAATTAGGAAAAAAAAATGATTATTTGAAAACGCAATGAAATTTAACCCAGTGACATTTGAATCACCGCCCTTGGAACCTGTTTGTAATAAGCACTCGTACCACTAAGCTATACGTTCTTATCAAGCTTCGTCGAACTCTTTTACGCATTTTTAGTATATCTGTTGAGAGATTTGAATGAATTTTCATTTCCCAAAAAAATTTTACAATTATAATTTTTGTAATTTTTACTTTTTTGTCTAAAAAAGTATCGTAGTATTTCTAAAATACACTTTTGTGATATTATAAATAACTAAATTAACATAACTAATTTAGTTATTACATAGAATATTTGATAACGCGAATAAAATCTCTTAGGAAAGTTGGAAACAACGAACACCTAGATACATATTATATTTTCACACCCTACATTTTGAGGCTTGTCGTGGCGCAGTGGCACAAGCGTGCAACTGTAAACGCGACAGGTTGTGGGTTCGATTCCAACTTGAAGTCATTAAATATTACATTTTTCTTCAATTCTTCAATTTTCATGTCTTCGCTCTGGTGACAAGGCGCAATGCCACGAATTAGGCGGAGAGTATGAAAGGGAAACTCAGTGTCTTAACACTAGGTTCCCAAGTTCCCTCCACCTACCCTGTACGGGATACAGCGTGAATCTAAACTAAACCCCTTCATTTTGACCACCATTCTGGACTGTTTTAATAATAACTTATATAGATTATAAATATATTTTTTTAATTTGACGTTCTTTTGTTTATTTTTTTTAATCTTACGTAACGTAAGTAACAGCACAAAACTAGTATAAAATAATTAATTATATCAACATAACGACAAAAACGCATTGGAACCGGATGCAAGTACTATAGCATAATAAAATTAGTCCACAATAGACTGGACGTGACGTACGCTCTAGGGAGGGGATTTGCTTTTGTCGATAAAATAAAATGTGTGTTTGACAAATGTTTTTATAAGCCTCTTATACATGAATGGCGTACGTGATTTTTTTTTAATGTTGTGAATATACTTGTGTATGTGTTGCTTTTGATTTATTATATTGAAGTATTACTTCTGTTTGTAAATAATTTTCTTAAATCCTTTTTTATTTATTCAGTTATAACAACGTATTACTCCTTAAGGAGTTTTATTTAGTTTTCGACTACTTATTTTGCGTATATCAGGGTAGGCTAAGGGAACCTAGTGTTAATTGTGCAGGCTAAGAGAAGTTAGAGATAATACGTACTACGCCTCATTATGTGCCTGACGATAACATAGTCTTAACTTTTCTGTTTCCTTAGGAATTAACATACATAATATCATGTCACTTGCTTGTCATTCTATCACCAGTCCTCTTCTTTTATTTTTTTTATAATTTTGGAGGTTGTTTGTTGTAGCGCAGGTTTTGATAAAACGATAGTTAGTTATAAGTTTCTTATCAATACACAGTGAAATCTTAAACTACTAACTTAGCTTCACGCTATTTCCCGCATATGGCTGGATAGGCAGGGGAACCTGGGAACCTACTATTAATTCCGTTCCCTTACCAAGCTTCTGTCACATTTGAGGCTTGGCACGCTGAGTGTCAGAACTTAACGCCTCGTTTTCCCTTGTTACCAGAACGAAAAAATTAAAATATTAAATATTTCATTTCCTCTAGTAGGGATCGAACCTGCAACCTATCGCAGTAACTGCGTAAGTAACAAGTCTTATACACCTTAAAATAAAAAGATATGCAACTACAAAAAAAGAAATTACCAAATACTTACTTTTTATATCCCTTGAGGCTAAACAACGGCTACAAAACATATTTTTTTCTATCGTCTATTTTGATTTGATTTATGCGGATTTAGGATATATTTTTTACATATATCATATATATTATCATTTCACTTTGTATAACGCTATTTAGAAATAAAATATAGGTAAATATCAAAATTAATACAGTGGGATTTGAACTTACATATTTATGTCTAAATCTCGGAAACGGCTCCAACTATTGCCTTGAAAGTTACAGATTAGAGATTTTTCAGCACCAGGAATCGATTCATTCACTTCCAAGCTGGGTTTCTACAATACTATTTGAAAAATGACGTTTTAAGAAACTAATACTTCTTCTACTTATCACTTATCACTTTTTCTACTTATCAATAGATGGCGTTAGTCCCATTTCTTTTGGTATATTATAGATATAGATATATTTGCAATCATATATCAAATATAATTTTCAAAAAACACTCGCTCGCTTTTTTGTTTTTTGTTTTTCAAAAAACACTACCAAACACAAAAAAACCGCGCTCAGTCAACCAGGTATTAAATATAATATTTATAATACCTAGTTGACTGAGACCGAGTTTTATGTATAAAGTAAGCTTTATTTTTACTAAAACCTTGAAGAACTTTAATAACAATTTAAACGAATTTCAAAAGTGTTATTTACACTAAGGAAAAAAATACTCATTCAGGAAACGTATAAAAATATGTTTCAATATTAGCAAGTGATTGTAATGGACTTATGGTTTAGTAGCTAGAGCGTTTGGACGGTTTCCATGAGGCTTGGATTTAAAATTCGTTCAAATTCTTGTTCAGTCTCTGAATAAATATTTAACTATAATAAGTAAGGCATGTCGTGGCGCAGATGTGCAAATTCTCATTCAAAGATATGAAATATTTCATATTTTCAAATTCAATATTGAACGCTCTAGTAACAACGAAAAGTACACCGTTAAATTCCACCATTCAACACGAAATGTCTCAAATCTAGTGGCAAATTGCGAAGAGAACGGAATATCTCAATTTTAAGTTCCCAAGTTCCTTCTGCTTACCATGCCATGTGCAGGATACAACGTGAAGCTGAGACTTAGTATAATAACTTCTATATCTAAATTGCTACAATCCATGAAAAGCTCCACAGAGTTTACGTGTTTATATTTAATTAGACAAAGCAGATGTTCCCACGTAATCCCGACTTAGGATGTTTGTTACAGGTTGAGCTAGAGCTATATTTCTTTCTGGCTTAGGTATTTTATAAAATTATGTATATATGTAAGATAAAAAAAAATACATTTATTAAGATAAAAGCATGTCGTTGCACTGAAACACAAATGTGTGACTGTAAACGTGACGTGGTTTTAGGTTTGATCGTCACTCGAAGCAGAGCAAGGCAAAGCGCGGCGTTAAGTTCCGCCAATCAATGACAAAGTCCCAAATATAGCGTAAAGTAATAAAGTGGTTGCAATGCAATTAAATAGTTCATAATTAGGTTAACTTATTATTATTAATGAGATGAATATAGTAATTACCTTTAGTATTTATATATAGAAATAAAATTAAAGAAACAATAATCAATGCAACTTACCGATCCGCCTATTAAAAAAAAATAAAAATCAGTTTATAAGAGCCTCCATTTATTTTACTAATTGAACTGGGATTTGAACCCGCGCCTCTTGAAATCTTCTAGACTTCTAGTTTTCTAAATAGTTACGTTTCGTTAATAAATGTGAATTGAACAGTTTAAAAAAGAAAAAAAATATATTGTCATATATACTTATATGCGGGTAGTCTATATAAATAATTTAAATTCTTGCTCTATAGAATAAAATATCCAGCAGATAAGGCATAGAGTAAAGACACTCAGTTTCAGTGCTTTAAACTAATTTCCAAGGGTCCTTGTTGAGAAACTTGATACACTTATTTGTTTCAAATTCGACCCCAATTAATTAATTCCCCAGAATGGGAAACGAACCCACAATGATCGCGCCTCGAGTTAGACTTCATATAAAACATATCTAGACGATATAAATCAGTCTAGAATAACACTTCAAGAACGATTGCTCACGAAATTAATATAATAAATCGTTGTAAATTGTGACAGGTTTTATAAAAGTCGATATAATTTTATTTTTCGGAATAAAAGAAAAGGATTGCTTAAGAATCACGCAAATTTCCTTTTTTTTTATTATTTTTCAGTTTTACACTGTATCCCGCACACGAAGGGTAAGGAGAGGGAAGTTGGGAACCTAGTGTTAGGACAAAACGTACAACACACAAACGTACATTCCTCACTTTTTTCCGAATTTGAGGCATTATGTGTTAAGTAGCGGAAATAAAACGCTTTCTTATCACAGCAAATAAATCAAAATATTTCATTTCATCGAGTGGGGATCGACATCACGACTTGTCCCGAATCACCATCTTGTACCATTGAGGTATAACAGGCCCAACAAAATAATTTTCATATTTTATAAACTAAACAAGATTTCTTCCCGCAAGTGGGTGGAAAATAATTCTTACCGATTCTAAAACTTTTTAAAGTAAACAAAATTAGACCAATGCCACTTTATTGTCTGTTTGAGAAATATCGATATCGATAAACACCTCCCAACGTCACTAACCACCGAATCTACTTAAGAAACTTTTAGTGACAGCATGATATATGCTCATGTGAACGGACATACACTTTTTTATTATCACACTCTATTTATTAGTAGGTAGTCAAAGGGCCATAGGTTTTAGGTCAATCATCTCTTACATGTCACTGTCGCACTCAGAGATGATAATTAAGGCTAAACTAACATTAGTAACGGAAAGTGAGGAACGACAGTGTCTTTTTGGGAGCGGAGTGACTCAACACTAGATTATTCGGGTTAGGTTAACAGACGAAACCTAGTGGTATTCTAAATTCCACTGAATATTCGAAACGTGTGTTGTGCGGAGATTAACATCGCTCGTTAGTGGAAGTATAAATATTTCATTGCCCTTAGTTAATATCGAACCATTAACCACCGTTCACACCTGAGCTTCTGAGCCATGCCAACCTAAATTGAAGTCTAATAAATATATATATATAGTATTGTAACAAAATAAAAACGTAAAAAGTATACCACAGAGTTGAATAATCGTCTATTCAGAGTTCACTGAAAGCGCAACAACGAGCGTGTGCTTTATGGAAATGTACATTGCAGGACAAAGGTCTTACTTCTCGCGTAGAGGATACGCCGCTCCTCTTCCAAGGATACCTTCACGTATGGTGGCAGAGGGAACTTGGGAACCTAGTGTTAAAACCCTCCGTTCCATTCTCCACTCTCCGCCGACTTTGTGGTAATTTGCCGAAGAAATTATAGTATTAAATATTCAATTTTCTCGAGATAACTTGTCGCGTTTATAGTCATACGACGGGTCTCAAGTTATACTAATATATTGCATTAGTGGGGCCTGTCGTGGCGCAGCGGCACTAAAACGTGTGACTTTAACCGATGGGTTGTGGGTTCGATCCCCAATCGAGGAAATGAAATATTAAATATTTTGAATTTAAATATTTAATGTTTGCATTTCCTAGCTCTGGTACAGGGAGCTCCGCCACACAACACGCTATGCCTCAAATTCCGCCGAAAATGGAAAACGGAAGTGGAACGGAGTGTCTTAACACTAGGTTCCCAAGTTCCCTCTGCCTACCCAGCCATGTGCGGGATACAGCGTGAAGCTGACTATGAGTGAGCATTATTAGAATGAAGCCATATATTTTAATAGTTATATCTTTACCTGATCGACTTCGATCCTGAGAGAGAGATATTATTATATATATTTACACTTATTTCTGGCAAGCACTGTACGCCGCGAGGTCGAGTTACTCTCAAAGGATATTACAAAGCGTCTCGCTAGCATTCAGACGCGGCTTTTCCTTACCGCCTTTTGTATTTAGTGTTAAGGAATAGTTTTACTCAAAATATTTACATTTCTTGTATTCAAATTGTATATAATTTTAAATATAGGCGGGTTTGAAGTCGCTCCTCTTCGGTACTTGCCCTTAAAATGTCTCTTTTTTTTCATTATTGAACAAAGTGTTGTATCACGCACATGGCTTGATAGGTTTCCAAGTTTCCTCTGAACTTGTGAACCTAGTGTTAAGACAATCCGTTCCTTTCTCCACTTTCCGTCGAATTCTGTTTCTTTTACATGGTTCTATTTATGCAGTTCTATTTCTGTTCCTAATATTTCGCTGAATTTGCGACATTGTGTCTTGATTGGTGGAACTCAACGCCGCGCTTTCCGTCATTACCAGAGCGAAGAAATAATAATATTAAATATTTAATTACTTCTAGGACATCGAATCCCAGCAAGAACCAGTAAGCTATGTCTACTTACACTGTTATAAACGATATAAAATCGGTGTATCCAGCATATTTCAGGGTAGGCTAAGGGAACCTACTTAAGACATACCATTACCCAATTTCCGTTTAATTTTTGAGGCAAGTAGTGTTAAAATGAAAAAAAAATATATATACATACACGTGTATGTAAGATTTTGTTATCCTTTTTTCTATTTTTATTAATTTACTTGCTCGTATTATAAAATATTGTTATATATTTTTGTATTTATTAAATATATTGGCAGTAATATTTTATCAATAAATAAATATACTTACTAGGTTCCCAAGATCCCTCCGCCTGCCCTGCCATGTGCGGGATACAGCGTGAAGCTGACAGATAAATTATAATTCATTTTCTAAGTGGACGTCGAATCCACCTCCCATGTTCATAGACAGACGCTTCACCACTGCGCATGCTACCTCAACTTCCGGTTATGATAAAATCTGCAAAGTTCCATCAAAATTCAATGACCAACAATGGTTTTCACTAGCCAAAGTGTTTCCGGTTTGCGAACTTCCGCCGTACATTATGTATGTCAACGTTTTGGCGTGACTGCGCATAATGTGCGTGTAAGCTTTTATAATCTTCATTCCAAGTTCTTATGTGATTCATATAGAGTTTTTTTGTCATCTTCACTCTTTATCCCGCACATGGTAGAGTGGAAACTTGGTAACCTATTGCTAAGAACACAGAGGTGTTCCCATTGAGACACTGTTGTTCTTTAATTTTCACTAATTTGAAGAATTGTGTCTTCATTGGAATGGCAGAACTCAGCCTCGCTTTGTCTCGTTACTAGGGCGTGAAAACGAAAATATTAAATAGTAGCGATACGTCCGCGGCTTCGCCCGCTTGAATTATACAATTTTATTCACTAATATCAATTACTTTCTTGTTATAATTACATTTTCACTTTTAAAACAATATCTATACCTACATGAAAATACTTACATTTCAGCAAAATTATTAAAAAAATATGCTAGTATTTTTGTCGAATTAAATATTAGATATTGACGTCACTTTTTTATTAAAACAGACACTAATATTGAAAAAAAAAGTCAAAATACAAATATATTTTTTTTAATATATCCATTATGTACAGACAGTGATCAGTTACAGATTTATTATACATAAGTATTGATTTAACTCCCTGAGTGGGATTGAACCCAAAACTAGCGCGCTCACCATCACACCATTGTGCCTATGCACCACGACAGGCTTCACTCAACATGGGTTACTTCATAATATTATTAAGAGATAATAAAAAAAAATACTATCGCAAAAGAATACAAAAAGTTCCAAAGAACGCGAAAAGACCCTCAGTGAAGTCCCTAGGGATGGGACAAGGGATGGAAAGTGTATGGGGGGGGAGATTGATAATTCATACAACGACCGGTAGAAGGGCATTTAATTTTGCAAAGGGCAGGGACATCCCTAGAATTGTTCAAACTGACTTATACATGCAGTTTCGCCTCATATTTTATTCACATTTTTTTAATTTCTACCTTATTTTGTGAAAAAAAATAACTTCTTTTTACAATAAAATTATTGAATGAGAACTGAACCCGCGAACCCGCAATATTTACAGTCAGCTTCACGCTGTAACACGCATTAAGCAGAGTAGGCTAAGGGAATTTGCCAAACTAGTGATAAGTTTCGTTTTTCCCGCTTTCCGCTAAATTTGGGGCATTGTTTATTGAGTGTGGAACTCAACGCCGTTTTACATATCAGAGCAAATAAATATAATATAAAATATATATTATAAATTTCATTATCTCTGATGAGAGAACCCCCGACCTGTCACGTTTACTGTCACCACTGTGCCACTATGGTCTCAACCTTTTAGTTGTCAAAAGTTCTAAGTAAAATATACTAGATAAGGTACTTTCATATTCGTGAAATACTCCAAATTTACATATCTATAGAGGCCTTGTAAAATACATTGAATATTAGATTGATATGCAAAATCAGTTCTTTGTTGCAAAGTGCTTTTTAAATTTAATTTTAACATTACTTTCATTATCTTGCTTCGGTAACTAGATGTTGCGCGGCGTTAGGTTTCGCCACACAACAAACATGGGACAGGTGATAGGTTCCCGTGGTGTCTTAACACTAGGTTCCCTACCCTTACTATATGAGACGCAGCGTAAAGACACAATATTATTTATTGGCAATTAATTCCATGTTATTTCTTTTTGAGTTTTGTTTTTTATCCATGGACGCAAAAAGAAGGGTGTCATAAGTTGAAATGTCTGTATGTGTGTCTGTCATTGACATCGTATCTCCTAAATTAATGAACCGATTTGAGGGATATCTTACTGAAATCTTCGTTCATCGTAGTGATTCTCAGATATGTTCTATGGATATCAGATCAGCATTTTAAAAGCCACAAGTAATTTGCTAAGGTGAGGTATGATTTTTAGGGTCAGTGTCTATTTTCTAGTATTTCAACAATCATAGGCCAGGACCAAGATTATGCATTTCTTCTGAGGTTTCTAGTGAACCACTTGAATATCTTTATTTCCTATTCGCTAAAGCGCTAAACACTGTAGAAGACTAGAGGTATTGAAATGTCTCAAGTCTTGGTTCCCTCAGGGAACCTTTTTTGGGATACAGCGTGAAGCTAAAGAAATATCTTTATTGTTATTTAATTATAGCAACAATTACGAAAATACAAGGTTGTTGTTTGTTGTTTTACAAACTTTATTTATTGTTTCCTGGTAGGTATATGTTGAAAATTTTCAATACGTCATTGCCACATTATATGAGCGATATACTATTAAGATTGATCTTATATTCATGAAATGATGGCAGAGAAAATCTAGAAGCTAGTGTTAAGTAAGACACACCATTCCGTTCTCCACTTTCCGCCGAATTTGAGGCATTGTGTGTTGAGTGGCGGAATTCAACGCCGCGCTATGCAATACATTGTTACCAGAGTAAATTTCAATTGGGCCAAGACTCATAAATTCAAGCTAAATCAAACCTTTTTACTAATTTTAAAATGCAAATCTACACTTACGAAAGGAACATGTTTATTTAGAAAATATGAAAAATTTAAACGTAACGGTTTTTTTGAAAATGCATCGCTTAGGCGGATTCCAAGAGGCTCAGCGTTCAGTTTTAGCCGTTTCTTAGACAAGCGTGTACAAATGCACAGACAAGCAGACAAAAATATTAAAACGCTCTTTTTTTTATGGAAGAGACGGCAAACGGGCGTACGGGTCACCTGATGGTAAGTGATCACCGTCGCCCACGGCCCTGTGTAACTCCAGAGGAGCTACAGGAGCGTTACCTTCCTTTAAGGTGGATGGGCACCGGGGCCCGGCATTGCCTAATACGAAACGCAGTGGCCAAAGCCACTACTTAACGCCGGTCTTAAATGCCGGGGGTGGTAACAATCCGGTCGAGTCTGCCCATTCGTGTTGCCATTGCTGGCAACGTGACTCTACCACACGCACAAAATTCTCTATTTTAGATACTATTACATAAAGAAACGTCCCCATATATAACGTATTTTTAATATACTATAGGGATATATATATATATATATATATATATATATATATATATATATATATATATATATATATATATATATATATATATATATATATATATATATATATATATATATATATATATATATAGATAATATAATATTTATTATCTGTAATATTAGCTATAGATATAAATTAATAAACTTTTAAAAGCTCTTTTAAAGTAAAGCCCAATAAAGCTCTATTAGAACGAGAATAAAAGAAGGAGGTTTTAAAATAATAACCACCCCTCGTTCTCCAAAAAGGTTTCTTATGTCTGAAGTGACATAAACAAACAGTGTAATAATGCTTGGGCTATATTCACATACGATAGACTAAAATGGCTAAATAAATTGTGCTAAATCGCCTTAGCCTTTTTTGGCTTTTTAGTCATATTTTTTGTTTGTTTTGATAATTTGTTTTGAAATAATAAGTGGGGAACGGAGTGAGAAAGTGGAACGGAGTGTCTTAACACTAGGTTCCCGGGTTCCCTCTGCTTACCCTGCCTCGTGCGGGATACAGCGTGAAGCTGAGTAATTTCAGAGAATTTTTTACTTATTTTAGTAATGATAAAAAATGTGATTGCAGAATATATATTTATTTCATATTAAGAAGAATTTAGTATTTTTAAGGCCTGTCGTGGCACAGCGGCACAAGTGTGTGATTGTAAACGACAGGTTGGGGGTTCGAGGAAATGAAATATTTAATATTTTCATAATGTATATATATTTTCATAATGTAGATTAAATATTTAATGTTTTCATTTCTTCGCTCTGGTAACAAGGCCAACCGCAGCGTTGAGTTCCACCATTCAACGCTGGGGAACGGAAGTGGAATGGAGTGTCTTAACACTAGGTTCCCAAGTTCCCTCTGCCTACTCTGCCATGTGCGGGATACAGTGTGAAGGTGAGTAAGAATTTAGTATTTAAGAAATCACAATTTGAATATCAACAGATTTTTAATAAAAACACCATTTTTGCCGTGTGATTCCGGCTTAGAATAGGATCACCCTGGTACTGATGTGTCGTAAGAGGCGACTAAAGTGCGTGTGGTAGAGTCACGTTGCCAGTAATGGCAACACGCATGAGCAGACTCAACCGGATTATTACCACCCCCGGCATTTAAGACCGGCGTTAAGTAGTGGCTTTGGCCACTGCGTTTCGCATTAGGTAATGCCGGGCCCTGGTGCCCTTCCACCTTAAAGGACGGCAACGCTCCTGTAGCTCCTCTAAAGTTACTCGGGGCCGTGGGCGACGGTGATCACTTACCACCAGGTGACCCGTACTCTCGTTTGCCTTCTTTTCCATAAAAAAAAACCATGAACCATACCATACCATATCATATCATAATTCCGAAAAGGAAAAGTGAATGGTATATACCCATAACATTTACTTTTCCTTTTCGGAATCCTACCAGATAAATGATATATTTTTATTAAATGCTCTTATTTGTTTATTAAAATGTAATGTTAGTTATTCAACATTTTAATTTCTTTGCTATGGTGACGGGCTACAAGCATATTAAAATACTTGTTAGAGTGAGTTTTAAGTTCAAGGATTTTTTAATTTGTATTTTATTGTATCTGTCTAAAAACAAATTTATACCGAATCGTGATTAAAAAATTGGTGATTTTCTTTTATCTTCACTTATTTTTTATTATTAAAATAAAAATATTGTACCATGTGAACGTACCTCTATTTAGTAAATTGGCATTTCCAAATCCCCAACATGGCCGCCCAAAATGGCGGATTACGCGCCAAAACAATAGCCTACCGGAATGTCTGTTTTATGACGTTTTTCTTTTTTTTTTATCACTCCCTATAGTTGACTTGTAGCAAGTAGTATTGTAGACAGCCAATTAAAAATTGAATAAAATTTTTTTTATATTTATTTTAAATTTAATTTCGGCATTTTTTATGTTTACGTTTTTAAACTGTTAAAAAAATACAAGCAATTTTTTTTTTAATTCTGGGATTTCCTAATTATATAAACATAACTTTTCACATTTTTTTAAACATTTATAGATCTTTTCTTTCTCAGCTTCACGTTGTATTCCGCAAACGGCAGGGTAGCAGAGGGATTTGGAACCCAGTGCTAAGACACACACTCCTTTCCTTTTCCCACCTCCTTTTTTTTTCTGCCAAATTTAAGACTATGATTATTGAGTCCAATTTCCACCTTTTGGCTACCCTTCTCTAAACTATAGACAAAATATTACACAGATATCACAAAGAAAAATAAATACCTCTTAAAATATATTTGAACCTACAACCGTCGAAAAACAGATTTTCTATGTGATACTTGACAAGGAACTAAACTAAGTAATTATTTTAAGTTTATAACATTGTTGCGACTTCCTGGTGAAAGTGGAGTCGCAATTAAATATGGCGGCGTTTGTTTTATTGTTTAATGAACGATGAAATTTCATATTTAACTTAAATATTTATACTTATTATTATTAATAGGTAATGTTAATATGTTTTGCTTGTATGGATCAGGTAGAAATAAGTCCGCCTTTGTTAAAAAAGGATTTGTCACATGGTAGACATTTTTTTGTTATTTGAAAATAAATCTATATTTCACACATGGCCTGCCATAAAGCTAAGTTCATTTCCTAAACTCGCTTACCCTGCTTGGTAAGCAAAAGGAATTTTGTACAGAGAACATATGAGTTATGACACTCCGTCCCGTTCCCCACTTTGTGGGACGTAATGTTTTGTGCTTTCACCGGAAAGAGAAAATTAAAATCAAAATTAAAATTTGTTGACAATGGTAACATTAACTTTTGGTTTTATCTACAATTTTCAGTAGCAAAATAAGAATAAAAGAATAATTTCAAATATACTTACATACACCACAAGTATATACTACAATGAAACCAAAAGATCACAAAACAAAACACTCCAAAGACAGGAGCTCATTACGAGCACCGACTTCCGGAGTCAAGATGGCGGCACGTCCGGCACGCTCAGTCTGTGTCTGACTGCTTTCCGGTGCGGACGTGCGGAACGTTATTTCAGTTAAATTGAGGTTGATATTATGAATTAGGGACATTGCTAAGGTTTAATAGTAAATACATATTATTAGTATAATATTTTTATCAAAGATCATAATTAAGCCCGTTTTATTTTTTAGGGTTTAACAAAGAAAGCCTTTGATAAGTCACTATGCCTTTTGAAGTACAATTTTCTATATTACATGAGGCCAGGCGTGGCGTAGGAGCACAACGTGCGACTGTTAATGCGACAAGTTGTGTATTTGATCCCCACTCAAGAAAAAAAATATTTAAAATTTTTATTGCATTCAACACGCTACACGTATCTCAAATTCAGCGGAAAAAGGAAACAGAATGGAGGGTCTTAACACTAGGCTGCTGCTCACTCTGTCTTCCCTGCCAAGTGTGGGACAGCGCATAGCTAAATAAAAAGATAAAAAACAAAAAAATGTATATATTATTACAGTGTTGTGTAAATTATATAAAATAACACAGGAGATTAAATTTACTTTCGCGCAAAAATTAGCGAAGGCAGAGAAATCTTATGATTCTTAGTCTCTTAATAATTAAACCAGATATAGATGGAATTTTACAGTAATAGGTATTATATAGTTAGTAATGCATCAGAATAAAACATAAGTATTAAATTATATAAAGATTTTTTTATAAATTGGTTATAAAAAAAAAAAACTATTTTAACTGTAAACGTGACAGGTTGCAGGTTCGATTCTCAGTAGAGAAAATTAAATACATAATATTTACATTTCTTCGCTATGGTATCGAACTAAAACGCGGCGTTAAGCTTCGCCATTTGACACGCAATGCTTCCATAATTTGGCGGAAAGCGGGCTGCGGAGTGTCTTAACACTAGAATCCCTCTGCCTATCCTGCTGCATGCGGGATACAGCGTGAAACTAAAAAAAATTTTTGGCTATAAAGTAATAAAGCAGGCAAAGCCGCAAGGGTCGCTAGTTTAATATAAAATTGTGTCGTCTAACACATCTTGCTCAATTAGTATCTAATGGCAGTAGCGAGAGTCACTTTGCGGAGTGCCGCAGTATTAATTACTAATTACGAGCATTTCCGGAAATATCTTACTCGAATTTGACTGAAATATAATTTTGCATTCTCGTACGAGAAATGTCTCTGCTTTTGTCTCACCTGCGGGTTGGAGCGTGAAAGTAAAAAGAAAGTTAATCCCTCAAATAATTAACGTAATTTCATATTAACTTAACTAAAATAGAAGTCAGTGATTAGTTTTAAAATAAAAAAGTTTTTGTCTGAGGCCTCTCGTGGCGCAGGTGGACATGCGTGTGACAGTCGACGACAGGTTGCGGATTCCATCCCGAGTAAATTAAATATTATATATTTTCAAATTAAATATTTTGTATATTATTTTTTTCGCTCTGGTAACAAGGCAAAGCACGGCGTTGAGTTCCTCCACGCGACACGCAATGCCTCAAATTCAGCGGTTGAGACACGGAACGGAGAGTTTTAACATTAGGTTCCCAAGTTCCTTGCACCTTCCCAAAAAGGTTTTATAGATATGTTGCTAAAAAATTTTTTTTGGCTTTACCCATATGAAAATGAACAGGCGAGGGAACCTAAAAGACACTCCGTCCCCTACACACTAAGTAATGACAGACAGCGATTAAACAAAATATCGAATGACTTGGAGTAGAAATCGAACCCACGACCGGCACGCTTGCAAACAAGAATCATAATATTATATTATTATTTTGTGTCTACAATAATCCTACTTCAAACATAGTAAGCCCTTGAACACATCGAATTGCCATTTTCTAAGCTTCTTTTGTTTTCCCGCCAACTTGAAATGCATTAACGCCATTGTGCGCCGCCATCTTGTTCAAGTGGAAAGCAAATGGCGGCATATATGCAGTTTAATTTTTGGTATGTGTGTAGATTTCTTGTAAGAAATAGTATATTTATAATTTTTTTTCTCATTACTTTAATTTAACTACTAACAAAATAATTGTAAGTTCTTATAGACAAGGTTATATGAAAAAAAACGGAAGACGGAGAGCACGACAGGTCTCGTGGCGCAGTAGGCGACACGTTGTAGGCTCGACGCACATTCGATGAAATGAAATAATCAATATTTTCAATTTAATTTTTTATTAAATTCATTTCTTTGCTCAGGCAACAAAACAACAAAACGTATAATATGGTGTCGCGGACAATTTTTAGACTTTAAAGATATCATTTCGTGGTGGTCATATGATTTAATCATTATTTCGTGGTAACTTTGAGGTCCAGAAGTAATGACATCATTTTTAATTTTCTACCCAACCGGCGAAGCCTTAGATATAACTTAGCGATAAAAAGAACTACATTCACCAGTAACACACATCTCAAAACATGCGTAAGTAACCACCTAAAACACTCCAGAGGCGTCATTATAATGAGGCAAGTCTTAACCTACTGTGCCTAAAGAGAAGTGCGCGTCCTTTAACTACTTCCGGTAACAATACAGGTTGAGTTTTTGTAAAAAAAAAAACAACACTAATACTTACTTTGTGGGAGATATCTTTCTTTAGTTTCTCAAGAGTAAGTAAAGTGAACCTACAATTAACATGGAGCATTCTCCAATTTCCTATCAAATTCAAGACATTTTGCGTTGTTTGGCAGAATTAAACGCCGCACTTTAAGTTTCCATAACGAGAAATTGATTGATTATATTTCATTCCCTAGAGTAGGAATTGAAGCCACAGCAATCTTGTTTATAGTCTAATGTTATTTCACTGCGCGCAAAGAACGCTTTTTAATTAATTAAATTAGTTACCTATTATAAGCAAAACTAAAAAGTTGGTTTGGTTGAACGAGTTGTTAACATGAAGCGGGCAAAGCCGCGGGTAATAGTAACTATCACCTTCACGCCGTATCCGCACCCGGTGGGGAAGCCAAGGGAACCAAGGGAAC
Source organism: Eueides isabella (assembly GCA_019049475.1). Classification (NCBI taxonomy): domain Eukaryota; kingdom Metazoa; phylum Arthropoda; class Insecta; order Lepidoptera; family Nymphalidae; genus Eueides; species Eueides isabella. The sequence goes on along the minus strand of CM032411.1, from coordinate 5,158,408 downwards.
CTAACGTTAAAAAACTCCATTCCGTTCTTTACTTTCCACCGAATTTGAGATATTGAGTATTTAAGGGTGGAAACTGAACACAGCGTTTTGCCTTGTTACCAGATCGAAGAAATGAAGGCGTTTGAGTGTATTTAATTTGATAATATCAAATATTTGCTCGACTGGGGATCGAACCCACAACCTGTCGGTTACAGTCACATGCTTGTGCAGCTTTATAGCTAGTCTTTATATACATATCCTTCCACAATGTCAATAAATTCAATAATAGATAAAACCAAACGTATGAATCTTGTATTACACTCAAAGAACAAAAGACGTCCAATTCTCATTAAATATGAATATATATATATATATATATATATATATATATATATATATATAACAATAGAAGTAATTAATTGATTTCCGTCAGCGGAGTATACGGAAGTGATAAAATGTGGAGATGGTATACTGAATTATCATATAATTTTACTTAATTAAATGTTTATTCTAGCATGGAAAGGAACATAGGAAACCTAGTGTTGCCCACACACTGCTCAGTTTTCGAGAGATTGTGAGTTAATTGGCGGATATTAACGCCGCTCTTTGTATTTATAACACGCAATGCCTCAAATTTGACGACGAAACGGAGTGTCTTAACACTAGGTCCCCAAATTTTCTCCGTCTATCCTACCATGTGCTGATTATATACCTTACTGTAGATGACTGTGAGTCTTCCTTTTAATAAATGGTACAATAACATTTATGTATGTAGATAGACTTATCGCAGCGTTGAGTTCCGTTATTCAACGTTATATCTCAAAACTAAATCAATATAGAAATACCAATGGAAATCGTAAAACAAAAGCTATTTGATATTCCAAAATACTTACACCTTATCAAATGCCATACAAATGATAGAAAATCATACATTTCCATACAAATACCATATTTCCGTACTCAAAATGGCGTATCCACAATTTGCCACTCGACAGGGTAGCGCCACCCAATCGGGAACGCAATTAATTATTCAGACGAAACATATAGCAAGCAATTTTCGACAGATACCCCAAAAGCTATATTAATATGGACATGATTTGGTTTAATTAATATTAATTTTCTTATTATCTCCGGTGTTTGACTGAGATTTTGATTGATTGACTTGTAAATTATTTAATGAGGTTCTCGTAGCGTTTAGAAATTATTCGGATTCTAGCTGAAACTGATGAAGAAAGGTGTCTCGATATTTTTTTCTATCTACCCTTATTTGCGGTATAAAATTTTTAATTGAATAAAAAACACATAAATATATAAACACAAGGCCTGTCGTGGCGCAGCGGCACAAGAGTGTGACTGTGACCGACAGGTTCTGGGTTCGATCCCCAGTCGAAGAAATGAAATACTTAATTTAAATATTTAATGTTTTATTTCTTCGCTCTGGTAATAAGGCAAAGCGCGGCGTTGAGTTCCGCCACTCAACACGCAATGCCTCAAATTCGGCGGAAAGTGGGGAACGGAAGTGGAACGGAGTGTCTTAACACTAGGTTCCCGGGTTCCCTCTGCCTGCCCTGCCTCGTGCGGGATACAGTGTAAATAATATAAACACAATGGTTGTCTGAAAATCACAGATTTCAATGCGTTAAGTCAGTTTTTTTTCTTTTGTGTTATGTTTATTTTGTGGTGTCTGAGTGTAAACGCGACAGTTCTAGGTTCGATTCCTACTATTAGCAATGATTATATTTAAAAATTACTTTAATTCTTCCCATTTTAGTCTAGTAGATAAGGCGCGGCGATAAGCCCCGCCATTTAATAAGTAACCTCTTGAAAATTGGGTTATTAGCGGAACGGTGGTGTCTTATTTTTGGACTTATCAATTCTGCTATGAATGGGATACAACGTGAAGAAAAAAACACAATCTTTAAAATAACATGAACAAGAAAACAAAGTGACTCAACACTACTTTCTCTCTGCATATTTCAAATAAAAAAAATAGGAAATATATTAATATAAAATTGGGTTATTAGCGGAACGGTGGTGTCTTATTTTTGGACTTATCAATTCTGCTATGAATGGGATACAACGTGAAGAAAAAAACACAATCTCTTAAATAACATGAACAAGAAAACAAAGTGACTCAACACTACTTTCTTTCTGCATATTTCAAATAAAAAAAAATAGAAAATATATTAATATAAAACATTGCACATAAAAAATTCAAACGCCTTATCCATCTGGTCCGATAGTTTAAAGTTCGTGAAATGTTAACGATCGCGTGCCAAGAGCTTCGTGGCCTGAGCTGAAATGTACGAATTACTTGTACATCACTATTTATCGATAGATATAATAATAATGAGTGCTACGTAGCTTCACGCTGTATCCCGCACGTTGCAGGATAGGCAGAGGGAACTTGGGAACCTAGTGTTAAGATTCAGCGTGAAGTTGAAAAAGGAAGTTCATATTTTTTTTATCGTAGCATAGTGCTTTAAATAGCAATAGTTTCTTATTCTATCTCGATACAATGTCTACCTTAGTATAATCAACTCTGGCGTTTAATTACTTAGAGTGGGGAACATAGCAAGTTCCCTAGTTTAAGTAGGTTCCCTCTACTTACCTTACCATAACAGTGTATACTGTGATATATTACATAATTTAACTAACTGCAAATGTGATAATTGCGAATTTAATCCTATTTTGGAGATTTTTATTATGTCCTCGCTCTAATAAAGCGGACATATAGCAGAGAGTAAACGGAGAATAAGAGAATTCGTTGGAGAATAAATATCCCAGCTTTTATAAGACTCGTTAAAAGTGCAGCGTTTAATTCCACCAACAAGAAAAAGGTTAGAATTCTAGCGAAAATTGATGAATGAAATGTAGTGATATGTTTTTCTATCTACCCCGCATTTGAGATAAAACGTGTAGTTGAATAAAAACATATAACTTATCTAACCCAAAGTTTACTTGAAAATCGCTGACTTTTCTGACAGCCATTGCGTCAGTCAAGTCAGTTTTTCCTTTTCTTTTATTTTTCGTTCTTTTAGTTAAGTTAAAGCAATGCCTCCGGAAATAGGTAACGGAATGTTAATGAGAACTGTGTGTCTTATTACTAGGTTCCCAGGTTCCCTACCCTGCTATGTGCAGGAAAGAATGTGTTTTTAGTTAAGGAAGTATGTTGTTACGTATACTTAAGAGATGTTCAAAAATAATTAATTTCAATCCTCCAGAAATTTAATTTTCAAGGGTTGTTAATTCTATCAAGTTGGTAGCCTCGTCTGGTCTTATTAACACCAATTTGTAAGTAAACTAATATTAAAATTATTTTTCCCGCATATAGGAGGATAAGCAGAAGGAACCTGGGAACCTAGTGTTAAGACACTCCGCTCCCAGAATGTTCATTTGTGGTTAGGTTAGTGCGGAGGAACACTCAGCGGTACTTAACACTGCACTCTATACCTATAAGCTGTCCGTGTAAATGTCAATATTACGTTTGTATGTTTAATTAAATGTGAAATTTTAATTCACAAATTGAAAACTAGTTAATATATTTATAAATTTGTATTTTTGTATGTATCTAAAACTTTATGTATTCAGTTCCATTACAGTTAGCTTAAAATTCATCCAAGTGCGAGTCGGAAACTCACCAAGGGTTCTGTATCATTATGTATACAAACAATAGATCCTCCTTAAAATTATGGTATTAATTTAATTTGTTTAGTTAAAGTCAATATGTAACTAAACATTTTTTCAATATTTTAAGCGTTTGTGTTATCTTTATTAATATTGAGCAAAAACGACCAAGATATTTACTTCTGTCTATTATCTAACTATCACGGTTCATGAGATACAGCCTGGTGAGAGATGGACAGACTGACAACGAAATCTTAACAATAGGGTCCCGCTTTACCCTTTGGGTACGGAACCTTAAACAATTAGCAATTTAATAAAACAATAATCTTTTTATTTTATTCAATTTCCTTTCTAGATATTTCTATAAAAAAGATGAAATGACAAAGAATAATATATTTTTAGTTAATATAAAAGACAGAGAGAGAAAGAGAGAGAGTTATTTTTTTTTTAATTTCCAGGGATCTAAGCCGCAATGAACTGACCGCAATCAGCCGAAGAACGTTTCGTGGTCTGACTGCCTTGAAGAGTTTGCACTTGGATGGGAATCAGTTGAAATGTATCGATGAGAAGGCTTTGGAAAACTTGAAAAGCTTGGAAGTTTTGTACGTAAATTAGAAATACTTGTATGTTAAGTTTAACTGGAATTTGTATCGGGTGTGGGTTCGATTCTCGCGAGAGTATTCAATATTTTCATTTAACAAGGCAAGACATATAAATTTTAGTTTATTTATTTGTCTTTATTGTATACGAATGACAATTAATCAAAAGGAAAACAGAAATAAAAATGAAAAAAAAATGCATGTGAAAGCGGCCTTATTGCTTCAAGCAGTCTCTAATAGGCAACGTTTTAGAAAAGAAACGGTGTTGAGAAGGATGAATAAAAAACTTTTTTTTTCAAAACAACAAACACAAACAATAAAATAATCGAATTTACACATAATATGCTTAGTGTTTGTAGATTATAATATATTGATGCCTGTCGTGGCGCAGCGGCACAAGCGTGTGACTGTAACCGACAGGTTGTGGGTTCGATCCCAACTAGAGGAAATATTTTCAATTTAAATTAAAAATATATTTATAAGATTTCCTTTTTCTTTTTCCAGAACATTGAACAACAACAATTTGACCTACCTGTCTCTGGAAGCTGCGTCAGTCGCGCGTCTTCACACACTGCGGCTAACCGACAATCCTGTCGTATGCGACTGTCGTGTCGCACGTCTGTCTGCGGCTGTGAGAGCGGCCGGTATACAGGGTGTTGGAGCAAGGTGATGTTCTGACTTATTCAATATTTAATATACAAAAAAGATTTTTAGATTTTTATTTTGGATCACCATGTATACGTTTATTTTATATATCTGACTCTGATGGCTGCTGTGGTATATACATGGAAGATATATTAAAAAAAATATCTTGTAGGAGACGTTTATTATATAATAGGGCCAATTCTTTTTATTTTCTTTTTTAATTAAAATTAATTTTACATATTAATTTTAATTAAAAAAGAAAATAGATTTAAATATAATTCGTTCTATATATATTTTTTTTTTTTATAATATGACTGGAATTTTTGTTTACAATATTAGATATACTCTTTATTAATATGATAATGTTACTAGAACAAAATAATTGAGATTACCAAAATAATGTGTATTTCAAGCGGGCGAAGCCGCGGACGGGTCGCTTTTTTAAAATATTGGTATTCTTGATTTTTCTATTTTATTTTTATTGTCCTATTAAGAGTGTCTGAAACTAAAAGCAATATCAACATGAAGACATTATTTTCATTGCAACGCTCCTAAATGACAAAGCGCGGCGTTAAGCTCCAGCACTTAACACGCAATATCTCTAAAATTGGACGCAAAATAAGGAACGTAGCCTTAACACTAGGTTCCCTCTGCTGTTCTTCCTCAACTAGCACGCTATTTATTGTTTATGATACTACTTGGAGAATACTTAGTACATATTTTATTGAAATTTATTTCTTCTTTACAGTTTAAATAAGCGCAGCGTTGTGTTCCGCATTTGGATACGAAATGTTTTAAGAAACGTACTTAACTTACTTGTTAAGATTAAAATATATTCACCCTTATTTTTTTTTCAGATGCCAAGCGCCCGCTACGCTCAGAGGTGCCTTACTCACCGAGCTAGAAGCACACGAACTGACTTGCATAGGTTCAAATACATTTTAACTTTTGAGTACCTAATGTTAAGATACTTCCGTTCCCCACTTCCGCCAAATTGTTAAGACATTGCGCGTTAAGTAGCTGAACTCAACGCCGCGTTTTGTCTCGTTGTCAGAGCGAGGAAATAAAAATTATTAAATATTTCGTGGAGATCGAACCTACAACTTAACACGGTTAGAGTCGCAGCTTCCGCCTATGTACAACGACAGGCCTTCTAATTATTTTACAAATTTTAAATAGTGTATGGATGATTTTTTTTACCAATTTCACGCAAAATCTTATTTCTTCGCTCTGGTAACGAGAGGCCTGTCGTGGCGCAGCGGCACAAGAGTGTGACTGTAACCGACAGGTTCTGGGTTCAATCCCCAGTCGAGGAAATGAAATATTTAATATTTTCAATTTAAAATATTTACTGTTTCATTTCCTCGCTCTGGTAATAAGGCAAAAGCGCGGCGTTGAGTTCCGCCCCTCAACATGCAATGCCTCAAATTCGGCGGAAAGTGGGGAAAGGAAGTGGAACGGAGTGTCATAACACTAGGTTCCACTTTCGTTCCCTCTGCCTACCCTGACTAGTGCGGGATACAGCGTGAAGCTGAAAAAAAAAAACGAGGCAAAGCGTAGCGTTGAGTTCCGCCACTCAACATGGAATGCCTCAAATTAGACAACTAACTTGAATCAATGGAAACAGAGAATCTTAACACTAGATTTCAAAGTTTCTAACCCGCATGATACAGCGTGTATCTAAAACAAAAGCACCATTTATTTATTGTATATATTTATATATAATTTGGCTATAAAATATCGCTAGTACACATATAATAATCTATATACAGGGCCCACATTAGCTATTACGACGGAGTGCTCAGCGGAACCCCGATGTCCACCACCCTGTAGATGTTCCCCGGATGGTACCGTTGACTGTAGGGAAAAATTACTCTCTGAACTTCCCTCTACCATTCCACATAGAGCGACTGAAATGTAAGTACAGATTTGGTAGTTGGTTCAAATCTTTTGAACTTAACGTTTATTTTATTTTATTGTTCATCATATTAGAAAATATTTTTATTTCACTCACTCACTTAGCTTCACGCTCTATCCCGCACATGGCAGGGTAGGCAAAGGGAACTTGAGAATCTACTGTTAAGACATTGTGTCTAATTTCAATTTGTTACCGGAACGAAGGAATGGAAACATAAAATATTTAAATTGAAAATATTTTTGTTTCATTTATTCCCTCCGGTAACAAAGCCGAAGTGCGGCGTTGAGTTCCGCCACTAAATTAACAATGCCTCTAATTCGGCTGAAAGTGACAACCGAAACGGAGTGTCTTAACACTGCGTTCAAGCGTGATTCAGCTTCACGCTTGAACGCAGTGTTAAGACACTCCGTGTCCGTGCAAAAAAAGTAACCCCGTCTCTTTCTAGTCGTTTAGAACAGAACGAGATAACCGAGGTGGGTGCCGGCGCGTTCTCGGCTGTCAAGAGGGTCGCCAGGATCGATCTGTCAAATAATAAAATTGTCAAAATGGCCGCCGACGCGTTCAACGGCTTGACGCATTTGACATCTTTGTAAGTTGTTTTTTTTTAATATCGTAATAAGTAAGAAAAAAGAAATATTTAATATAATTATATATATTAATATTTATTGAAAAATTTAGCTTTAATTTTTTTTAACGGTTTTTTTTTATTTAATGATTTATTATTGTTATTTGTTTTATTTGCAGGGTCTTATATGGGAATAAAATTAAAGATCTACCATCTGGCATATTTCATGGTTTAACATCGTTGCAACTTCTGTGAGTGAAGAAATTATAATTTAAAAAAAATATTTAACTAACAATTCTAACTTTTTTTTAAAGATAAATATATTGACATAGATTCACCATATCAACTATATAAAAATAAAAAGAAATATATAAAATGTGTATATTTTTCAGGTTGTTGAATTCAAATGAAATCACTTGCGTACGTAAGGACACTTTCAGAGATCTGCAGAGTTTAAAATTATTGTAAGTATTATTTTATATGTACTTGTAATATAGCAAGGCGCGGCGTTGAATTCCGCCACACAACACGCAATACTTCAAAAATTCAGCGTGATGTGGACAGAAGTATCTTATTGGGAATAGAGGCCTGTCGTGGCGCAGAGGCACAAGAGTGTGACTGTAACCGACACGTTCTGGGTTCGATCCCCAGTGGAGGAAATGAAATATTAAATATTTTCAATTTAAATATTTAATGTTTCATTTCTTCGCTCAGGTATTAAGGCAAAGCGCGGCGTTGAGTTCCGCCACTCAACACGCAATGCCTCAATTTCGGCGGAAAGTGGGGAACGGAAGTGGAACGGAGTGGTCTTAACACTAGGTTCCCGGGTTCCCTCTGCCTACCCTGCCTCGTGCGGGATACAGCGTGAAGCTAAAAAAAAAAAGAGTGTCTTAGCACTAGTTTCCTATGTTCCCTCTGTCTACCCTGAAATCTCCAGGATATAGCATAAATAAAAAAGAACACAACAAATTAATAATAACAATAATTCTTTTATCTTGTTATAGAATTAAAGAATAATATTTTTTAAATATAAAAATAAGGAATTCAAGATTATCACCTTTTATTATTATTAAATATATCAATCAATACAACGAGCGAAGCGAACATTGATCGAAATCTTTAATAAATATAAATATTTTTACGTACGAAACTTAAACTTAAAAATGTCTCTGTATGGACGACATTAACAAATTTCCGCTACCCAAAGACAATCGTAGGAACTATCGTTTGGAAATAGAGAATACAATTTTTTTTTTAAATTCTACAGTTAAGTTATTCTACACTTATAAAAGAAAACATTTTTTTATTCGCTTTTATATTAAAATGTAGTACCTATTTTCTTGCCGAAGTGCGGAATAATACTTTAAAAACAAGTAAAAATAAATATTTTGTGTTCCCCAGAATGGAATCGAACCCGTAACATAAGCAGTAGTTTTCAATGTGAATACCTTCTTTCATAAAAAAAAAAATATTTCATTGTATATTTTTCAGATCTCTATACGATAACAATATACGGACGCTACAGAATGGCACATTCGACTCTCTCACTGGCATACAGACATTGTAAGTAGAAAGATGTTATGCTTTTTCGGCGTGGCGCAGCGGCACAAGAGTGTGACTGTAAACGATAGGTTCTGGGTTCGATACACACTCGAGGAAATGAAATATTTAATATTTTCAAATTAAATATTTAATTTGAAAATATTAAATATTTGTTTTAATTTCTTCGCTCTGGTAACAAGGTAAAGCGCGGCGTTGAGTTCCGCACGCAATGCCTCAAATTTGGCGGAAAGTGTGGAACGGAAGTGGAACAGAAGTGGAACGGAAGTGGAACAGAAGTGGAACGGAAGTGGATTTTATTTCTTCGCTCTGGTTACAAGGCAAAGTGCGTCGAGCGCTCAAAAGTGACTGAAAGTTGGTTTTTGGCTCAAAAGTGACAGATGACGTTTCACACTTAACACTGAATCCCCAAGCTTCCTCTGCCTACCCTGCCTAGTGCGGGATACAGCGTGTTTCTGAAACATAATCTTTATATGAATTTGTAATCGTTATAACATATAAGGCAAAGCGCGGCGTTGAGTTCCGCCACTCAACACGCAATGCCTCAAATTCGGCGGAAAGTGGGGAACGGAAGTGGAACGGAGTGTCATAACACCAGGTTTCACTTTCGTTCCCTCTCCCTACCCTGCCTAGTGCGGGATACAGCGTGAAGCTAAAAAAAAAAAAAAAAAAAAATTATAACATACATACATATATGTATAGAAATTATCTAAATATAAAAAAACAAGAATAACAAATATTTTGAAAGTAACATGGAGTAGTGGCGCAGTGGCGCAATAGTGTGACTTTAAATGCGATAAATTGTGATTCGATCCCCACTCAAAGAAATGAATTATTTATTATTTTCAAAAGAAATATTAAATATTTTCATTCCTTCGCTCTGGTAATAAGGCAATGAGTTCCGCCACCTGGGAACCACAAAAAATAACAAAAGAAAAATTTTTATATAAAATTCTATAACGAATCCCCGGCGTTAAGAACCGTATTCAACAGTGTATTTTTTATCTCTTTTGCAGGCATCTCGGTAGAAATCCGTTTGCCTGCGACTGTTCCTTGCGATGGCTGGCGGCGTACTTGCGGAAGAATCCCATAGAAACATCCGGAGCCAAGTGTGACTCGCCAAAACGCATGAATAGAAAACGTATAGACGCACTGCGAGAGGAGAACTTTAAATGTAAACGTGAGTATTCGATTTTGTTTTTTTTTTTTAATTTCACGCATTATCCCGTATACAGCATTATCCCGTATACAGCATTATCCCGTATACAGCATTATCCCGTATAGGTAGAAAAATGTAGTGTTAAAACTCTCCATTTCTCAATGTAGGAGTAATTTTAATGATATGAAATGTATGAGAGATAGAAAATGAAGATAATTTGTTCCACCGAGAGTCGAACCTATAATCGTTAGTCAATACAATCAAAAAATATATGGCTCTACCACAATGGTGTCAATTTAGTTTTTTTTTTTTTTCATTTTCGGTATGGGATATAAATATATACTGCGTGAAAGTAACTAACGTAAGAACTTTTCTAGAACTGTTTTCCATTCCCAATAAATCACTACGTTCCTCAAGTGCCACCTAATTTTTGTATACTTTACGTGTTAAATAGTACAACTTGCGCTTTACCTTGTTACCAGAGCGAAAAATTGAAATATTAAATATTTCCTTTTCGTGAGTAGGAATTGAACCCACAACTTGTTGCGTATATAGTCGCCAGCTGCCACGACAGGCCTCAAGATCCGTTTCGAAACGTAAATATATACAAGAAAATGTATAAAAAAGCTTAAATTTAAATTTGTCCAGCCGGCGAGGACACCCCGGACACGTGCGGCGACGAGCCCCCGTGCCCGACGCCGTGCGCGCGCGCGCGCCGCCCGGCCGCGTGCGCGTCGCCTGCGCGCGCGCCGCGCTCGCCGACCTGCCCCGCGACCTGCCCCTGACCACTTACGCGCTGTGAGTCACTGCTTACACACTACTCACAGTTCATTGTTAAGTTTTTTTTTTTATGGAAAAGACGGCAAACGAGCGTACGGGTCACCTGATGGTAAGTGATCACCGTCGCCCACGGCCTCGTGTAACTCCAGAGGAGCTACAGGAGCGTTGCCGTCCTTTAAGGTGGAAGGGCACCGGGGCCCGGCATTACCTAATGCGGAACGCAGTGGCCAAAGCCACTACTTAACGCCGGTCTTAAATGCCGGGGGTGGTAACAATCCGGTCGAGTCTGCCCATGCGTGTTGCCATTACTGGCAACGTGACTCTACCACACGCACTTTAGTCGCCTCTTACGACACCAACAGTACCAGGGTGATCCTATTCTAAGCCGGAATCACACGGCCAAAATTTACTATTTTGGTTCTGTATTTTTGAACTTCAACAGAATTTTGATATGAAATTGTGTCTTTTAAGTATTTTGTATATGCTAAAAAATATTTTGATGGTGGCAGGCTTTTTCTCTTTCTAAGTGTGGAATATTATTTTTACTATGTTTTTAAAGTGTTATTCCACACTTAGGACAGAAAATACTAAACTTAAATTTAAAAAGCGTATAAAAATTTTGAACGAAGCTGGATTTGAAGCCGCGCCTCTGGAACGGTATTCCAGAGGCGCGGGTTCAAATCCTGCTTCGTCCAAAATTTTTATACGCTTTTTTAAATTTAAGTGTGGAATATTACTTTGAAAATGTTAAAATAAGTATAATAAATTTATTTTGTTATACATTTTTAGAATTATGCCGGACAACAACTTGGGGCAGATCAAGTCGGACGGTCTGTTTGGAAGACTACCAGATCTAACTAAATTGGATTTGCGGAATAACGGTGTGTACATATTTTTTTTTTATATTTATTTTGACTTCATTCTGAATTATTATTACTTCCTCGCTCTGGTATCATAATTGGGTCCCGCCACGCAGGTTTTTTTGTGAATTCTAGAGGCATTGCGTGTTGAATCGCGGATCTTAACACCGCGCTTTGAACGAGGTAATAAATATTAAATTTTCATTAAATCGCAACGATACACCTTAAATAATCAAAAAATAATAACAGCATAACAGCTAACTTGTTTTTTCAGATACCATCCAATTCATAACCACCTATAATCAGCCATTTCGCCACAACGTCTATGTACATTTATATTTTATTTTATTTATTTATTCTCAACTTCACGCTGTATCCCTCACATGGTAGGGTAGACAGACGAAAATTGAAAAGATAGTGAGTGTTAAGCCACTTTAAACCGTTTCCCACTTTCCGCCGAATTTGAAGCATTGCTTGTCTAGGAATTCGGAACTCAACGCCGCGCTTTGCCTTGTTGCCAGAGGGAAGAAATGAAATCGTTAAATATTTCATTTAAAAATATTAAATGTTAAAATTTCTCGGCCCCCAATCACACACTTGTGCCCCTATGCCACAACAGGCCCCAACTTAACATTTTAATTCATGTGATGTTATTTAACATTGTATATTTCTATTTCTTCTTTATTACTATTTATTCTGTATTTCTTCTTTATTTCTATTTATTCTGTGTTTCTGTTTCTAGGTATTACATTGATAGAGGATAACGCGTTCGACGGCGCCGCGTCCGTACAAGAACTACTCTTGGATGGCAATTTGTTACAAACCGTCACTGATAAAATGTTCTTTGGATTACACAGTCTTACTACTTTGTAAGTTTGTTTGTGTTTTTTTTTTATATAAATATAAAAAATATTTTCTTTCCACATGGCTGGGGAAGCAGAGGTAACTTGGGAACCCAGTGTTGAGTTGAGACACTCTTTTATGTTCCCCACTTTGCGCCAATTTTCCATTTTTCCGCCGGAATTCAACGCCGCAATTAGTGTTACCAGAAAAAAAAAACATTAAATATTTAAATTTAATTCTATATCTCTTAATTATTTAACAAATAAGTATTTTTAAAAATAATTGAGTTTGTACATACTTACATTTAGAAAAATATATTCTTTCTTGAAATTATTAAAATACAAAAAAATATATAATATAAAATAATTCATTAATATTTTTGTTTAATTAGATCGTTAACAGATAATAAGATAAGATGCATCACGCCAGGCTCGTTCGACCACCTCAACTTGCTGACGTCGTTGTAAGTATTATATTATTATTTTTTCAGCCTCACTCGGAACTTGAAAACTTAGTGTTAAAACACTCCGTTCCACTTCCGTTCCCCATTTTCTGGCGAATTTGAGGCATTGCGTGTTGAGTGGCGGTACTCAGCGCCGCGTTTTGCCTTGTACGACCAGAGCGAAGAAATGATGGCAGTAAACGTTAAAATTAAAAATATTAAATATTTAATTTCCTCGAGTGGGGATCGAACCCTCAATCTGTCGGTTACAGTCACAGATATGTGCCGCTGCGCCACGACAGGCCTCATATAAATATATAATTACAATCAAAATAAAATTTTAAGTAACCTCCGACCCTTGGCAAAGTGCTTACAGCTCTTAAACCTGACCCTAAGAACCAACTAAAAAAACCGCACTCAAATTAGTAGATTTATTTAGGAGTTACGGTGCCACAGACACACAGACAAGTCAAACTTATAACACCTCTCTTTTTGCGTCGGAAATTGAAAATTTATTATACTACATAAAGTACATTTAACTGTTTAAATATACACTATCATCAATTTGTTTCAATAAGTGATATGAAACCTGTCTAGGAGCAGGAGCACGAGCGTGTGACACTCTAAGAAATAAAATATTTATTGTTTACATTTATTCGCATTAGTAACAAGGTAAAGCGCGGTGTTGAGTTCCGCCACACAACACGCAATACCTAAAATTTGACGATAAGTGGGGCACGGAAAGGATTATCTTAACTACTATGGGAGACTACATTAGGTTCCCATGTTCCCTCTGCCTACAATGCTATGTGCGGGATAAAGAGTGAAAGTGAAAAATATATAAAAAGCCGATAATTTTCGGCACAAAACGTTTTTAGTGCTTGCTATGGAGTTGTATTGCGATTGTGGGTATTGATACACAAAACCTTGCCCCCAGGTCGTTAACAAACAACCAATTCCACTGCACCTGCCACATATCCTGGGTCAGCATATGGTTGAGGTCCAGGAGACTGTCGACCGGCGCCAGCTGTTCCCAACCACCTTCCTTGAGGGGAACCGAGCTGCATCATTTGGAGCTGGCTGATTTTAAATGTACCCGTGAGTATGATTAGGGCTAGTTTTTTTTTTTATTTGGGTATATATGGGAACAGGTGGACTTAACATAGTTACATAAATTGTTATGGAGAAAATGGATGATATATTAAAATCAAATAGATGGTTATGTTTTATATCAGAGCAGGCAAAGTGGATTATATAGGAGGGGAAGTAGGGAATGGAATAGAGTGTTTTAACACTGGGTTTCCAAATTTCCTCTGCCCACCGTATACTGACTAATTCCAGTTTTTATTTTTTTACATACATCTAACTGTAAACAGCTTCCGTTGCCCACTTTCCGCCGAATTCGAGGCATTGCGTGTTGAGTGACGGAACTCAACGCCGCGCTTTGCCTTATTACCAGAGCGAAGAAATGAAACATTAAATATTTAAATTGAAAATATTAAATATTTCATTTCCTCGACTGGGGATCGAACCCAGAACCTGTCGGTTACAGTCACACTCTTGTGCCGCTGCGCCACGACAGGCCTCGTGGGGAACGGAAGTGGAACGGAGTGTCTTTACACTAGGTTCCCGGGTTCCCTCTGCCTACCCTGCCTCGTGCGGGATACAGCGTGAAGCTAAAAAAAAAACTGTACAGCTGTTTAAAAAACATATTTTTTCTCCCAGCGGAGGACAAGGGCTGTCTGCCCGACGACTACTGTCCCACGGGGTGCTCCTGCGCCGGCACTGTGGTGAGGTGCGCGCGCGCACGTCTCACTTCCTTACCGGCCAGGATTTCACCTTATACTACTGAACTGTGAGTTGTTTGTATTATATTTAGTAAGATTTTTTTGCTAAGCAACAGGTTATGGATTTTGAATTCTGCCACTGAATACACTGCCTTAAAATTTGGTGATAAGTGGGAAGCAGAATGGAGTGTCTTAACACTAGTTTCCCAAGTAAAAAAGATGATTATTATTAAAAGCAAGGGCTGCGAATAAAATTGTTACATGAAAGTATTTTTTTAAGTGATTTATCAATATAATAATATCTGTATAAGATAGATAATATCTAACAAAATATTTTTATTGTTTTTCTATAAAGTCTTGAACGCTTACGCAGTGTTGAGTTGCGCCACAGAATACGTATATCAAAAAAATTGGACATTGCGTGGGGAAAAACGATGTCCCTGCAAAATACGAGATACACCGTGAAAGCGTTTTTACTCTACGTACTTTACGTGTTTATGTACTTTATAATTGAATATTTTCTAAAATGTATTTTAGAGCCCTGTCGTGGCGCAGCGGCACACACGTGTGACTGTAACCGACAGGTTCTGGGTTCGATCCCCACTCGAGGAAATGAAATATTTAATATTTTCAATTTAAATATTTAATGTTTCATGTCTTCGCTCTGTTAATAAGGCAAAGCGCGGCTTTGAATTCCGCCACTCAACACGCAATGCCTCAAATTCGGCGGAAAGTGGGGAAGGGAAGTGGAACGGAGTGTCTTAACACTACGTTTTCGAGTTCTCTGAACCTTTTCTACATTTTCTTTTTTTCAGATATTTAGAATCAAATGAAATAACAAGCATTTCACCGGACCAAATAAGGCATCTTACACAACTGACACGCCTCGACCTGTCCAATAATAAAATCAGTGTTCTCTCCAACAACACCTTTGACGGCCTCACGAAACTGTCCACGCTCATTGTCAGCTACAATAGATTGAGATGTGTACAGGTATGATTTTTTTTTATTTCTATTTTTTTTATTTTAGGAACATCCTGTATACTGCATATTGTGGGGTAGGCTGAAGGAAGTGGGGAATCTAGTGTTAAATCACTCCGTTTATAGGCAAGGACGTGGACGTGACTTGTTTTCCTTGCTCTGATAAATGTCTTAACAGGAACTTAGTGTCTTAACATTAGGTTCCCAGATTGCCGTGTGTACCCTACTATGTTCGAGATACAGAGTGAAGTTTAAGTAATCTTAAAAAAATAAATGCATATATAAAGTATATATGTAATATTTCTTGCATGTTTATTTTGTTTTGTTGAAAGAAAAGTGTTTTTCTTTTACCTGAGTGTGGGGTGTCACTTCAAATATTGTAGAAATACTTAATAAATTTCAATCTTTCTTGTCAAATTATAATTCTAAATAATTGTCTTTGGGTAGCGGTAATAACTAAACCTATAAAGATATTAACTACATAAATAAATTTGACGTAGCTAGATAAGAACGTATGGCTTAGTGGATCAAAGCGCTTGGACGGTGACCAAGCAATTCGAGTTCAAATCCCGTTACTTTCAAATTTTTATACACCTTCTAGAGAAAAGTTGTTGATTTTTTATATGTATGTATAATTGTATATATTTCAGCGAGACGCCCTCAAAGGTTTAACGCAACTCCGTGTACTGTCTCTACACGGGAACAACATATCGATGTTAGCTGATGGAGTGTTCAGAGACTTGGAATCTATATCTCATGTGTAAGTTGTTTTAATTTAAAATAATAAAAACGGACTGTAAACGCGTTCTATGGTCATAGGTTTGATTCCCTTGAAGGGGAATTAATTATTTTCGTTCAACTGCTTTGGTAAGACGATTCGTGGCATTGTGTTCCACCATTCCAGTGAGTGTTTGATATCACGTTTCTTATGTCTGTTTGCTAATTGCGGGATACAGCGTGTTTCAGAAACGTTATTGAATATGCACTCTTTCTCCTTGTGTAATTACATTTTAATATATATATATATATATATATATATATATATATATATATATATATATATATATATATATATATATATATATATATATATAAGCAATCTAGCTGAGTTAATAAAATTTCAAATATTTTCCCAATATGCTTAAAATATATATTAAATTATAAAATAAGAGGTGGAAGATCAAAAATTTGAACATCATTATTCTTCAGCTTAGGCAGAGCAGGCAGAGGGAACTTGAGAACCTTGTAAGACACTACGTTTCGTTCCCCACTTTCAGCCGAATTTGAGGCATTGTGTGTAGAGTGACGGAACTCAACGCCGCACTTTGCCTAACCAAAGCGAAAAAATTCAATCTCTTTCTCTCTCAGCTTCACGCTGTATCCCGCACTTAGCAGGATAGGCAGAGGAAACTTGGGAACCTAGTGTTAAGACACTCCGTTCCCCACTTTCCACCAAATCTGAGGTATTGCAGAGCGAATAAGAGAAAACTTAATATATTTAATATTGAATAAAAATGTTATTTTTCTAGTGCTCTGGGATCGAACCCGCTATACTGCGATTGCTCCACACGCTGGCTATCAGAGTGGGTGAAGGTGGCAGGCGAGTACGTGGAAGCGGGTATAGCCAGATGTGCCGACCCTCCCCCGATGAGGGACAAGCTGGTGTTGAGTACCAGTTCCAGTTCTTTTATATGTAAAGGTATGTATGTAGTTTTTGTTTGTCTTCACGCTTTTGAGGCCTGTGGCGCGTATCCCTCGAGGAAATGAAATATTGTAGTATTTTTAATTTAAATATTTAATTATTTTTATATCTTTACTTATTATTATTGCATATGCAATGTCTCAAATTCGGCGAAAAGTTTAAAATGTTTTAATACTAGATTTCCCAGTTTCTTCTGCCTAATCTGCCATGTGCGGGATACGGCGTGAAGCTGAGGTTGACGCTTTATCTCACATAAGCGGGATAAGCAGAGGGAAACCACTGTTTTCTTCGCGTATGGCTTAATTTTAAAGATATTTAGTTTTTAAAGCAATGTCACGGTTTGTATAGATACCCATAATAAGAGAGTAATTTCCTCCCATTTGAGTGGAAAAAGAACCTTCTTATCTACAGTTACCACTCTGCTAAGACGTCTTCAATATTTATACTATCTCAATCAATCCTTAGGTATAATTTAAAAAAAATACATTTAATTCCACTTGAAACTTCCCACAACGGCACCATAAATTTCCCAAGTTCCAACAAAAATACATACATGAATAATGAAAATATACAAATCAAACCGCAACCAATAAGCAAAAGCTCACTCGCAACCCGCCGTCAGGCGAGCCGCCGGCGGAGGTGGTGTCCAAGTGCGACCGCTGCTACCGCAACCCGTGCCGCAACCGCGGCGCCTGCAGCGCCTCGCCCGGCGGCGGCTTCGCCTGCGCGTGCGCGCGCGGCTTCCACGGCGACGTGTGCCAGCACCAGATAGACGCCTGCTACGGCTCGCCCTGCGCCTTCGGGGCCTGCCAGCTGCTCGAGGAAGGCCGATTCCAGTGAGTTACTATCGTATACTGCGCTTGGTGAGGCTTGGCCGTTTGGAAGTTCAGTTTTTTTTGGTTTTGGTCGTTTTGAAAGTAAGAGAATTTTTTTATAGATTGATATTCATCATTGGGGCTTAAGCGTGTGTCTGTCGATGCGATAGGCTGTATGTTCGGTTCCTAGTCGATGATGTGATACATTTATCTTTCTTGTGGACAAGCCACAGCCTATTTTTATTACAGTTGTACGCTTATGTATGTATATATATGCCATGACTGACCTCCCTGTCTGTCCGTAACTGTTGAGCATTATATTATTATTATACTGGCAACCCAGCCGCGGCAACACCCCTTCGAATTACACTGTTTTGTTTACTAATCTCAATTATTTTTTTGTTCTAATAACATTATCACTTTTAAGACAATATCTATATGTTGAAATTTTAAAATTTCATAAACAAAAAAAAAATTGTACTAATTTTGTCGAACTAAATATTTTAAAATGACCATACCCTATAAGATGTTATTTAACATATCTTCCATGAACAGACAAGAGATCAGTTACAGATGTATTATAAGTATAGCTAATATGATGCTAATATAATATATTGCCGCGTTTTGCCTTTGAGGCCTGTCGTGGCGCAGCGGCACAAACGTGTGACTGTAACCGACGGGTTGTGGGTTCGATCCCCACTCGAGGAAATGAAATATTTAATTCAATTCAATTTAAATATTTAATGTTTTCATTTTCTTCGCTCTGGTAATAAAGCAAAGCGCGGCGTTGAGTTCCGCCACTCAACACGCTATGCTTCAAAATTCGGCGGAAAATGGGGAACGGAAGTGGAACGGAGTGTCTTAACACTAGGTTCCCAAGTTCCCTCTGCCTATCCTGCCATGTGCGGGATACAGCGTGAAGCTGATCAAAATATAATGTTATGTTGCAGTTGCGCGTGCCACGCCGGCTACACGGGCGTCCGGTGTGAAGTGAACATCGACGACTGCGTCGCACACCGGTGCCAGAACAACGCGACTTGCGTGGACCATCTTGAGGGCTATACGTGTAAATGCGCTCCAGGTTTCATGGGTTAGTATAGTTTTGCTTATTTTCTATTATGGCACGGTAGATAAAGAAGACTTGGTAGCTTAGTGTTCAGACACTCTTCCTAATTTGAGATATTGCGTGTTGGGCAGCGGAACTCAACGCCGCGTTTCGCCTTTTTTTTTTACCAAAGAGAAGAAATGAATACATTGAATATTTCAATTGAAAACATTTCACTTCTTGGAGTGGGATTCGAACCCACAGCCTGTCGTTTACAGTCACATCCGTTGTGCAGCTGCGCCACAAAATGTATTAGTTAATACAAATAGGGGAGCGCCTCAATTGTTTATATAATTTTATAAATAGACTATAATATTTTAACTTCACGCTGTATCCCGCTGTGTAGCTCAGCAGGAAAAGCGTACTTGGCAACCTAGTGATTAGACACTGCCTACTCTCCGTTTAATTTGAAAAATTGCGTGTTGAGAGGCTGAAATAAAAGCCGTGGTTAGCCTCATTTATTCGAGCTATGAAATTGAAAATACTACAATCTGTCGCGTGTACAGTCGCAGGCTTATGCCCTTTACGTTAAATATCACTCACTCACTCAGCTTCACGCTGTATCCCGCACATGGCAGGGTAGGCAGAGGGAACTTGGGAACCTAGTGTAAAGACACTCCGTTCCACTTCCGTTCCCCACTTTCCGCCGAATTTTGAGGCACAGCGTGTTGAGTGGCGGAACTCAACGCCGCGTTTTGCCTTGTACCAGAGCGAGGAAATGAAAACATTGAATATTTAAATTGAAAATATGAAATATTTCATTTCCTCGAGTGGGGATCGAACTCACAACCCATCGGTTACAGTCACACGTTTTGTGTCGCTGCGCCACGACAGGCGTTAAATATCAATTGATAAATTAATCAATTTATCAATAATATAATTTAAATTAATACATTAATCAACCATTCAACGGAACAGGAGAATTTTGCGAGAAGAAGATTCCGTTCTGCACGGAACAGTTCAACCCGTGCGCCAACGGGGCGCTCTGCGTGGACCACACCAGCCACTACACGTGCACGTGCCCGCGGGGCTACTCGGGGCAGAATTGCACCGTTAATGCAGACGATTGCATCAATCATATGTGTCAGGTCAGTATTTATGATTTGAGCTTTTGAATATTGTTAAATGAACAATTTCTGATAAATTGCCGAAAACAGTGGCGAGAATTATATTTTTGAAGTGAAAACTTCTTTAGGCGCGTTGAGCGTTTTGGTAGAGGGTAAAATCCTCGGTTCGCGTCACCGACATGCTAATGATAATAGCAGGCGTGTGACTAGCGCATGCGCAGTAGTACACGTATACACTAATATAGCCTGTGTACACGTAACACGTATACACTAATACATCGACTATTTCTGACTGTATTATGTGCGCGTTGGACGCTTTTTGGATAAGTATAATTTTGTGAGTCACGACAATGATGTAAATAATGAAAATAATGTTCAAACTTGAATTCATTGAAATTCGTGTAGGTAAATATAAATACTATGTATAATTAAGATAATTGTATATTAATTATTTTTTCAACCACTTTGTATTTATATTTTGTTCATGATTTGTTTAACCCATCATATGTAACTAATAAATAAAACATAAAAAAAATCATATAATTTTTGCATATATTTTTAATTACTCTCAACTTAATAGTTCCGTTTTCACTTCTATCGGCAGTCCCACGACTGCTATTAGTTTTTTTTAGTCTCACGCTATATATAACAACAGCAGGATGAGCAGAGGGAACTTGAGAACCTAGTGTTAAGACACTCCGTTCCCTTCCCCACTTTCTGTCAAATTTGAGACATTGCGTGTTCAGTGGCGGTAATCGACGCCGCGCTTTGCCTTGGTACCAGAGCAAAAAAATGAAAATATAATAAAAAAAAAAATAATAGCTAATAAATTGAATATTATATCGGGTATCGTAGTACAAATTTGTGTCTGTGATGGATTCACTTATATTTGAAGAAAATAATTATTGTCATTGACCCAAACAAAAAAATATATAAAAAAAATATAAGTTTATTTTCCTGTCGTGGCGCAGCGACTGTGACCGACAGGTTCTGGGTTCGATCCCCAGTCGAGGAAATGAAATATTTAATATTTTCAATTTTAACACTTAGCTTTACGCTGTATCCCGCACGAGGCAGGGTAGGCAGAGGAAATCCGGGAACCTAGTGTAAAGTCACTCCGTTCCACTTCCGTTCCCCACTTTCCGCCGAATTTGAGGCATTGCGTGTTGAGTGGCGGAACTCAACGCCACGCTTTGCCTTATTACCAGAGCAAAGAAATGAAACATTAAATATTTAAATTAAAAATATTAAACCTGTCGGTTACAGTCACACTCTTGTGCCGCTGCGCCACGACAGGCCTCAATTAAATTGGAAAAAAAAAATTTAAATTAAATTTTCTAATTTAATTGAATATAATATTTTTTTATATACAACGATATATTGTTTCCAGAACGGCGCCACGTGCATAGACGGGCTGGACGAGTACAAGTGCGCGTGCGCGGGCGGGCACGCGGGCCGCTACTGCGAGGCGGCGCCGCACGCCGCGCTGGGCACGTCGCCCTGCGCGCACCACGACTGCGTGCACGGCGTCTGCTACCTGCCCGCCGTGGCGCTGCACGTGCGTATGCGGCGTTGGGTTACGCCACGCTGTGTGGCTAGTGACGAGCTTGCTCGTATTGCTTGTCTGCCCACCGTATTTATCATAATTTCTGACTGTAAAAACAGTGGTTGCGGATTCGATTCTGTCTCAAAGTATTTTTTTATTTTTTCACTTTGGTAACTGCAGAGTTCTATTCTACCTCTTAATTGTATATAAATGTAATTTCCAAGGGTTGCAAATAATAAGGAAAATAATTAAATTTATACCATAAATCGATTATCCTGGGGTTTAATAAGTAAAAAAAATACATAAACTCATAAATCAATTAGACTGTGATTAGTTATCTCTCTCAGCTTCACGCTGTATCCCGCACATGGCAGAGTAGGCAGAGGGAGCTTGGGAACCTAGTGTAAAGACACTCCGTTCCCCACTCGAACCCACAACCCATCGGTTACAGTCACACGTTTGTGCCGCTGCGCCACGACGGGCCTCAATATGTAAACTTATCCAGTGGTTCAAGAAGTAGTTAAAGTAAAAGGGGTGTATAATTAAATATCAGTACCTGGTCTCCAGGACGACATCGTGATGGACCGCGCGCTGCTCGCCCCTCACGCCGACTACCTGTGCAAGTGCGCTCCGGGGTATTCCGGTAAGATGGATTTATTTTTTAATTTTAAAAAACAGTGACCGACATGATATCAATACAGGAAGTAAAAACAAGCTGATCACTCCTAGTTTTCGTCTTCAAAAAGTTAGTAAATCTTTTATGGGACATGGTACACGTATGTATAATAAAATTCCACAAGTAATTTTAAATTTGCCACTTCAAAAATTTAAAGTGAATGTTAAAAATATATTGTTAGGCAAAGCATATTATTCTATTCAAGAATACTACAACGATAAGAGTGCGTGGGATTAAATGCTGTTGGTACTCACTCAGGAAGCTATGTTATATATTTACTTTAATTGATATTTTGAAAAGAGCAACTGTTGAGTTTCTTGCCGGCTCTTCTCAGCAGACCCGCCTTCCGAGCCGGTGGTAGCTTCCTGTAAGGACTGACACCACAGACACTTATATGTAACTTGACGATTCAAAAGTGCTTAAATGGCCTAATTGAATAAAGAATATTTTGATTTTGATTTTGATTTTTGATTTTAATGTTATTTCTATAGTATTTCAGGAAAATAACTATTTTGAGTACTAGTTTTGGGTATTTTTCTGAAATAATTTATAAATTACTCAGCTTCACGCTGTATCCCGCAAATGGCAGAGTAGGGAGAGGGAACTTGGGAACCTAGTGTTAAGATATTCCGTCCCAATTCTGTTCCCTATTTTTCGCCGAACTTGAGTCATTGCGTGTTGAGTAGAGGAAAATACTCCGTCTCATTTTACCTTGTACCAGAGCGAAGAAATGAAAACATTAAATATTTAAATTGATAATATTAAATATTTCATTTCCTCGAGCGGGGATCGAACACAGAATCTGTTGCGCTTCTTATATATATATATATATATATATATATATATATATATATATATATATATATATATATATATATATATATATATATATATATATACATATATACATATATACATATATATTTATATATATATACACATATATATATATATATATATATATATATATATATATATATATATATATTAACATTTGATTTATATTATTCTACGTATATATAAAAGTATCAAAATAGCTAATATTTCCAAACTTCCAGGCCGCCTCTGCGAATACCTCACATCACTCACATTCAACTACAACGACTCTCTCGTGGAGTTGGAGCCTCTCCGCACCGCTCCGCAGGCCAATGTCACACTTGGTAAGAGCCGTTTTTTACTATATTTTGTACCATGTCATGGCGCAGGGGCACCAGCGGCTGTAAAAGTGGCAGGTTGTGGGTTCAATCCCGACTAGAGGCAATAAAATATTTGATATTTCCTTTACTTCTCTTTGGTAATTAGACAAAACGTTAAGTTAATCTACAACGCAATACGTAATATCACTTTTGGTGGATATTCAGGAACAGAAGTGTCCTGATGGGAACAGGAGTGTCTTAACATTAGGTTCCCAAGTTCTTGGGCTACCCTACCATGTTCAAGATACAGTATCAAAATGAAAAAAAAAAATTAAACCTCTTTACCTTATATTAATTTGTTTATTTTTAGAAACAACTTTAATTATATTAAATTCATTTTTTCTTACTTCGTTCGTACTTATTGATTTATAAAAAAATGTTAACTTGCCAGTGTTCAGCACAAAACAACTGCACGGAGTCCTCATGTACTTTGGAGACAACGAGCATCTCGCGGTTGAATTATTTAACGGCAGAATTCGCATCAGCTACGATGTTGGCAACCACCCCACTTCCACTATGTACAGGTGAGCCAGAGCATTGATATTAATATTTTTAAATTGATTCAATGAGGCCTGTCGTTGTGCAGTGGCACTGTTAACGACAGGTTGTCAGTTCGATACTCATTCGAGGTAACGTTTTAATTGATTTACTCTGGTAACAAGGCGAAAAGCGGCGTTGGGTTCCGCCAATCAACATCTAATGAGAGCGGAACAGGCTGTTAGAATTCCAAGTTCAACTGTTGTTATCTAAAAATAATTGCTTTACTATTTTCAAATTAAAGATGTTATATATATATATATATATATATATATATATATATATATATATATATATATATATATATATATATATATATATATATATATATATATATATATATATATTTCAGTTTCGAAATGGTATCCGACGGTAACTATCACAAAGCAGAACTCATAGCCGTAAAGAAGAATTTCACTCTGCGTGTCGACGACGGACCCGCCAGGTCTATTATAAATGAGGGTAAGATTGCAAATATGTACCTTTTACCACTTTGCCAAAGTGAGTTTTTGATTTGTTTGTTTGTTGCCAATCAAAGGTTAAATCAATCAAATGTTATTGTATTATAATGTTAATGTAATGTACCATTTACCATTTTGCCATAGG
This sequence comes from Eueides isabella, assembly GCA_019049475.1. Taxonomy (NCBI): domain Eukaryota; kingdom Metazoa; phylum Arthropoda; class Insecta; order Lepidoptera; family Nymphalidae; genus Eueides; species Eueides isabella. The sequence goes on along the minus strand of CM032411.1, from coordinate 5,133,413 downwards.
CTGTCTTTGATTTGTTACCATGAATGTTGCCAATAATTCAATCATTTATTGGTTAGTGCATTTTTCCGATGTCTGTTTATGGATTTGTTACCATGTTTGTTGCCAATTAATGATTCAATCAATCAATGGTTACTATGTTTTAATGTTAATGTAATGTTACCACTTTGCCAATTGCACTGCCTTTAATTTGATACTATGTTTGTTGCCAATCAATAATTCAGTCAATCAATGGTTACTGTATTGCCAATTAATAACTGATTAATGGTTTTTGCGCCCCATCACTTGTTTAACAATATTAAAGCGTTCATTTTTGAACGATACCAATATAAAAAATATTTTTCTTTTCTTTATATATTAAGGTAGGTATAGGTTCAATTCTGTTTATAGTATTATGTTTTTTATATATAATTTATACATGTTACCTTATATTCTTTTTTCAGGCAGCAAAGAGTATTTACGTCTGGAAAGGCCGATGTTCGTAGGCGGAGTGCCGCCGGACGTCGCTAAGGACGCTTTCAGTAAATGGCATTTAAGGAACATCACTAGTTTCAAAGGTTGAAATTTACTTTTATAATTTAATGAACCTAATAAATACAAAAATATTTAAGTTTAAAAAAAAACAGGAGATTTTACAATACAGTCTCTTTTGCCTTTTTTTGAATATTAAAAAGGAAGAAAGGGGGTTCGAGACATTGCAAGAGCTGCGGAACTTAACGCTACGCTTAGTCCTATGATGAAAATTTCCATTGCTGCGCTTGGCAATGGAAATTTTTCTTCAACCTCACGCTGTATCTCTCATTCTACATGGCAGTATATGCAGAGGGAACTTGGGAACCTTGTGTTGAAACACTCCGTTCCATTCCCCACTTTCCGCCAAATTTGACACATTGAGTTCCGAAACTCAACGCCGCGCTTTGATTAAATATTTCATTTGAAAATATATTTCATATCCTCGAGTGAGGATCGAAATCCAAAACCTATACACCTGCGCGTCGGCAAGCCTCAGGAAATAATTGTTTTTTTTTTTATTAATATGTTAACCAGGTTGCCTCAAAGAAGCGTGGATCAACCACAAGCGCGTGGACTTCGTGAACGCGCTCCGCAGCTCGCGGACGCGCGCCGGCTGCGGCGGGGACGAACCCGCTATCACCGCCGCCGCGCACGTGCTGCAAGAGGACGGCGCTCACGAACCGGTGAGACCGCTGAGACCACTGAGACCACAGAGATATTACAATTTTCATGTGTTTTTGCCTGTCGTGGCGCAGCGGCACAAGAGTGTGACTGTAACCGACAGGTTCTGGGTTCGATCCCCAGTCGAGGAAATGAAATATTTAATATTTTCAATTTAAATATTTAATGTTTCATTTCTTCGCTCTGGTAATAAGGCAAAGCGCGGCGTTGAGTTCCGCCACTCAACACGCAATGCCTCAAATTCGGCGGAAAGTGGGGAACGGAAGTGGAACGGAGTGTCATAACACTAGGTTTCACTTTCGTTCCCTCTGCCTACCCTTGCCTAGTGCGGGATACAGCGTGAAGCTGAAAAAAAAAAATGTGTTTTTGCTCGAAGTGTTCGTACGGATTTGGTTAACCAATATTTTTCTTTTAAGTATGTCTTATGGTTATAAATTCATGGATCGAATTTGGTTTCGTTCGAGATGAGTGGTAATTAATTGTTGCAATTTGTTTTTTTTTTTTTGGTGGTGATATTTTGGTGTTTCTTTCCGTCGAAAGCCTTGTTACCAGAGCGAAATGACAATTAATTCCCTCGAGTGGGGATCGAACCCAAAATATGTCGTTTTTACAGTCACATTTTTGTACTACTGCGCTACGATAGGCAACTCTATGTGTGGATTCATTTTCAATTTTCATCCTCCATTTCGAACTTAATTAAGGCACATAATATAACCGGAAATGCAAAACAGAAAATAACAATACACAGATAATATAAAGGCGGTCTTATCGTCGATACCAATCTCTTCCATAGATTAATATATATATATATATATATATATATATATATATATATATATATATATATATATATATATTATATGTATATGTATATGTATATGTATATATATATGTATATGTATATATATTTATATATATATATATGTATATATTGCAAAGTACATATTAAAGATTAAAAAAAGATCGAAAGAAAATCTTAATTATAATAATTACTTTAATTCTAATACACACAAATATATAATAAGCGATAATAGAACCTACTACCCACAGCGTCTACAATCCGATAACGTGGTACTTACAGCCTTTATTAAATAAACAGATAAATACACTATTTATTCATGATAAGAAATTACCAAATAAAAAATATTTGTACATTACATACATACAAATCTTCTCGCTATATCCCTAGCGGGGTAGGCAGAGAGAACGGAGCGCCAAACGCTACGGTCTCGGCATACCTCTTTCGCCTCATCCACTGTCATCAGCCTCTTCACACATGCCCTCCGGGGGGTCCTCATGCTTTTTACGTGATCTTCCTCCAGTATCATCGATACTGTGTTTTCGAAGGTCAACCGAGGTCTCCCCCTCCCTCTCTTACCACTCACTTTTCCTTCATAAATCTTTCTTACCATTCTTTCTTCACTCATTCGCTCGACGTGCCCGAACCACCTGAGCACGTTCTTCTTCATTCTCACTGTGACATCCACGCTAGTACCTACCATTCTGTGTATCTCTATTGGGTATGCGATTAGCTAAACTGACTCCGCATATCCGACTAAGAGATCGCATCTCTACAGTATTTATCTTTCTTTCATTCTTCTTCTGTAATATCTACGTTTCGCTGCCGTATAACAGTGTCGGTACCAACACTGAATTGTGTACGGCCAACCGCGCAGCTATGATGACGTTTCGCCGTTTCAACAATGCAGCTAAGGCCCCGTTAACTCTGTTACCGGCAGCAATACGCCTTTCCACATCCATTTCGTATCTTCCGTCTCTGCTAAACATACTTCCCAGATATACTACCTCATTCACTTGTTCTAATATCGTATCATTTACACTGATTTTGCATTTTGTCCTTTCTTCATTTCTTTCAAATATCAGAATCTTCGTCTTATTCGCATTCAGGCTCAGACCATTGTTCGCACATCCTTCTTTCAGAGTGATAACCAACGCCTGTAACTCGCTTTCTAATGATGCAATAAGCACTGTATCATCTGCGTAAAGCAGGCAATTTATATTTAAGGTACCTACTTTCACTCCCATGTCACTTTGTCTTACTCCATGAAGTCAGCTGTCCAAATACAAATTAAACAACCAAGCTGACATGGCGCAACCTTGTTAAACACCCGATTGGATGTCAAACCAAGGCGACATGCCAGCTCCTACTTGCACACAGGCTGAGTGATCTCTGTAAAGAGACTTTACAGCCTGTAGCAAGGGTCCGCTCACATTGTACCGGGGCAGTATCTCCCGTTATCTCTTTCTTACAACTCTGTCAAACGCCTTTTCCAATTCCACAAAAGCACAGAAAACTTTCTGGTTCACTGCAAAAAATTTCTGTGATCATGCGGAGGGAAAAGATCTGATCCATACACCCTCTTCCAGGTCTAAAGCCTCCCTGGGCCTCCCACAACAGCCTTTCGGATCTTTCTTGCTGCATTCATCTCGCTAATATTTTAGCATAAGCTTTACTACCTAAGCTAATCAAACTGATAGCCCTAAGTTATTCCACACTTAGTTGAAAAACTATAATAGAGACAAAAATTAAAATAATATATATGTTTTAATACTATTTTTTTAAAATGTATAAAGATTTGAACATAGCGGTATTTGAACTGACGTTACGGTTTCCAAGAGGTGCGTCTACAAATACTCATTCGTTTAAATTCTGATACGTTATTAAAAAATAGTATTTTTGTTTCCTAAGTGTGGAATAACACGTTAATAATAGTAATAATATATGTGTTTCCTTCCTGCAGGACCCCTGCGTCCCCAACCCGTGCGCGCGCGGCGGGCGCTGCGTGCGCGAGCCCGCCTCGCGCTCCGACTACACGTGCCGGTGCCGCGCCGGCACCACCGGCGCGCAGTGCGAGCTGCGCGCCTCCGTCGGTGAGGCGCACTTCTATCACGCTGTATCCCGCACGGGACTCGGGAACCTGTCGCGTTCACAGACAGGCCCCAAATATACTAAACAATATATATATATTTACAAACATTGTATTGTATTGCAGGAGGAGCCCCGGTCATCACTCAGTCGAAGTTACCTCCGCGGAAACAAGTGATTAGCAATGTTCAAGCGTCGCCAGGTAGGTCAGGCTTCCTCTGGAGTTAGATACTAATAGATTCAATTTTAATATCGTTAAATAAAAGGTCGTGGGTGTTCCGCACATGGCAAGGTAGCTAGAGGGCACTGAGGTACCACTCAACACGCATAGTGCCACAAATCATATACGCACGCACAATCGTCATTTGCGGGATACAGCGTGAAACTGACAAAAACAGCTAAACATTAACACGTATCGGTTTCAGCTGCGCCAGCGCAGAAGCAATACCCGGACGAAGCGCCCGCGCAACCTCCCGCTCAAACTGCCTGTAGAAAGGTAAAACATATATATAATATTACATATATATAATATTATTAAACATATATATAGCACAGTGGTTGTGGGTTTGACCCCTCTGTAGGGAATGATTTTATTGTCAAGGCAGCATTGTGCCAAAGTGGACTTCCTATCTATATACAAAACATCAGGGGTGCGTACGTTCATCTGCAATAAATATTAAATTTTACTATTAAAGGTTTAAGTCTATGTATATTTGTAATAAATCTAAAGTAACGTAACGTTTATTAATATGGAAGGGCCCAAAATGGTTTTTTTTGTCTGTTCGTCTGTGCGTTTGTACTTCTAATATATTTAAATCAGTGAATAAATAAATGCGTTACGTCACTTTAAAATAATCAGTTCGAGAAAATTGTTGCAATTAATTTTTTTATTAATTTAGCTGAAATTTTAGTTTTTATACTCATTTTGTCTCAAAAGTGAAAACTTCAGAATGAGATAGTAATTGAGATCAGTAAATAGTAGAGTGTAATTGAGGCGGGTCGCTAGTAACAAACTCCTACCCTGCACAGGAAGCAACCCGCGACTACGTCACAGAAGGATCGTGCCGCAGTCGTCGACCAGTGCGAGGCGCTAAGTGCACTCTGCGCGCGCCCAGCACCTGCGGGAAGAACACTTGCTGTGCTGCCAGGAAGACTAAGAAGAGGAAGGTAGGTTGAAACTTGTGTTTTAGGTGGACTTGTATGAACAGGTAAGTTTGGGAAGTATTATATTACTTTATTTCCAGATCACACATATAAAAAGCAAAGTTAAATTAAAAAATGTCTCATTCCAAATACCCTTCGGGGCAAAAAGCGGTTATAATGTGCATTAAATGTGACGTAATGAATAATAAACACATTGAATGTATATAAATATGTGTAAAACAATAGATTGAAACAATAGTCTGTCGTGGCGCAGCGGCACAAGCGTATGACTGTAAACGACAGTTTGTGGGTTCAATTCTCACTCGACGAAGTGAAATATTTAACATTTTCATGTCTTTGCTCCGGTAACAAGTCATAGCGCAGCGTTGAGTTCCGCAACAACAACAACGAGTGTCTTAATAATAGGCTCTCAAGTTCCCTCTATCTCGCCTGGCATGTGCGGGATACAGCGTGAAGCAGAGTGAGTGTATGTACGGGAAATAAGGTGTGAAGAATAATAATTATTGAATATATTTAATTTTTAAAATTTTCAGATACGCCTGGTCTGCTCCGACGGCACGCGTTACACCAAAGACATTGAAATAGTACGCAAGTGCGCTTGCGGTAAGAAATGCTCTAAGAACACGCCTTTCCACTGAACAGACACCACACATACAGAGGAGTGACCAATCTCTCCACCATTTATTACAATTTGAGATATAATTGTCATCGAGCAATCAATTTTACCGGTTTTGTTTAATTTCAAGTTGAAAAAACATATCTAATATTGTAGAAACAAGAATAAAATAATTTTCAGTACTAAAGAGAGACGCAAAAACTAAACTATCTCGCTCTAACATGTAGCTGTCTCTTTCATTTTGTATTTAATGTAAGCGTCTTGCCATCTCACTCTGGTGTGTGGCACTCAGTTGATGTGCGAGTGAGACAGCAATATGCAATTAGAATTGTGCACCGATAACAGCAACCGTTTGTAGTTGAATGTGATGTGACATTAAACATTAAATAATATTTATATTTAAATACAATAATTTAATTAAAAAGATATGTTTTTCTTTTTGTTTTTAATTAATATTTTAAAATAAAATCAACGAAAGATCACAGACAATAAAAGTCAATAGCGTTTATGTTTTTTTATCTGTACTAAAACACATGTGTAGGTCTGAATCTGTTTGCCCGCATATCTGCCTATATATTGGCCTAAAATGAAATGAAATATTTATATGAAATGTTGTTATTTTAACATTTATATTTACTTATTTACAAAAAAATACGGACATACACTTGTATCTATGAAAATAATATATAACAAAAACTTGGTACATCACTTCTTATTTCAATCTTTTCATATAAGAAAGAAAGAGATATATGATATGTCTCTGACTTGAAATTTTTACTTTAAACTGCTTCTAAATACTTCACAAAATTAAAACTACCGATTTTGATAAGATTTTGTACTTTAGATCTAATATTGTAACCAATTAGATTATTTAATATACTCAAATAGGTTAATGTTAACTGTTAAAGTTAAGCCCTGGAGGCTAATTCTGTCTTTTATACTCTGTATTAATTTTTATATTATTTTAATTATTTATTATCTGTGCTTCTTAAACTCAGAAAGAACCCAAAAGAAACATCTTTTAATGTAATTTTTTTATACAAATATGGTTTTGTATTGAATATTTCCTATTTCTACAGAATCCTTAGTTATAAAAATTAGTACCTTCATAGTATACATATGAGAAACTGTTCTCAATAATGTTTATGACATTTGAAATAAACTAAATATTTACCAATTTCTCTTAAATTCAAACAATAAATGAACAAAATAAACTAAGGTTACTGATTTTTATTATTAAAGTGGATTTTTTTATTCTTTTTCGGACAAACGTCAGACTCAATTGCAAACTGCCATTTACATATGAAATAATACAATTATTGTGTTCATTTAATTATAATGATATTATTATTATTATATAATTTATTAGAAATTAGGCATTTAAAGGTTGTTTCATATTGACTTGCTAATTGTGGACTTCAACAGTTTTTCTTAATAATAAAACAAAAAATAATAATAATATATTTCAATAGTATTGCCATATTGATTTATTCTCATATATAGTTCCAATAAAAATACAGTTTAAATTTTAATAATAAAAAACGACACCTCGTATTTTGTTAGAGTTTGCATGACATAATTACAGTCAAAATTCCCTAAATATTAATTTTAATTTCAATTATACTTCCAAATTAGTAATTACTGTTTCATCTTCGTCGCTATTGGCTTGGACAATGGACATTAGGGACATTGTTTTACATATCATTGATACTTTCTACTTCAACAGTGACTTATAAATATAAACTTATCTCGAATCATTCATTTATCTGTCTATTATTGAAAAACGCATAATTTACATACTTAAGTAGAAAGTAGCGTTATTTTATAAAAAAATAATCAGCAAACATAATTAGCAAGACAACATGTACCTCGCCTTACTCTTCTTCATCTTGCCATAAACAAAACCAACATATCGGTGTGTTTCGCCATTATATATTGTATTTTATCTGTTAGATAAATAAATAGCGTTCGACTGAAGAGTTCTTTTTGTAATGTATAATAAATGATAATAGATTTATTATATTTATTGCAGTTTTGTTGCTGATGTGTAGCTTTTAGGCCTTTTGTAAATGACTAGGTAGTAAGGTAAGTGAGTGAACCGTTTAGTGACATTCCGTATTTATTTTCTACCATAAACTACCAAGATGGTAGGTTTTCAGGAAAACTACCAAAATGGTAGAAATCATTTCTGTTTCAGTATTAATTTTTGTTTAGAAGAGAAACTGTTATTCATAATTAAATAACTTCAATACATAGTAAGTATTTTTTGTTTTATTTTTTCACCGTTCTCTTAAATAAATAATTATGAATAAACATTTCTCATAGCGTGTAAGTTTTAGCGTAAGTTCCGTACGTGTCGCTACAGAGTAAAGGCGGATGCATGCGCTTCTTATTAATATTAAAAGGTAATATTGTCTATAATATTTATAATTTATTTGATGTAATAAAGAGGATGTTAGATAATATTTGTATTTTATTTACCTTTCATTATAACCTAATAACCTGGGAGAAAATTAAGTTACCTAAAAAATCATTAAATATTTCAAATCAGTTTAATTATCAAGTATTTCACATTATTAGAACGGTTTTAGAATAGCGAATCCTCACCTTAACCCTGGTACAAGGCAAAAAACGCGGCGTTGTTTTCCACCACTCCACACTTACACGTGTGTAACAAGCATGTAAGAAGCGACGTTGATTTGGCGGAAAGTGGGGAACGGAAGTGAAACGGAGTGTGTTTTGGGCAGACTCGACCGGATTGTTTCCACCCCTGGCATTTAAGACCGGCGTGAAGTAGTGGCTTTGGCCACTGCGTCTCGCATTAGGTAATGCCGGGCCCCGATGCTCATCCACCTTAAAGACAGCAACGCTCCTGTAGCTTCTCTGGAGTTACACGGGGCCGTGGATGACGGTGATCACTTACCATCAGGTGACCCGTACGTTCGTTTGCCGTCTCTTTTATAAAAAAAAAAAGTTCCCTCTGCCTACTTTGTCATGTGCGGGATACTAATTTAATAAAACAATTGTAGTAATTTTGTTGAAGTAAATAGTTCAAATTAACTTTTCAATTGGTAACTGATTTATATAAAATAGATTAATAATCATATATATGTAAATAATTACTTTAACGGATATATATATATATATATATATATATATATATATATATATATATATATATATATATATATATATATATATATATATATATATATATATATATATATATATATATATATATATATATATATATATACGTAATGTCTTGTAAAAATGTTATTTTGACTAATTTGTTAGATTTTCTTAAAAATGATACACTTTGGATAAGATCACTTAAAAATATTAATTGAAAAATGAAATTTTACTCATACGCAGCTTCACGCTGTATCCCGCACAAGGCAGGATAGGCAGAGGGAAGCCGGGAACGTAATGTTAAGACACTCCGTTCCCCACTTTCCGCTGAATTTGTGGCATTGCGTGTTGAGTGGCGGAACTCAACGCCGCGCTTTGCCTTATTACCAGAGCGAAGAAATGAAATATTAAATATTTAAATTGAAAATATTAAATATTTCATTTCCTCGAGTGGGGATCGAACCCAGAACCTGTCGGTTATAGTCAGACGCCTGTGCCGCTGCGCCACGACAAGCCTCTGAAAAAAAATATCAGTAAAAATAAAACCAAAAACTATTTTTAAAATACATTTATTTATTGATTTTTCAATATAATTTGTACGCTTCGCGCGGTTACACAGTTAATATCGAAACATATTCTATACATAATACAGTAAATAGTAGACGTATTATACAAAATTATACAAAAAATGAAACACATACAATTATACATAAAAATAAATCTTATAAGTAATTATACAAATTATACTAAATTAAATTTAACAACCACAAAAACATCTTCCACTGGATGTGTGTACATTTTTTTTTATTGTAATAATATTTTATTACAATAATAAAAAATCTAGATATAATAAAGAAAATTACAATACATATTTCTTAGCAATAATAATTTCAAATTTGTTTTTGTAAATTAGAATCAACCACATCTTATTTGTCGTGTACAGACATTGTAATGACCAATTTCTCCTCTCACCACCAATTACAAAAAAAAAAAAAAAACTATATAAAATGGCGGAATCCTCACAATTTATCAAAGTAAAAATGTAATAAACAATATATATTAACTAAAAACAGTTGGAAATTATCAAAGTAAAGCAATATGAAATAAGCAGACTCAATATGAAAAAAAAAAAAAAATGGAACAGATTAAAAACAAGAAAATCCTATATATTTATTATAATCTGTAGGTATTATTTTAGAAAAAAAATCTATTTTTATTTCAATCACTACTGTATTTTAACTACATGTAATGAAGTGAGGTACTTCTCATTTTGCTATATATTATATAAAAACAAAAAAATTAGAGAAAAGAAACAAATTTACAGCAAATTTGGTAATAATTAAAAAAAAAAATACCACAACAACAATTTGTCAAGAGTTATTTTTTTTCCCAATGTCAACACAATTTAGTCTAATTTGTATATAAAAAAATTATCAGTATTTTTTTTAGAATCATTTTTTTCTTTCAGCTTCACGCTGTATCCCGCACTAGGCAGGGTAGGCAGAGGGAACGTAAGTGAAACCTAGTGCTATGACACTCCGTTCCACTTCCGTTCCCCACTTTCCGCCGAATTTGAGGCATTGCGTGTTGAGTGGCGGAACTCAACGCCGCGCTTTGCCTTATTACCAGAGCGAAGAAATGAAACATTAAAAATTTAAATTGAAAATATTAAATATTTCATTTCCTCGACTGGGGATCGAACCCAGAACCTGTCGGTTACAGTCACACTCTTGTGCCGCTGCGCCACGACAGATGTTTAAATCTTATTTAAAAATGTAAAAAAAAAAGTCATAACAAGAAAAATGATATTAACTATATTAATATATATAGACAATTGCAATTTACCAATAAATTGGGCTAACATTGGTTGAAAAATCCAATTTTTCCATTTCTATTTCATATGATCAAAACGAATAATTGTACTAATTCCAACTAATTTGACGCCATATTGAAATATTCACTAATACACTTATTTCTATTTCATATTTGGGTACTTTTATGTTTATATTACAGTTAAGTAGAATAATAATACTTTATTAATAAAATATAATACATATATATACAGTACAAACTCTTTATAACGCAACTCAAGGGACTGAGCATTTTTTGTCGTTATAGAGAGTCATCGTTATACGGAGTGAACAATCACTATGTGGGTTCTAACGTAAACCAACCAAGTTGTGCTCATTTCTACTTTATAGGGAGTTCATTGTTATAAAGGATAATGTTATATAGAGTTTACACTGTATATTTGTAGTAATAAATTAATATGTAAATATCAGGATCATTTTATAGTTAGTTTCAAAATAAGTCACAATGACTTAAAAATTTGAACATTTTTATATGTAGATTAATTATATTTAATTTAAAAAATCCACTAAGTTTAAAAATAAGTGAAAAAAAAACATTGGATTTCCTAAGGTTCCTAGGGTTCCACAGATAAAAAATAATTCATTTAAGAAAGAATATACTACCTTTGATTGATATGACAAAATAAAGATGAAACAAACAAAAATCATTCAATTTACTAAATGAAAAGCACCATTGAAACACAGGAATTGAACTTGCGACCAACAACAGATCAAAATATTGCCTTTTTTAGTCAACATTAAAAAAAATGTCACAAGCTTTAAACATTATTATATAATAATAATAAATAGATATTAATTTAAATAAATAATTAACACCCCCTAATACTTTCGAAAAATAGACGATTTTTTTATAGCACAGAAAAAAAATATTAGAAAAATATGTAATATTTACAATTTAATTTAAATTTCGACTACAACACTAATTCCGTACGCACCGGGACTCGAACCCACAACCGTAACACATATATTTTTAGATACAACTTAAATATATTTTTTTTATTAATAATAATAATAAAAAAAAACTAATAATATACATGTTAAGGTTTAAAATATAATTTAATCTACTCCTATATACACTTAACTGTTATCTGTGGTCAAATTAAAAAGTTACATTTATTATCTGTGTAATATGATTGTTTCATATATCATTAACAAAGATGGCGGACGCATAATGTCAAATTTCAATTTAAAAATCATAAAATTATGTATTTTGACCAAAAAAAAAAACTAATAAAGCAGGAATATTGAAATATTTTTTTGGTATTTTTATAGAATTATACAACATTTTAGTTAAAACTGTTTCAACTTTTTAATTTGACCAATCAACAATTGCACCTTAAGTATATTTATATTTACATATAGAATACTATTCTATTCACTATCAATAATGACCAACACACCAATGTGAGTATACATGGTGTTCATTAAAGTGTATCATTTTTTTTACTACATAAATTTAATATTTCAAAGAGAACATCTTGTATTTAATTCCACATTTTTATTAAATAACGCCACAGATAACACAAATTTAAAGGGACGCTGAATTAGTTACTAATTATTATTGTCCTAGAAATAGTTTACAATATTTATATACATAGACAATTAAAATTTCCGTTTTAATATACAATTTACATTTATAAATTCTGAGGCTGACTGATTGACTATAAACGCGACGGTAGTAAGTTCGCTTCCCATACGAGGAAATCAATCTTCATTTCACGACTTACCAATGATAAGACAAATCACAGTGTTGACTTACACTACTTAAATCTTTAATGTTTCGATAATCGAGCAGTGCTTGGTAAACAGTGTCTTAACACTATGTTCCCGCTGGTTAACTTCATATGTTGAATATATTTATTTAATTTTAGTTACTTTTCCACAAATTTCGTATAAAGATACACTTTAACAACCACCCTGTATAATACAGATAAGGCATTACTACAGCCTATAATAAAATTTCAGCCCACATTGGTGATAATAGCCCAAAATTAACATATAATATAAATAATAATACTTATAGCAGTTTGAGACTACAAATAGACAGGCTGACGCCATTTTTATTTTAATATTAATAAGTGATCGATAAACATATGTATAACTTAAAAAGATGTATTAAAAAATAATATAATATTACGTTATTTACAAATCATTTAATATTTAAGTGATTTTTTTAATGTTATATATCATTATATGTTATATGTTACAGTTTTGTTAACAACACTAAAAGCGCGGCGTTGAGTTACGCCACTCAACACGCAATGCCTCAAAATGGGCGGTGCGTGGGGAACGAAAACGTTCTAAGGTTCCCAAGTTCCCTCTGCCTACTCTACTGTGTGTAGGATAGCACAGATAAATTATAATTTTGGATTTTTTTTCTAATATATATTTAAATTAGAAAAAAAAATTCCAAAAATTGAACAAATTGAATAGTTAAAATGTCCTACCAATTAATGTAATGTGAATGTTAATTTTGACACAACAATGAATCGAACCCACTAACCTCTGTATATAGCTTAATATTGAAATAAAGATAATCGAGGATAGCAGATTCAAGTCCAAATTGATTCTTTTTTTTTTTTTCAATTTTAAATCCGGATTCTTTTCTTTAAATATTTTTTATTTATTATTATTACTTTATATTAATTTGAAATCATAATAATTATTAATATAGATTTTTATGTCACAAACGACATCTACAAGAACACAAAATAAAAATTGAGACATACCACTTTACCATAAATGCTTGAATCCAACCAAAATACACAAAGAACGAAAAAAAAAAAAACCAACCTCAAATGCGAAGAGTTTCCAATGCCACATCAACCAACCGAGCTTCGCCACAATCAACAACACTTCGCCACAACCGACAACAACACTTCGCCACACACATCAACCGTTAAAAATTTAACGTAAAGTCGCGCTTCCACCAAAGTACACACGAATGAAAGCCAATATAAGATATATAACGATCATTGTTAGCGCATAGTCGCGCCACATCGCCGGCTACATCTGCTGCTCGTAGGCGTCCGGCTCGAGGCGGCGGACTCGAACCCGCTGCCTGTAGTGGTACTCCTTGAGGTAGGCGCGGAGGCGCGCGGGCAGCGGGAGTTGTTCCACACCTGGGGGGGTTAGAAAATATATATTAGAAAAAAAATATCAATATTATAATTTATCTGTGTTATCCTACACATAGCAGAGTAGGCAGAGGGAACTTGGGAACCTTAGGACATTTTCGTTCCCCACGCACCGCCCATTTTGAGGCATTGCGTGTTGAGTGGCGTAACTCAACGCCGCGCTTTTAGTGTTGTTAACAAAACTGTAATATATATACCATATAATGATATATAACATTAAAAAAATCACTTAAATATTAAATGATTTGTAAATAACGTAATATTATATTATTTTCTTACTGAGTGTTATTTACTAATAAAATGATTGTGACAGTTTGTCCGTATGAACGTTCGTCACACGTTCACACCAAAGCTACTGAACGTATTTAGATTAAATTTTACAATAATATGGCATATATGTATATATACATCAGCACAAGACAGATTAGACAGAGGGAACCCTGTGTTAATAATATACTCCGCTCACATTAGAACAATTGAACAGCGGAGCTCAACGCCGCGCCTTGCCCCGTCACTGGAGGAATAAGTAAAAGAGACAGTGGTACCGTCGTAGCTGACGCGGGACACGACGACGGCGCGCGCCAGCTGCTGCAGGCTGAAGGGCGCGGCGCGCGGCAGCGGCGCCGTCAGCATGGGCTCGAAGAACATCACGCACGCGGGGTCCTGCTGGGGGGGGCTCTTTGTTACTTGTGCGCTTGGGGGCGGGGGCGCGGGTTCGGTGCCCGGCTCGATTCATTATTCATGTTTTACCTTTTACTTTGCCACATTTGTCGTAGAAAAATAGTAATTTTGAAAACGTATAAAAATTTACATGAACCTTGGGTTTCCAAAAGGCGCGGATTCAAATCTTTGTACGTTTTCAAAGTTAGTATAAAATATTTTATTTAATATTTTCATTTCAACGCTCTGTGGTAACGAGGTAAAGTAAAGCGTTTGAGTGTTGCTACTCAAAACGCAATGCTTCAATATTGGGGAAAGTGGGGAGCGGAAGTGGCTTTACACTAAGTTCCTTTCAGGTTCCCTCTGCCTATCTTGTCAATACACAGGGTATACCATAGCGTTAATTTTAACAGCAAATTTATACCATAAACATTTGCCCAACAAACTATCAAGACAAACATACATACCGACAGCAAAAAAAAAAAATCACGATATTTTTTTTTTAATTTTAAATCTTATCACTGTAGCGTAACTTAACACCACATCAGGTTCACCTTGTAGTGCTCGATGAGGCCGGTGACGGTGTCGGCCGCGAACACGGCGGGGTCGTGCGAGTCGAAGCTGAACCTGTGCTGGTAGTGCTCGATGCGCGCGTGCAGCGAGCGCCCGTACTTGCGGAACGACACCGAGAACAGGTGCTCCTCCTGCGCGCTGTCCCGCAGCAGGAACGTGCCTGCCGACACACACACACACACACACACACACACATTACCACAGCGAACAAACAACTAATTTGTGTTTCCTCGAGCGGGTATCGAACCCAAAACCTGTCGTTTACAGTCACACGCTTGTGCCGCTGCGCCACAACAGGTGTCAATACAGTTAATACAACGTGTTCTTGAGCTTTAGTAAAAAAAGAAAATGATAAATAATAGAATGGCAGGTACTAGCGTGGATGTCACAGTGAGAATGAAGAAGAACGTGCTCAGGTGGTTCGGGCACGTCCATCGAATGAGTGAAGAGAGAATGGTAAGAAAGAGGAAAAGTGGGTGGTAGAGAGGGAGGGGGAGACCTCGGTTGACCTTCGAAAACACAGTGTCTACGATACTGGAGGAAGGTCACGTAAAAAGCATGACGACCCCCCGGAGGGCATGTGTGAAGAGGCTGATGACAGTGGACGAGGTGGAAGAGGTATGCCGAGACCGTCCTCTCTGCCTACCCCGCTGGGGATATAACGTTAAGCTAAGTTAAGTTAGATAAATAATATATCTTTCTTATTATTTTAACTTCAACTGTATAACACGCATGGCGAGGTACACAGAGATAACTTGGGAACTCACTATTTAGACACTGTATTCAGTTCCCAACCATTCACCAATCACACCTCCAATCTGTCTCGTTACCAGAGCGACACAATGAAAATATGTAATATCAAAATACTCTTCATTCAATTAGGCCTTTACAAGCACTTTTAAATTGTCAAGTTACATAGAAATGTGTGGAGCGTCAGTCCTACAGGAAGCTACCACTGGTGTGCTGAATAGAGCTGGCAAGTGACTCAACAGTTCAAGCTCTTTTCAAAATATAACATAAAATAAATATAAGTGGCATATCGTGGTGCAGCGGCACAAGCGTGTGACTGAAACCGACCGGTTGTGGGTTCGATCCCCGCTCGAGGAAATGAAATATTTTATATTTTCCATTTTTAATATTTAATGTTTTCATTTCTTCGCTCTGGTATAAGGAAAAACGAGGCGTTGATTTCCGTTCCCCACTTTCCGCCGAATTCGAGGCGGAACGGAAGTGGAACGGAGTGTCTTCACACTAGGTTTCCAAGTTTCCTCTGTCTACCCTGCCATGTGCGGGATACAGCGTGAAGCTGAGTGAGTGAGTGAATTAGCTTCCTAAGTAAGTACCGACATATTTCATTTCCTCCTCCAGTTGCGTTTACATTCGTCATACTATACTGCGGAAATAAAAACAAACAGACAGACAGATTGTCACCAGAGCTTTATTAATAGGTTCCCATTTTACCCTTGGGCAGGGAACCATAGGGAACCTACCTTCAGGCTTATTATCCAGCAGCCTCTCCGCCTCATATCTGTCCATCTTGCCCCAGTAGAACGAGCACGCGGTGATCTCTTGTAGATCTGGCACTAAGCAATGTTTATAGTCCACCTGAAATTAAATAATAAATTTTATATTATATATTTAATCTATTTATATATATTTAATTTTTTTTATATATTTAATCTTTTTTATATGTTTAATCTTTTTTTTATATTTAATCTTTTTTATATATTTAATCTTTTTTTTCAGTTTCACACTGTATCCCACACATGGCATCATAGTCAGAGGGAACTTGGGGGAACCTAGTGTAAAGACACTCCGTTCCGTTGTCCACTTTCCGCCAAAATTAATATATAAGTGGCGGAACTCAACGCCGCGCTTTGCTTAGTTACCAGAGCGGAGAAATCGCCTCGCGCCACGACGGCTAATCGTGATCTTCACTTGTATATATATATATATATATATATATATATATATATATATATATATATATATATATATATATATATAAACATACAAACATACAAAAAATACATTTATCTCATATAAATTTTAAAATACAAATTGAACTCATTACCTGCGTATGTACAGTGGTGGGTGGCGTGATCGACTGATGAGCCAGCGGCGGCGTTCTGAACAACAACGCACGGAGCTCACCGCCGCAGACCACCTGCAAATATAAAAAAAACTTTTAATATTGTTTCTACATATCATAGTACGACCGACGAGTATTGCCCAAAAAATATGTATGCAAAAATTAACTGCACATATTTTAAAAGACATTATCTTGCTTTCTAATATATTGTTATCATATAAACGTGAAAGTTTAAAGAAAACGTAACTTGAGCCAACAATGACCAAGGCTCGTCAAACGTACTATACATACATAAATATATATAGTCCTATACAACTGACCTGAAATCGTCGTATAGAAGGATCGTTGGCTTGAGCCAATTCCGCTCTCCGACCCTCTTGGGACGGTTCACCATCACTGAAAGAAAAGAGGGAAAAAATTAAGCTTTCACGCCGTATCCTGCACATAATACTTAGTTTCACGCTGTATCCCGCACGAGGCAGGGTAGGCAGAGGGCACCCTGGAACCTAGTGTTAAGACACTCCGTTCCACACTTTCCGCCGAATTTAAGGCATTGCGTGTTGAGTGGCGGAACTCAACGGCGCGCTTTGCCTTATTACCAGAGCGAGGAAATGAAACACACTCATGTGCCGCTGCGCCACGACAAGCCTCGCACATAACACACTGGAGAGAAACTGGAAAACTAGTTTTAAAACAATTCCGTCCTCACTTTCCAACGAATTCCAAATTCCGGAACTTAACGCCGCGATTATTCCTCGTTACCAGAGCGAAGAAATGAAAATATTATTTTTTTAATTTCCTCGAGTGGAGATCGAACCCACAACTTGTGACGTTTACAGTCGCACGCTTGTGCCGCTGCGCCACGACAGTCTTAAAAAATAATATATATTTTAAATTTAAAAATATTTATTCCGAATGATTGTTTTTTCACATAAAAAACCACCTTATGCATATATTACATAATAATTAATTAATTATATATATATATATATATATATATATATATATATATATATATATATATATATATATATATATATATATATATATATATATATATATATATATATATATATATATATATATATATATATATATATATATATATATATATATATATATATATATATATATATATATATATATATATATATATATATATATATATATATATATATATATATATATATATATATATATATATATATATATATATATATATATATATATATATATATATATATATATATATATATATATATATATATATATATATATATATATATATATATATATATATATATATATATATATATATATATATATATAAAACATACTTACTTCCTAGTTGCCACTGACAGCACATACACTTCCGCTGTGGGCTCACCGTTCTCTCTGTTGTTGTCACTTTCTGAAAATGAGAAAAATAGGGTTTAACATAGCCGGATTTGAACCCGCACCTCTCGGAGTCCAAAAAAATCTGACATAAATTAAAAATATATAGAAAACTCACCAGTGTTGATGACAATGGCGTCCAATTCCCTCCTCAGATCGCTAGCACCGAGCGTAAGTACCGCGGCCAGTCTAAAAATAAATACAAATAACTATCAATTATAAAGAACTTAATTACTTTTTTCAGAGGCAACTTGGGAACCTACTGTTAAGATATATTATATTTGACGCATTGCGTGTTGAATGACGTAACTCAACACCGCGCTTTGTTTTGTTACTTGTATATATATAATGGAACTATTTTAACTGTATATAATAGAGTATATTGTTGGTATTTATACATTTTTATATACAATTATAATTACACGGCAGGGTAGGCAGAGGAAACTTGGGAACCCAGTGTTAAGACACTCCGTTCCACTTCCGTTCCCCACTTTCCGCCGAATTAGAGGCATGCGTGTTGAGTGGCGGAACTCAACGCCGCGTTTTGCCAATAGTATGTAATAATATTCTTAAAACATTTCCGAAACAAAATGGCGTGAACAGAATGATTTATCGCCACATATTTAAATACTGTTAGTAGTTAGTATGTCGTTGCTATGGTTTCCAAGCAAAAAAATATCACTTCTCTAGAGTTTTATATTAAAAACTATACATATAATATATCTGTAATTGATCACTGTCTGTACATGGAAGTTACTCGTATATATATATATTGAAAAAAGTCACGCAAAGCCCAAAATAGTAACTGCTTTTTTTGTCTTTTTGTTTGGACGTGCTAATCTCAGAAACAGCTGACCAAATTTAAATGGAGTTTTCACTATTACATTTTGGCATCTTGCCCCAATCATAAAGAGTACTTTTTTTCAATCAGTTAGTAGGCCTGTCGTGGCGCAGTGGCACAAGTGTGTGACTGTAACCGACAGGTTGTGGGTTCGATCCCCATCCGAGGAAGTGAAATATTTAATATTCTCAATTTAAGTATTTAACGTTTCATTTCTATTCTCGGGTAATAAGGCAAAGCGCAGCGATGAGTTCCGCCACTCAACACGCAATGCCTCAAATTTCGCGGAAAGTGGGGAACGGAAATGGAACGGAGTGTCTTAACACTATGTTCCCGGGTTCCCTCTGCCTACCCTGCCTCGTGCGGGATACAGGCCTCATCATAATATAATAATAATTTCTTTATTTCAGACTTTAGGTCCATATAATATTTTAAATACAATGCTGTTATGATGAAGCATGAAAATTTACAATACAAACAAAACATTTTACTTTGTATATATTTGAGTTTTTTACTTTTTGTATAAGTTCTCAATCTGAATAAATCTTGGTATATCATAGAAAAAACATTACAAACTTATATTTGTGTTTAATTTTTACAAAATGATTGCAAACTCCTGCAAAGCTAAGTTTGTCAACTACTACATGTCACATTTCCGTTCTCTACAATCATAAAATTGATACGGAACACTTGGTGAGCGAGGTCGACTCACACTTGGCAGTTCTTTAACCTATTTACAGTCGCACGCTTGTGTCCCTGCATCAGGCCTCAAACAAAAAAGTATAAAATATATATTTAATATTATTTCGCATATATTGCGAAATAATATATGTAATATTGCGGTTTAAAGTTAACCATTTATATTTTCTGATAATTAATTGAGGAAGTTCAATATGAAATCATTGCATATACAATTTATATATATATATATATATATATATATATATATATATATATATATATATATATATATATATATATATATATATATACATATATATATATATATATATATATATATATATATATATATATATATATATATATATATATATACATATATATATATATATATATATATATATACATATATATATATATATATATATATATATATATATATATATATATATATATGTATAGATAACATCACTATGGCTACTACTAGTAGTGTCTCATTATACCGACAATGGTAGCAAGTTCAATTGCCACTCGGGGGGAACATTCGAAGCCTATTTATATTAAACTTAAGAAAAATAACAACAAACCTATTTTCCATTCCATTAAAAAAATCCTTCCATAATGAGCAATAAAATAAAAGAAGGCAGTTGTAAATTCAATTCTAAGATTTTCCTTACTTCGAATTTTAACTAAAATAACGTTCAATGGTCCAGAAAGACTAATTTAAAAGCAGCCACAACTCGTCGTCCGTACTACACGCTTTGTGGCTATTAATAAGGGGTACTTATAAAGAAAGTAATATACAAATATCATAAAACTTATGGCAAAGCGCGGCGTTGATTTCCGCCACTCAACACGCAATACCTGACACTTCGACTACAATGGAGAACGGAACGGAGTGTCCTAACACTAGGTTCCCAAGTTCCCTCCGCCCACACTGCCATGTACGTGATACAAGCGTGAAGCTAAGCTAAGTAAGTATAAGACTGGTACATATGTATTTGAACCTGTATACCTATCATCGTGGCACGCGTCGCTGACCCGCCTGTACGCGGTGCACACGCACGCCGGCCGCCGCCACCTGCGCCTCCTGCACGCGCACTCTCTACCACTCCATCTATAAAGAAAAATATTAAATATTTACAATTTATATATATAAAATTAAAAAATCAATATTAAGGTTAGTGGAAAAAGGAAGTTCCCAAGTTCCTTCTGGCGATCCTGTAATATGCGGAATACGATATGAGTCTGAGTAAGATCAACCCCTTACTGTTGGGATGAACTAATTACATTTTTTTTTTTTCAATGCAGCGTTGAGTTACGCTCAATGCCTCAAAAATTCCGTAGAGTCAGGAAAAGAGTATCTTAACATTGCCTTTAGTTATCCTTGTGCCTACAGTATAATAAAATTTATGTAAATAAAAATACTCGCAATGTCATGTCAGGCAGAAGGAATTTTATTCGTCCCATCAAGATACTTTCGTTTACCTTGCGCCGAATTTTATGTATTACGTGTGTTAAGTTCACTCTCAGCGGCACTCAACGCCGCGCTTTATCTTGTTACCAGGGAAACAAAAAGAATATTTCATTTCCTCGAGTAAGGATCGAACCCACAACCTCTTGCTTAACAGTAACCCGCTGGTGCCGCTACTCCACGACAGACAAAAACTTTAAAATTATACATAATAAAAACAAAAACAATTATATTAAAATAAAATAATTATAATTATCTTGATCTTCGCCCGCTTGAATTACACTATTTTATTTATTAATCTCAATTACTTTCTTGTTCTAGTACAATAAAATCCCGATTATCCGGCCCTCAGTTATACGGATTCGCGATTATCCTAACTATAGACCAATTGTATTAAATGTACAAGACGTTTTTATGCAAGCATTTTTCATTATTATTAAACATATAACATATCGGTTCAAAATCTGATTTTCTGCATACTTCCGATTATCCGAATGCCGAAGGCTTTCAATATTAAATATTTCATTTCCTCGACTGGGGCTCGAACCCAGTACCTGTCGTTTACAGTCAAACACTTGTGCCGCTACGCCACGACAGACCTCCAGGCGATCTCTGTCTGTTCATGGAAGATATATTAAATAACATCTTATAGGGGACGTTTATTAATGTAATACGGTCGGAAAATCGTGACTTTGATAATGTTTGTCTGTACGCGCTTATCTCAGAAACGGTTAACCATATATTATTTTTTTTAGCTTCACGCTGTATCCCGCACGAGGCAGGGTAGGCAGAGGGAACCCGGGAACCTAGTGTTAAGATACTCCGTTACGCTTCCGTTCCCAACTTCCTGTCGAATTTAAAGCATTGCGTGTCGAGTGGCGGAACTCAGCGCCGCGCTTTACCTTATCACTAGTTGTTAATTAAGTTTTCATTTTTTTTTATCTAAATCAGTTAATAAATAAAATATCAATTTAAAATATTTTCTTTCACGAAATTATTGCAATTGTTTTATTAATTTACCTGATACATTAAAATTTGTAAAAGCGATAACTTTATTAGAACAACATAGTAATCGAGATTATTACGTCAAGTTAGTATAATTGACAGCAAAAATTGGCTCAAATTTGAAGAAAACTTTGGAACGGAAGTGGAACGGAGTGTCTAAACACTAGGTTCCCAAGTTCCCTGTATACCCCGCCATGTGCGAAAGGATTAGAAATAGATAGTATAAAATAGTATAAACAAAATATCTGTTCGACAGTAATTAATAATTATCCTCAATCTATTTATATAAATAGGTAATGTAACTATTTACACGTACATATGAAAAACATTTGTCATATTAGAATTAACAGTGGCGCAGAGGTAATAAATAAGTGTGTGGGTTCGATCCCCACTCGAGGAAGTGAAATATTTAATATTTTCAAACTAAATATTTAATATTTTCATTTCTCCGCTCTGGTATCAAGGCATAGCGCGGCGTTAAGTTCCGCCACTCAACACGCAATGCCTCAAATTCGGCAGAAAGTGGGGAACGAAAGCGTACTACACTGTCGAAGAATATTTGAATGATAAAAATGTATTTAATTAAGGTCATTTGAATTTCATGCAGGATGGTCACTATTGTATTAAACAATGAAAATGTAACTTTATTCAATATTGAAAAGAGCAACTGTTGAGTTTCTTGCCGGCTCTTCTCAGCAGAACCGCATTCCGAGCCGAACGCATTGGCGTCAAATAGCGGAACTCAACGCCGCAGATCACATATCGCTTGTACAAAGAATCACCAAGTATATAAAACCTTTATATTTCTAGGAAAAACAGAGGATTTTTTAGAAAAAAAATCAACTTACCTATCGGTAACAGCGCTGACGTATCTATGGACACTACTCGGCGACTCTGCGTATCTCCGCCTCTCCCAAGCTCCGCACCCGCACGTGCACTCCCCCCCACCTAAAAAAAGTCCATTTTTTTTAAATATATGACCACATGAAGCGTAACTCAACGCCGTATTTAGCCTCGATACCAGAGCGAAGATACGCAAATGTTAAACATTTCATGTCGTAAGTGGGGATCAAAGCCACAACCTGTCGCGTTCTGTCAAATACACAACCCTTATCCTACTTCCCTTCCAATTTCTTAGGCATTGCGTGGCAGTAATAAACGCCGCGTTCTAACCCATAACAAAATATGCTTATATTGAAATGTCAGTTGCCTACGATGCTTAAGCGTATCCTTCATATAAACAGATATCAATACAAAAATCTAACAAATTATACATTACTCTCTCTCCCGGTTTCACGTTATATCCCGCACATGGCACTGTAGACAGAGGGAACTTGGGAACCTAGAGTCAAAAACATTCCGTTTCGTTCCCCGCTTTTCGCTGAATTCGATATATATTTTACTACTTAATGAGTAAATAAGTCAAGTCAATATATATAAAAATAGTTTATATATATATATAAATAGTTTATATATATATATATATATATATATATATATATATATATATATATATATATATAAATTATATTTTTGTAAACATAATTAACAACAATTAATGACTTATTAACAAAACATACGCACCTATTAAACGACGCATCGCACGACTCATCATATTATCACCAATAATACCAAAAAGTAATCAAAAATAAAATCACAAAACATCCATATTTTAAACTAAATTGTATAGAAAACAAATAATTCAAGGTCTCTGGAAAACGAAGTGTCTTAACACTAGGCTCCCAAGTTCCCTATACCGTGAGCGGGATACACCGTGAAACCGAGGGACTTACAAAGGGATGTTCCCAAGACGAACGCTCTCCAAAGCCTATCTGAAAGCTGCACTGCTATAAATAGATGAAGCATCGAGCTCGACTGATCAACTTGTTGCACATGCGTCGTATGAGTCTACAAAATGTTAAGGCCTTTTTCAAACGATAATCTGGATTAAGAAAAAAATACTTTGAAAAAACGATACCCACTCGAGGAAATAAAATATATAATATTTACATTTCTTCGCTCTGGTAATTAGGCAAAGCGCGGCGTTGAATTCCGCCACTTAACACGCAAATGCCTTAAATTCAGCTTAAAATGGGGAATAGTACGGAGATTCCTAACTTTAGGTTCCCAAGTTCCCTCTACTTACTGTACCATGTGAGGGTTAAAAAAAAGGTAAACATTTAAACATATTAAAATGTTTGAAGCATAACAATGTTGTTAGTAAACATATTAGAATTTTGATATAGCTTGATAAGACCAGATGGCTTAGTGATCAAGCACTTTAACCAAAGGTTTCCAAAAGGCGCCGGTTCAAATTTTTATTCGTTTTCTTATCAGAAAGAAAAAATATCTACATTAAACGTTAATGAGTAAATAAAACTACAAAATGCTACTATTATGACGCGGTGGGGCAACGTGTCGTTATAAACCAACCCACAGTTAGATCGACGAGAGAGAATTATTGATGTATCTCCAATCTCACAAGACAATGCGCGGCGTTGAGTTCCGCCAATAAATACGCATTGTCTTTAATTTAGACGGCACGTATTTTTTTAATATTCATTTTAGTAATATTATAAAATTGCTTGTAGCCATTAAACTGCTGCGATGAACAAGACTTTCATTCAACAAACTGCATACAAATTCGTTCATTCATTTAGGAGTTACGGCACCATCTACAGACACAGTCAGACCACCTCTCTTTTTGTTTTTTTTTGTATGCGTAATATAATCTGTTAACAGCTTTCATATGTAATAAATTATATATTATATTTTTTTTTAGCTTCACGCTTTATCCCGCACGAGGCAGAGTAGGCAGAGGGAACCCGGGAACCTAGTGTAAAGACACTCCGTTCCACTTCCGTTCCCCACTTTCCGCCGAATTTTAGGCATTGCGTGTTGAGTGGTGGAACTCAACGCCGAGTTTTGCGTTATTACCTGTTCACTCTGTCTATATATTATATGGTATGATGTATTCGTCATACGACGCATGTGCAACAAACAGAACAATCGGAGCCTATCCTAGATTATTTATAGGCATCCCAGGATTTAGACTTGCCTTATTTATTGTTCGTCACGAAAATTCATGGAGTCGATAGCAATATTAGCTTAAGCACGTTAATAACTAACTATATATAAAATTTTATTTTAATTGTATGGTATGTTTGACTGATGATTGTGGGTTCAATTCCCAATCGGGAAAAACAATGTTTTAACACTCTGCTCAATCTGTCTACACTGCTATATGCGGGATACAGCGTGAAGCTACTACTCCAATCTACTCAGATTCACGCTGTATTCCACACATGACAGGGTAGGCAGAGGAAACTTGGGAACCTAGTGTTAAGACCGTTCCACTTTTAAGAAAAAAAGTTTGTAAAATGACTTACTTTTCCTAGATGTTTGTTGACCCATTGTAGTATTGTTACTTGCCAACTATGCGTGGTTCGCCCAGCGAACTACCATCTACAAAAAAAAAAGAAAAACATTAACTTTTCATTTTAAATTAAACAATTAATTGAGGCCTGTCGTGGCGCAGAGGCACAAGCGTGTGACTGAAATCGACAGGTTCGGACAGGTTGATTCGATTCCCATATGAACAAGTGTTTTTTCGCGGCGTTGATTTCCGTCGCGCGTCTACGCCATTGAGCAAAAAAAATCGTCTTAACATTAGGTTCCCATGTTCCCTGTGCCTACCGTGCCATATGCTATATCCCAATAGCATGAAAATAAGAGTTTACATTCAATATATAGTTTCTTACATTTTATTACTATGAGTCAACCTTGTCGTTTGTAATATTTTTACTGTACAAATGAAACATTCAAGAAATACTCAAACTCAGGTTCACACTGTATCACGCATATGGCAGGGTAGGCAAAAGGAACATGGGAACCTAGTGTTAAGACACTCCATTCCACTTCCATTCCCCACTTTTCAGAAAATAGAACTGTATATATTGTATACTGAGTAGTGAAAATTTACAATTTGGTAATAAACAAAACTTACAAATGTTTTTTTTTTTTTTTTGGGAAAAGATTGCCAACTGTTTTACTGGGGATATCTTTTGCCAACTAAACTACTTTTGTAGATAATTTTGCCAGCTTAAACTGTACTTTTGGAAATAATTTTGCCAAATAAACTGTTTCTTTTTTGGGGTATAACTTTGCCAACAATACTGTTTTGTTTTTTTTGGGGTGATAACTTTGCCAATTAACCTGTTGTCTATGATGTAGTATAGCCAATTATTTTAAAGTATTAAAATATCTACTTCTAAGCGAATAGAACTACAATTTTCTACTTCTGAAATATAAATAGCTATTCAAGAGGAAGATTTTTTTTTTTTTTTTTTAATATATTTATTTCTATCTGCAATCAGCATGGTAGTGCTATAAGCGGACTATTTTCCTAGTAGATGGCGTGTAAGAAGATACAATACGGCAATCTTCTTTTACTGTATTTGCTAGACTCTGCTGTCTAGAGTTCCGATGCAGGGCCTTTTTAGCCTAGCTGTATTATTTGTTGTCATTGCTAAAGCCAGGATTAGCTCATTTACGTGTTCGCTGAGCCCTACTTTATATCGTTTTGAGGTATTATTAATTTCTTCTCTTATGGTTGGCATGTTTAGGTACTCATGGACTTCGGTCATTTTTATGAACCACGGTGCATTTGTTATCATCTTAAAGATGGCATTTTGAAAGCGCTGCAGTATTTCAACATTGGAGTTACTAGCGGTGCCCCATAACTCTATACCATAAGTCCAGACAGGCTTTAATATGGCGTTATAAATTAGCAATTTATTGTTGACCGATAATCGTGAGTTTCGTGCCAGTAACCAATTAATGCCTCTAAGTCGAGCATACAATTCGTCTCTTTTCTTTTGAATGTGACATCGCCAAGTCTGTCTGCGATCCAAATACATGCCCAAGTACCGGGCTTCATCTCTCTGTGGTAGTATGTCACTGCCAAGTTTGACTGGAGGACAGTTTCCTTGTCTCAGTGCAAAAGTAACATGCACTGATTTGGATGCACTCGCTTTTATTTTCCACTGTAGCATCCATTGGTTAATCTTATGCAGGTGGTTCTGTAGCTGGTTTGATGCAATAATCGGGTCGGCATGACAGCTAAGTGCAGCTGTGTCGTCTGCAAAAGTAGCAGTCAAAATATTAGATGTGGTAGGTATGTCAGCTGTGTAGACCAAGTACAAAACAGGACCCAGCACAGAGCCCTGTGGAACTCCAGCCTTAATTTCATAGAATTTTGAGTGACAGTCGCCAATAATTACTTGAAATATTCTGTCTTCCAAATAGGACTTAATCAATGTGTAATAGTTGTGAGGGAATATGTTCTTGATTTTGTATAACAGTCCCTGATGCCAAACTTTATCGAAAGCTTGCTGCACATCGAGGAACACAGCGGAGCAAAATTGTTTCCTTTCTAGTGCCTGTCGTATGGCATCGACAACTCTATGAATTTGGTATATGGTAGAGTGTTTCTTGCGGAAGCCAAACTGATGGTCTGGGATGATGGACTGTTCGTTAATAACAGTTTCCATCCTAGACAGTAAGAGTTTTTCAAAAACTTTTGATAATATAGGAAGTAAGCTGATTGGTCTGTACGACGATGCCAGGGAACAATCTTTCCCATTTTTTGGTATCATTATAATTTGTGACACTTTCCACAGTTTTGGGAAATATGATGCTCTGACCATGGCATTAAAAAGTAATGTCAAAAATACAATCAAGAGGAAGATAAATTCAAAATTGTATCAAAAACAGCAAATTTATTAAATTCTACACAAGTCAATTTTGTTCTAAATATAAATATGATATAATTTGTTAGCTAATGATAACTAACACACTGCATTATCCTGCCTACATAAATTAATTAATATTTTATAGACAAAGTCATCATTTAGTAGGAAATGAGGTCCCAATGTATGGTGCGACACACCAGCAACTTCAACCGCTTGTATTACATTATTTTATTTACTAATATCAACTTCCCACACACAAGTGTAACCCACACATGGCAGGGTAGGCGGAGGGAACTTGGGGACCTAGAGTTAAGACACTCCGTTCCACTTCCGTTGATTGGCGGAACTCAACGCCTTGTACCAGAGCGAAGAAATGGAAACATTAAATATTTCAAATTGAAAATATTAAATTTTTCCTTGCCTCGAGTAGGGATCGAACCCACAACCTGTCGGTTACAGCCACACGCTTGTGCCGCTGCGCCACGACAGGCCTCAACTACTAAACTTAAATTTAAAAAGCGTATAAAAATTTTGAACGAAGCAGGATTTGAACCCGGTTCAAATCCTGCTTCGTTCAAAATTTTTATACGCTTTTTAAATTTAAGTTTAGTATTTTCTGTCCTAAGTGTGGAATAACACTTTAAAACATAGTAAAAATATTAAGGCCTCAATTACTTTTTTAACTGATTTAAATACAAATGGTAGGTGCAAGTTCTATAATATAATACTGAAAATTGCATTAAAATCAAACTACCCGATTTGCGTGTACAAAGGCACAGAAAAACCGATAAAAAATACCAAATTTAGGGCCTATTATATTAAAAAAGGTCTTGTATACGATTGTTTTTAATATATCCTCTATGATACAGACGGCGATCAACTGCAGATTCATTATAAGTGTACATAGGCTAACAAATTATTTTTTAATAAGATGCATATCCATCATGACGCAGCAGCAGTAGTAACAGTGTAAGATTATAAGAATGGATTCAATTATCTTTTAAGGAAATAGATTCATATTTTCATAAACTCACTCTAAAAAATCCCAAAAACTAAGTTCTGCCATTGAACATACAATGTCACAATGTGTATTGAATGGCAGAACTCACTCAGTACTTTGAATAATTTGTAAAAGGTGCTAGAAAGTATTGTTTAGATAACCCAGCATGTTTATAAGATAATATTTAAAAAAAAACACATAAAAAATTGTATGTTGCAGGATTTGAACTTGCACTCTATGGATACCGGCCAAACAATTTGACCAACCACTATGGCGTATATAGTTTCTAAAAAAAGCTAAGTCAAAATTCTTATAGCCTTATTACAACTTATTTATGTTGTTCTCATCTCTGTAGAAAGATTTTTATAATTTTTTGCCATGCAAAGAGAATTACTAAGGATTATCATTTGGCAAGAGAGAATTCTATTAATTAAATAGACATAGCTTGATAAGAATGTATGGCTTAGTTGGTCTTACTTCTCAATTTTTATGTTTTCTAAAAAATATTTTTCTTTCCTAACTGTGGAATAGCAATTAAAAATGTTAAACATATCAATACTATCTATACTTTGCTTAATTTGGTGTATAAAAAGTTAAAAGTGTAAAGTTTTCTCCTGAATTTCCCAATTCATTCTTTCATTTATACCATTTTGAGTGTCCCAGTTGAGCACATTAAAATGTCCCAAGCTGACACCAACTTATATTACTTTTTTACACAAAGCATACTCTATACTAAAAATAGATTACAGCTTGACAAATAACTAAATTGGTACAATTAAGAGCAACTAGCAAATTAATTACTTACATGGAATTGTATGATGAGTCAAACAGCAGAAAGTCACAATTAAAGAGAATTAAAAATGTAGGGAGAATTTATGCAACAATAGTTTATTAGGAGGCCTATCATGGTGCAGCGGCACAAGCGAAATGACTGTAAATGACAGGTTGTGGGTTCGATCCCTACTTGAGGAAGTGAAATATTTCATATTTTCAAATTAAATATTTAATTTATTCATTTATTTTGCTCTGGTAATAGGCAACACACATAGTTTAGTTCTGCCACTCAACAGGCAATGTAGGGAACAGAAGTGGAATGGAATATCTGGACACTATAAATTAATTTAATTATTAATTATTAAGAAAATATTTTATTTCTAAACATGTTCTCTATAAACATTGTGAATTAATTTATATTTATATAATGGATGCTGACATGACATATAGCAATGCCGGTCACAAATCTTCACATTTGCAGATTGCATGGAATTTAAATATTTCAATTTTTTATTTTGTTTTCATAAAAATAAAATATATGATTGTAAGGAACACTTTATCAAAAATTATAAATGGATGCATAATATAATTAAATCATACAAATAAAATTTTTCTATTGATATTAATAATTGTTACAATTTTTTTTAGTTAATTACACAGTTCTTTAATTCTTTTAAATGTGTAAAAGATATTTTATGCAATGCCACAAATTCGGCGAAAAGTGGTAACGGAACGGAGTGTCTTAACACTAGGTTCCCAAGTTCCCTCACCCCTACCCTGCCATGTGCGGCGTACAGTGGAAGCGTAAAGCTAAGTATAAAATATATAAAATATATAGCACTTATACATTCTATTTCGCACTAAGATTCCTAGATACAATAAGAAAAAAAAATATTGTGTCATCCATTTACCTATTTGGGACATGTTTTGACAGGTTCAACAACCTTTAATGACATCATATTGAATCAGGTCGAATCATTTTATTAAATATATATGAATCTATAGATCATCTATTTAATATTAAGCTTACAATAACATGTTAAGTAGAGAATATAGCTATTATATATTGAAAAGAAAATAAACAAATCATAGAAAATTAATGGCAGCCATCTTGAAATGGCTATGATCCATAACCCATGCATTGAGATTAATCGATAGGTAGATAACTCTAACTTACGTCTTATATATTATTTTAATGTACTCACGTTAAAGTTGTTTTCGAGATAATTGAACAATATAATTCAAGTAAAAATATGTCTTTCGTTCATTTCCAATTTACACTTTAAAGCACTTAAAAGGAAGTCAATATTGTCGTATTAAATATTTTACATTATTTAAGTACACTACACAATTTGTCCTATACACATTTACATCAAGTAATTACACAATGTAATAATAAATAGCACGCAGCCATAATACGCAATTTACTTAGTCGGTGACATTTTTGTTTGAGATTTCATCTACGTTCCGTTCTACTATATGTAGCTTAACATGGTAACGGTACTATATAATGAAATAATTTTACAATTTATTACTTATTACATAATATATAACTAATATATTTCACATTAATAAAATATTTTTAAATAATAGTAAATATTTAAACATTTACCTAACATTTGACCGTACTCCGATTTTAATCCAAACATTTTTTTTTGTAATTTTTCGATAGCGTTATAAATATTTATATTTTACTAAACAGGAGTAGAAAATAATATTTATTTATTTATTAACGTATAAAGTACATATGTATA
Source organism: Eueides isabella (assembly GCA_019049475.1). Lineage (NCBI taxonomy): Eukaryota > Metazoa > Arthropoda > Insecta > Lepidoptera > Nymphalidae > Eueides > Eueides isabella. Next base: position 5,101,413 of record CM032411.1, on the reverse strand, counting down.
CTAATTTTCATATTTCTGAAATATTATTTTGTTTTCCCCCTTGTATATGCCATGTGTTATGTGTTACCTGTATCATAAATTGTATACCGCATAGTCGCCATTTTGTTAGCTGCCTCGTTATATTGATAAATCGGGACATTTTCTTGTGTTATATTATTTTGTTGTTATATGTGTTAGTTGATATAATGTCTAAACGAAGGATTGAAGTGATGGATCCGTTTATTAAGAAAAAAAGGTTTGCCTTTAATTTTTTATGCTTGAATCTACATTTTGGAAATCATGCCAAAGTAACAAACGTATTTCCTTTGTTTTCTAATTTTCATTTTAGTCTAAATAAAATATCTTGAACTGAACAATCTTACACAAAAACTTGTCATAAATTCCTACTACTTATATTAAAAAATATAAAAAACCTAGGCATGCTTTATTTACATTTAACTAACAACGTGTTTTTCCGCATTTTTTAAAAACATTCAATAAACGTGCTTCGTTTTTTGACCGCATAAATGATTTGTCAGCTTTTATAAATAAATGATTATAAAATTATTTGTGCTGAGATATTAGTAACATAATAATACGAATAAGGCGTCTAAGTTCACTTGCGTTTGATAATTAATCATGAATGCCTCGCTTTTACTAAGGCTACTTTTTTCGGTTTATTTATTTAATTTTTGATGTGGAGCTACCACTTTGTATCTCGCATATAACAGGGTAAACAGAGGGAAACTAGAGTTAGACGCTCAGTTTAACTGCGGAACTTAACGCCAAATGAAAATAACTAATTTCTATGAATAAAAAACAAACCCAACCAAAGTAAAAATTGTAACAGTATTATAGTCAATTACTTTTGTACTATGCCACAATGGCTTCATTTATTTATTCCATACTTAATGTATTTCCATTACAATAAATCCAAATAGTATGCAAAGTAGGTATTTAGATTTAAGTTAAAATATTTTACTTGCCAGAACTGGTTCTTATTGGTTGCATATTTCAGTGTGACTGCCTTAATTGCTAGTTATATTTAACATGCAGCTTCATTATCGATTGCTAAATGCCAATAGCTTAGATAAATACTGAGTATTATGATATAACATCAGGCCTGTAGTGGCAAAGCGGCACCAGTATGTGACTGTAACCGACAGGTTGTGGATTCGATCCCCACTCGACAAAATGAACTATTTAATATTTTCAATTTAAATATTTAATGTTTTCATTTCTTTGAGTTCAGTTCTGCTGACGTTGAGTTCTGCCACTCAACACGCAATGCCTTAAATTTGGTAGAAAGTAGGAAATAAAAGTGGAACGCAGTGTTTTAACACTAGGTTTTCAAATTCCCTCCGCCTACCCTGCCATGTGCGGGATACAACTTGAATAATTACCTTCTTACTAATATTTTTTAAATTTATATTGAACTATAATGCCTTTAGATTTATTATAAAATGGAAATAATATGTAAAAAAAAAATTTTATTGACTCATATAGGAATTATTTATTGACTAAAATTACAATGTATTTTAAAATTATTTATTTTCATATTTGAAATAAAGTATTTTTTAACACCTTTTTTTTTACTGAATTACTGACAGTCAACGCACAGATGAAACCACTGGTGTTATTAGTAAAAGTAATAGTTGTTAGAATATTTTGTAATTTCAAAGAAGTGTTAATACATATCATCTTAAATTCATATTTTTATTTGTTTGGTTAAAGAAATTATTTTTCTTTCTTAAGTGCGGAATAATATTTTAGATAAATTAAAAATAAAGTTGGTAAGAACCAAGAAAAGTGTTCTTGAAAGTGTACAGAAATAATGAATATATCAGATCATTATTTCCCTCTTGTTTATGAAAATACAGTTGCAGATAATTATTTTATATTTTTTTAATTTCCTGACATATGTTTTTGTTAGTACTTTTAATGGAGGAATATAACTATGTATAATAGAATTTGCATTTAAGAAGTTTTAAAATTATAATATTTGTTAGAATTGCATTTCTAAGATTATTATTATAATAAACTGTCATTAAATTAATTAGAATAATTTAATTAAATTAATAATCATTTCTTTTTATATTAAATATTCTTCAAGGCATGTCGTGCCACAGGGGCATAAGTGTGTGACTGTAAACAACAGGTCGACAGTTCAATGCCCACTCGATAACAAAGATTTATTAATTTCAAATAAAATATTTTATTTCTTAGCTCTTATAACAGGGCAAAACTTGTTAATTTCTACTACTCGACACAATGCCTCACTTTTCGTGGAAAGTAGGGAATGGAACAAACTGTCTTAATACTAGGTTTCCAAGATCCCTCTACATACCCTGTATTGTGTGTTAAGTTGAAAAAAAAATGCAATAAAATTGCATGTACTGAACGCAAGTTTACCATTTTATAATTTGTAATATCTTCACACTTAATTTGTCATACTACTGTGTACTTGATAACATGCATATCAATACTTCAATATTGATTAACAATAATAAATCATTATAATATGTAAAGCAATTTGTATTTTATAACTTTTATAATTAATCTGTTAAAATGCTCAAAATTTTGTTATAAAATGATTATATAGGAGATTGACACGGCGTTGAGCGTTCCGTGGGGAACGGAAGTTGAATGAAGTGTCTTAACACTAGGTTCCCAAGTTCCCTCTGCCTACCCTGCCATTTGCGGGATACAGCGTGAAGCTGAGTGAGTGCTTGAGTTAATCTAATTTTAATGAAATGGTATATATATCTTGCTTCTTGTAAATGGTATATATATCCTGCGGCTTCTGATTTTAAATACTATGATTATGAGTTTTGATTTCCAGTTGGAGTGATTTTCATATTTTAATTATATTAATTTCTCGACTCTGGTAAGATGAAATGTGCTTCAAGATTAGCAGTTTCCAATTAGGATAATTGTGAGAGATTTGACTCTGTATTTTTCTGCCTTCTCTAAAATTAAAATCTGAATTTTGAGTTTTTCAGAAGATTTTAATTTAAAATCCATGTACCAATTGTATTTTTTTATACCAATAGTTATTTTTTAAAAAATATAAAATTTATATAAAATTCTTTTATTTGTTTTAAATAGAGAGGAAAAAGCAGCAGCAGCAGCTAAATCTGGAAGCAGTGGGGAAGCCTCAGATGCCGTAGCTACCCTCGGCAATGCTCCTCCACCAACCGCGACCAGCACACCTGGTGTTAATCAGTATACAGGTATGACTATGTTTTTGTTTTATGTTGAATAGATTTTAAAAAGATATTTTTTATTGTATGTATGTATTATTAGTCATTTAGAGTTTCATAATATTTCATAATTTTTATGAAGGTGTTGAAAACATGAATAAATACATGCTGAGGACATAAATTCAAATTCAAATATTTTTATTCAAAATAAGAAGTTACAAGCTTCATTTTTTGAACGTCAAACAATTTACCACCAGTTCACTAAAGTTACTGCCTCAGACCTGAGAAGAACCGGCGAAAGAAACTCAGCGGGACATGTCTTTTTTTTTTTTAATCAAATTTTACATCATATAATCAATTGTGACAATGATACATTTGAAATAGCCTGGAGCGAGCATTTTATTCCCAAGGCGTGTTATCATTTATGAAATCGTTAATTTGGTAATAACCTTTAACACACAAACGTCTTTTCACAACTTTTTTAAATTGTGAAATAGAAAATTCTCGGACGTTTTCTGGGATCATATAATATTAATTAACTTACAATAATTTTGCTAAACTAAATATTTTAAAATGATATAACTTTTTTATTTATATATTATAACCGATTTAAAATAAAAAAAAAACACCAAATGTTTGCTAAAATATATAAGTGAAAACTGCATTTAAATCTGGTTAGCCGCTTCTGGGATTAGCGCGTACAAACACACAGACAAACATTTTAAAAATATCTAATTTGAGCCCTATCACATTGAGAAATTAATAAAGATTTGTTTTTTTAAATATATCTTTTTATTATTATAAGTATAGAGCTTATTGTATGTATAAATTATTAGTCATTTACGGTTTGTAAATATTTCATAACATTTTGTTTATGTCGAAGAAATGAATGAAATGAATTAGCTTCACGATGTATCCCGCACGAGGCAGGGTGGGTAGGCAGAGGGAACCCGGGAACCTAGTGTTAAGACACTCCGTTTCACTTTTGTTCCCCACTTTCCGCCGAATTTGAGGCTTTGCATGTTGAGTGGCGGAACTCAACGCCACGCTTTGACTTATTACCAGAGCGAAGAAATGAAACATTAAATATTTAAGTAGAAAATATTAAATATTTCATTTCCTCGACTGGGGATCGAATCCACAACCTGTCGGTTACAGTCACACGCTTGTGCCGCTGCGCCACGACAGGCAGATATAAATAATATGATATATTTAATTTAATATTTTTATAAGAAAATTTTGTTTGTCTTTTATATAAAAAACGTACGACTGTAAACACGACCAGTTTTGAGTTTGATTTCTACTTGAGAAAATGAAGTTTTTAATATTCTCATCTTCTTGCTCTGGTAACGAGATAAAAAGTGTGGCTTTGAGTTTGGTCACTCAACAAGCAATGGATTTAGAATTTAGCGGAAAGTGGAGAGAGAATAGAAGAGTCTGAATAGTAAGGGAAATCTTAACATTAGGTTCCCAGGTTTTTTGACTACTCTGCTATAATATTATTATTTTATTTTATGGACACACCAGAAAATAAAACAAAAAAAGGAGGCCTGTCGTGGCGCAGCGGCACAAGAGTGTGACTGTAACCGACAGGTTCTGGGTTGGGGATCGAACCCAGAACCTGTTGGTTAAAGTCGAGGAAATGAAATATTTAATATTTTCAATTTAAAATATTTAATGTTTTATTTCTTCGCTCTGGTAATAAGTTAAAGCGCGGCGTTGAGTTCCGCCACTCAACACGCAATGCCTCAAATTCGGCGGAAAGTGGGGAACGGAAGTGGAACGGAGTGTCATAACACTAGGTTTCACTTTCGTTCCCTCTGCCTACCCTGCCTAGTGCGGGATACAGCGTGAAGCTGAGAGAGAGAGAGAGAGAAGTCTTTCTGTCTTTGAATGTACGGCTTTCATACATTAAATTATTCATTGAAATCATTAGTATAATTTAATAAATATCATTACAAAATAATAATCTTTTGTTTCAGGACTTCCCCATTCGTCCCGCTATCACGAGCTTCTACGACGTCGTCTAGGCCTTCCAGTTTGGGAATACAAAAATGACTTTATGAGACTCCTTAACACTCATCAGTGTGTGGTGCTGGTCGGTGAGACAGGGTCAGGGAAAACCACACAAATACCGCAATGGTGTGTAGAATTTTCAGCAGTTACAGCAGGGAAGTCGTTAGGGGTTGCCTGTACCCAGCCCAGGAGGGTAGCCGCCATGTCGGTCGCACAGAGAGTGGCTGAGGAGATGGATGTAGCTCTTGGACAGCAAGTTGGTTACAGCATCCGTTTTGAAGACTGCTCTGGACCACAAACAGTGCTCAAATATATGACAGATGGTATGTTACTCAGAGAAGCCATGTCGGACCCCATGTTGGAACAGTACAGAGTTATTTTACTCGACGAAGCCCATGAAAGGACGTTAGCCACAGATATACTTATGGGTGTGCTGAAAGAAGTTATAAAACAACGTACAGATTTGAAATTAGTTATTATGTCAGCCACATTGGATGCGGGCAAGTTTCAGCAGTATTTCGACAACGCTCCCTTGATGAACGTTCCCGGAAGAACACATCCAGTGGAAATATTCTACACTCCTCAACCGGAGAGAGACTACTTGGAAGCGGCGATCAGGACTGTGATACAAATACATATATGTGAGGAGATAGCTGGTGATATCCTTCTGTTTTTGACTGGCCAAGAAGAAATAGAAGATGCATGTAAGAGGATTAAGCGAGAAATAGACAATTTGGGGCCAGATGTTGGGGAATTGAAGTGTATACCGCTGTATTCAACGCTACCACCGAACTTGCAACAGAGAATCTTTGAGGCAGCTCCTCCAAATCGGGCCAATGGGGCGATAGGACGTAAAGTGGTTGTCTCAACTAATATAGCGGAGACCTCCCTGACAATAGATGGTGTCGTGTTCGTGATAGACACAGGATTCTCCAAGCAAAAAGTGTATAATCCAAGGATTCGGGTGGAATCCTTGTTAGTGTCTCCGATAAGTAAGGCCTCGGCCCAGCAAAGGGCTGGGAGAGCTGGGAGGACGAGGCCTGGGAAGTGTTTCAGGCTGTATACAGAGAAGGCGTACAAGAATGAAATGCAGGATAATACTTATCCTGAGATATTGAGGTGACATTGCGGTGTTAAACATTGTTTTTATTTTTTGTTTTTATTGTTATGGTGATGAATGACTCTGTAAGATGGACTATGGGTTCGATTCTCATGGTTAAGTAGTAATTTCATATAAAATTTATTTTATGATTGTTTTTGAAATATCAGGAAAAATTCTTCTCTTTTATTATACAACAGTATGTGAAGTCAGTGGTCACAGGTTCGATACCTGTTCCATGATCAAAGACAAATGAAAGATTGTGCCAAAGTCGACAATTTCAGCTCTGAAATTACAAAGACTTAACAATAGATACTTTTTGCTTATTTCGCTTTTAAAGTATAAAATAAAAAGACTTTAAACCGAGGCCTGTCGTGGCGCAGAGGCATAGGCGCGCGACTGTAAACACGATGGGTTGTGGGTTCGATCCCCATTCTAAGAAAGGAAATGTTTCATGTTTTTATATCTTCGCTCTGGTAACAAGGCGAAGCGCGGCGTTGATTTACGCCGCTCAACACACAATGCCTCAAATTTGGCGAAAGGTGGGAACAGAAAGGAAAATCGCGATTAACACTAGGTTCTCGAGTTCCCTCCGCCTACGCTATCCCGCCATGTGCGGGATACGAGCGTGAAGCTGCAAAAAAAAAATCTAATTGGCCCCCGCATTTCTCTTTCCCGTTCGCAGATCAAACTTAGGATCTGTAGTTTTGCAGTTGAAGAAGCTGGGCATCGATGACCTGGTGCACTTTGACTTCATGGACCCGCCCGCGCCGGAGACGCTGATGAGGGCGCTCGAGCTGTTGAACTACTTGGCAGCTTTGGGTGTGTATTGTAGGGGCTGTTTCGTTTCTGAGATTAACGCGTACAAACAAACGGACTGAAAATTAAAAAATACTATTTCGGGTCCTATTATATAAATTAAGGTATATAAGACGTTATTTAATTTCCATGAACAGACAGTGATCGGTTACAGATTTATTATAAGTATAGATTATACAATTTATACAATGTATTCTTAAAAAAAGATTATTTATATATGCTTTTAATGATTATGAAAAAAAAAAATGTTTCCAACTTAAGTGTTGTACATGCAAAGCGCAGCGTTAAGTTCCGCCACTCAACACGGCGAAAAGTGAGGAACCTCACGGTGTGTCCTTGTCAAGGTTCCCAAGTTCCCTCTGCTTTGAATACAGCGTAAAACTTTAGTTTACAAATATTTTGTTCAATTTACAGATGACGACGGGAACCTAACGGACCTGGGCGCTGTCATGGCGGAGTTTCCCCTCGACCCCCAGCTGGCCAAGATGTTGATAGCGAGCTGCAACCACAACTGTTCTAATGAGATACTGTCCATCACCGCTATGTTGAGTGGTGAGTTTAATTTTGACGGCGTTAAGTTACGTAGTGTGTGTGGATATTGGTGAAGCAAAATAAAATATAGTTTTTAGTATTTTTAAAGTGTTCCACAATTGGGAAATAAAAATACTAATTTTAAAAAAATATATAAAACTTTTAAACATAGCAGAGTCTGAACCTGCGATTCTTGGAAACCGTCCAAGCTCTCTGACCACTAAGCCATACGTTCTCATCAAGCTACTTGGTAATACTCATACTTGCTTGTTACTACTTGTTTGACCAACATTTTTTTTTTTGTTACGAAAGAAGGACGTTTTCTTTTTTTAATCCACATAAAGAAGCAAAAAGAAGAATGTTATAAGTTAAATATATTAAAGTTAGCAGAACGCGAAATTAATTTAAATTGGTAAGTGGTTCAAGCGGGCGAAGCCGCGAGCTGATCGCTAGTATAATAAAGGCGTAAAATCTGAGAAAAAGGGAAATTAACTATTTTCGTTTCACCGCCAAAGTATGAGGAGGTGCGGCGTTGAGTTCCGGCACTCAAATTATCTATTTAAAGATCATAAGACAATAATCAGCTGGAATTTTATTATATGTATAGATAACATCATTATGGCTCAGATGCAATGTGTCAGAATGTACCGACGATGGTAGCAAGTTCATATTCCACTAGGGGGTAATATCTTAGGGTCTTTTTGTATTAGTGGCCAGTCGTGGCGTAGCGGCACAAGCGTGTGACTGTAAATGACAGGTTGTGAGTTCGATTCCCACTCGAGGAATTGGAATATTTAATATTTTCAATTTAAATTAATAATGTTTTCATTTCTTTGCTCTGAAAACAAAGCAAAGCGCGTCGTTGAGTTCCGCCACTCAACACGCAATGCCTCAAATTCGGCGGAAAGTGGGAAATTTATGTGGAACGCAGTGTGTTAACACTAGGTTCCCAAGTTCCCTCTGCCTAACCTGCCGTGTGCGGGATACAGCGTGAAGCTAAGTGAAAAACGTTTTGTTAATATTCCAGTGCCACAATGCTTCGTGCGCCCCAACGAAGCGAGAAAAGCTGCGGACGAAGCCAAAATGAGGTTTGCTCACATCGACGGCGACCATCTCACGTTGTTGAACGTCTATCACGCCTTTAAGCAGAGTGAGTTAAACTTGTTTACTTTTTTATTTATTAACAACTAAAATAAATTTAAGAAAAATCTATTTTCAATGCCATTTTCTGATTTTGTTGATTTCGAAAAATTTGTGACATTACAAAATTGTAGTGTACCACCTGGTGGCGGGTTACCACCTGGTGGCGGGTTACCACCTGGTGGCGGGTTACATCTACGATTATGTTTACTCTGTGTAAGAAATGCATGGTCATACTGATTATCATGACAATCGGATAAACGGAGACGAAGAAGCTGCTCTGCAGCGCCACCTGGTGGCGAGTTACATGTATGAACATGTCATATTCGTCTCCTCAATGTAAAAATACATGGTCATATTGATTTTCATGATAACAGGTTAGACGGGGCAAGTGGCATCAATGAGCATATATTATATACCAATTTTCATAATAATCGGTCCAGTAGTTTTCGAGTTCATCGATGACACACAGACAAACATTCATTTTTATATCTAAGAAAGATTTATCTTTTGTGTTTTCACTTTCACGCTGTATCCCGCACTTGCCTGGATTCTTGCGGAATGAGTTTACTGCATGTGTAAACTCGTTGTGCAAGAATCCAGGGCAGTGCGCGGGGCGATTGATAAATCTTTGGGCGTAGTTTGATATTAATATTATATCAAATGACAGAGGAATGCTGTCAGTCTGCCGTAATATGTGGCCACAGATCACTGTGAAGTGTTCGAAACGCAGGAATTACAAAAATACCATTATACGCGATTTCGCGGCGTTCAGTTCCGCCCCGTAACACGCAATACCTTAAATTTGAACGGAGTGTCTTAACACTAGGTTTCCAAGTTCCCTCTGCTTACCCTGCCATGTGCGGGATACAGCGTGAAGCGGAGAGAAGTTATAAAAATACGTTTTTTTTTTTTTTTAATGTTTTCAGACATGGAGGACCCGCACTGGTGCTATGACAACTTCATTAACTACAGATCGCTGAAGTCCGGGGACAATGTTCGACAGCAGTTAAGCAGGATTATGGATAGGTTAGTGATCCTAGTGGCGCCAGTGACGCTGGTGACTGGTGATCGGTCACTGTGTTTTATGTATGTATGTATGTGTGTGGAGTATATATGTATATTTTTTAAATATTTATTTTACGTAATAATTTAATGATTAAAAACGGTAATCATATATTAAAACAATAACTAAAAATGGGGAATCCCACAAGTAATAATAGTGCAGCGCCAGTCATTGTTAAGCATTTGTTCATTGTAATGGGATTCCCCTGATTTTATCATGGTACAGAGTTAAAAAAAATTGTGCTCATTATTTTAAGGCAATTTTTGTGTTTTTTTTTGTTTTACATGACTTGAGAAAACCTAGAATTATATATACCACATTCTCAATACAATAGCAAATTCTTAAAATATTATATAGGTATGGGTGGCGGAACTCAACGCCGTCCTTCTGTCTCCATAGTAAAGCGAGGAAATGGAAATAATTCAGTCTCACTAACATTTGAGTGTTTGTGTGTGTGTGTTTATTTATTAATATACATATTTATTTATTTTTTATTTTTTTTCCAGCTTTACGCTGTATCCCGCAGTAGGCAGGGTAGGCAGAGGGAACGGAAGAGAAACCTAGTGTTATAACACTCCGTTCCACTTTCGTTCCCCACTTTCCGCCGAATTTGAGGCATTGCGTGTTGAGTGGCGGAACTCAACGCCGCGCTTTGCCGTAATATAAATATAATAAATTTTTTAAATTATCTTTTTTATTTTCCAGATTTAATTTAAAAAGAACAAGCACAGAGTTTACAAGTAAAGACTATTACATTAATATAAGGAAGGCACTCGTCAATGGATTCTTTATGCAGGTATGTTTCTTTATTCATTACATGAGCGGTGCAGGTTCGAATCTTGTTTTTGTACATTAAAAAAAATAATAGGCTCATACGTTTATTAATGAACGAGGTTGAGGCCTGTCGTGGAGCAGCGGCACAAGTGTGTGACTGTAACCGATAGGTCCTGGGTTCGATCCCCGCTCGAGAAAATCAAATATTTAATATTTTCAAATTAAATATTTATTTTTTATTTCTTCGCTCTGGTAACAAGGCAAAGCGCAGCGTTAAGATCCGAAACTTTACACGCAATGCCTCAAATTTAGCTCTGTGAAAGCGAGGAACGGAGTGTCTTAACACTAGGTACCTAAGCTCCCTCTGCCTATCCTGCCGTGTGCGTTGTACAGCGTGTGAAGCTGAGTTCCTTAAACATTTTAATTCTTTTAGATTAAATTTTAGTTTTTACTGTATAGATATTGTCTTAAAAGTGTCAATTTTTTTAGAACAAAAAAGTAATTTAGATTAATAAATAAAATTGTATATGTATAATTTAATCCCCCAAATGAGATTCGAACACACTACCGTGGTTTACAGTCAAACGTTATACCGCTATGCCTCTATACCATTACCAATGGCATTTAAAAAACTTCTACATTTACTTTGTGCGTGACATTTTCACAATTTCTTTTTATTAATGAATTTAAATTAACAAATACTGAAGGAATCGAACTGGCTACATTCCAGGTGGCGCACTTGGAGAGGACGGGCCACTACCTGACGGTGAAGGACAACCAGGTGGTGCAGCTGCACCCCTCCACCTGCCTCGACCACAAGCCCGACTGGGTCATTTACAATGAATTTGTGTTGACCACCAAGAATTATATACGGACGGTCACTGATATTAAACGTGAGTGTTTTATGTACTTAGGATGTTAATATATATATATATATATATACACATACACATACACATACACATATATATATATATATATACATATACATATACATATACATATACATATACATATACATATACATATACATATACATATACATATACATATACATATACATATACATATACATATACATATACATATACATATACATATACATATATACATATATACATATATACATATATACATATATACATATATACATATATACATATATACATATATACATATATACATATATACATATATACATATATACATATATACATATATACATATATACATATATACATATATACATATATACATATATACATATATACATATATACATATATACATATATACATATATACATATATACATATATACATATATACATATATACATATATACATATATACATATATACATATATACATATATACATATATACATATATACATATATACATATATACATATATACATATATATATATATATATATATATATATATATATATATATATATATATATATGAGATGAAATATTTAATGTGTCATTTCTTCGCTCTGGTAATAAGGCAAAGCGCGGGGTTGAGTTCCGCCACTCAACACGCAATGCCTCAAATTCGGCGAAAAGTGGGGAACGGAGTGTCTTAATACCATGTTTCCGGGTTCCCTCTGCGTACCCTGCCTCGTGCGAGATACAGCGTGAAGCTAAAAAAAATATGTCAACATATAACATATATTTATGGCATATTATAAATAGTGTTTTAACTGTGTCCCCTCCTGAGGAATGAAATATTTAATATTTTTAAATTTAATTTTTAATGTTTTCATTATACATAAATAAAATAATATTGAATTTTTATATTACAGCGGAATGGCTTCTCAAAATAGCACCACAGTACTACGAACTGAACAACTTCCCACAGTGCGAGGCTCGGAGACAACTGGAACTGCTGCAAGCGCGTTTGGACTCCAAGGCCTATCAGGAAGGGTTCTAGTTGTGTAATGTCTGGATTTCAGTCTAGATCTAGGTATAACTGGGGTCTGTCTGTCTATTTTTCAATCATTATTTTAGCTTGTAATTTTGTTTGAAATTAATGATGTGACCCAAAAAGTCACTGCCTCATTATTTGTATTATTTTGGTATTATATAGTGCGATTGACGAGTCGTGGCCGTTTTAAACTTTTTTTCTTCTGTTTATTATTCGAACGGCCAAATACTAGTCGACCGTATTGTAATTATTTTTTGTGCTAAATTGCTATTCGGATTTTCATAAACTATAGCTAAGCAATACTACAGCAATGATTCATTCATGTATTCATATAACAAAATTACTAATAATATAATTATACATATGTAATTATACATATGTAATTATACATATATAAGTATACATATATAAGTATACATATATAATTATACATACATAATTATACATATATACAACAATGTGTATATAGAACGTGACATAACTCAAGAAATGATAACTTGTAGGAAATTTTGTATATTTCTATAGATTGTTATTTTGTAAGTGTTTTCTTTATTATTAGTTTATAGAGGTACAGATATAGAAAACATATAAAAAAAAAGTATATTTTTTGAGTTATGCCACTTTAGTCACGTTTTTTTTTTTTAAATGAAAATGGTCTTTATTTTTTTTTATTTGTATGGAAAATTTTATATAGACCTATATTGGCACAGAAGTACAAGCGTGTGTTTATAAATAGACAGGTTGTGGGTTCCATTTCAACTTGAAGAAGTGAAATATTTAATATTTTCATTTCTTTGCTCTGGTAACAAGGCAAAGCCCGGCCAAGTACACTCTTGTCTATTTGTCAAATGTATTTTTATGGCTTCACGCTGTATTAGGGAAACTGGGAACCTTGTGTTAAGGTTCACTCTGATCCCATTAAGACAGTTTACATATATATTATTTATATACCTTTTTGTTAATACAATTGTTAAAAAAAATCTCCATACTAATAAATAACTGAACACCGTGTATAAAAAATAGAGGCAGAAAAATTAAAGAAAGTCCAGTTATACCTAGATTTTAGGCTAAACTCTAAATTAAATCTAGACTTTTGTGCAGATATCCTAGATTTTGACAGATTTTGGTGTATTTATTTTTTTTATTTTTGCAGTAATTTTGTATGTTTTCTTTGCATAAACTTGCATTGTAAAATATAATAGAAAAAATGATAAACAATAGTGGAGTAAAACAATTTTTTTTTTAAATTTTACTTTAAAAGCAACTCAAATAAAAAAAATAAACATATTTAGATATTATTATTATGAAAAAAAAGACAATTTAAACAAATATTATATATATATATATATATATATATATATATATATATATATATATATATATATATATATATATATATATATATATATATATATATATATATATATATCTATATATATATATATATATACATATATATATACATATATATATACATATATATATACATATATATATATATATATATATATATATATATATATATATATATATATATATATATATATATATATATATATATATATATATATTATATATATTTATATATATATATATATATATATATATATATATATATATATATATATATATATATATATAATATATATATATATATATATATATATATATATATATATATATATATATATATATATATAAAAAAAGATATCTTGATATCTTTTTTTGTTATTATTTTGGTATTATATAGTGCGATTGACGAGTCGTGGCCGTTTGTTTTAAACTGTTTTTCTTCTGTTTATTATTCGAACGGCCAATACTAGTCGACCGTATTGTAATTATTTTTTTGTCAAAATAAAATAATGCACAGGTTTATAATAGAATGAAAATATATTATATACGAAATCTGTCGTTTCTAGATTTGTATGTGGAGCTAAGTGATAGTGCAGTGTATGTGAATTAAATATTGTAAGTCATTTGGGTCTTTTTTTTTTACTATTATTATTATTTTGCTGTCCCCTTTGTGATTGGGTTTTAACTATTGAGAGTTTAATGTAAAAACACTCTGTTTATTGTTATTTTTAGTACGTTTTATTTTCCTTTTTAGCTTCAGGCAGTATCACGCACATGGCAGGGAAGGCAGAGAGAATTCGGAAACTTAGTGTTAAGACACTCCCCGTTCGCCGGTTACCGCTGTATTTGAGGTATTGCTTGTTAATTGCGGAACTCAACGTCGCACTTACACAAAACACTCTGTATTTCTCTCTTTTTTTCTGAACTTAAGGCATTGTGTTGAGACGCGGAACTTAACGGCGCACTTTGCCTCGTTTGCGAACCCACTTTCTGTAGCGTTTACATTCACACGCCACGACCGGCCTCCATTACGTATATAAACGCCGCAACTTTATTTATTTTTTGAGATAAGAAAAGAAAAAAAATATCATTTTGTATCTGCCACTCATTATTACTGCGTTATTAACTCACCATAAAAACATTCATATATGAATGTTTTTATGGTACAGTTATT